>CM024965.1:29687068-30253578 GCA_014282245.1 Rhododendron simsii | reverse complement strand
GAGAGTCGCTCGAGGCGAGGTCCGAGTGGACCGGTGAGAGGAGGGCCTCCAGAGTTGACATGGCAGATAGCAGTGGTGGATTCTCAGGGCAATCCAGCTGAGTTGCACCTTACCCCGCAAGAGTTGAGCCAGCGCCTGTTACTGTGCCCGTAAGATACTGTTGCATTCATTACTGCATTCTGATAAAGTTTGAAATGCTATTCAATTGCTCATATTTGAATTCTCCTTGCAGGTACCCAATGAGTGGGTGAATGAAGCTGTCCGGCGCATGCTTGCATTGGAGAATGTGATAAAGGGCGGCGAGTGGCCTACCGTTGGACTTGCGCTACCCTCAGCCAGCAGCTCGGAGATCTCAGGTATATTCCTTTAGAAAATGATAGATTCCTGCTTTCGATATATGTCTGTATGCGATACATTCCTGCATTCGATACATTCCTTTGCTTTGATTGCTTCTTGATTTTGCTTAAACATACCTGCTTTTAAAAGACGAAACATGCAACATATGCTGATATATACAATGTTTATAATGCAGGCACAGGGACAGGCGGCTCCTAGGAGAAAGAGCGCACGAGAGCCTCCACAGAAGAAGCTAGCTGCAAGGACTCCTGCTCCTACGCCTAGCACCAGGCCACAGGCACGGGGCCCACAGCCACCCATTGGCAGCGAGGAGGCGGCTCGAAAGGCCGTGGCGCAGGCCGAGGAGAGGTACCAGCTGAAGATGCGCCAGAGGCCTTCACAAGACGAGCCGGTCCGCAAGAAGCGGCTGATCCTGCCTGAGGTCTCCGAGGAGGAGGACGAAGAGGAGGAGGAAGAAGAAGAAGAGGGAGAGGAGGCGTCGGACAGCAGTGGGTCTGACGACTCAGCAGAGGATCCAGGCTACAGGGTGGACCTCACAGAGAGAGACGACGAGGATGACGACGGAGAGGGCGACTGGTTTGGGGATGACTGAGGGCTGCTGAGGAGCCTTTTCCCACTTTTGCACCTTCTCTTTTGCCTTTGGGCCTGCGTGCCGCATAGATATATGGAAGGCCAGAGGCCTTGGTTGATACTTTGACAGATGTTTTAGAGGCCTGCGCCTTTTTGACTTGATGGGGGATGTGCCCGAACTTGACATGATAGCTTTTGGGTGGCCGAAGTGCCGTACTGCAGTAGTTTTCTTCATTTGGATGTGGATAGATCACAGTGTTAGCCATAAAATTTGCATTTTGCGGTTCATTTTACTTGTGCAATGGGTTAAAGTAGATAAATGCTTACCACTAATACCGTACTTGCATTGATAACGTACCAAGACTGTACACAGACACGGAGACGCGTACAAAAGAGACTTAGCTCGAAAGAAAATGAGAAAATACCTTAGGACACAGCTAGGATACGGATAAATATAGTGGAATTTTGGACATTTGCCATCCAAAACTGAAAGATATCCAACCGGATGAAACTGACACTAAGATAGGGTCATATATGTGCAAAATGACCTATGAGAATAGATGGAATTCGAAAAACATGTCCAAAAATGCCAAAAAGCCACAGACACGTCGAAGGACACAAAGGGGACACGAGATAATAAACTAAGACTCTATTATGTCCCGGACTGAAACCGACACCTCCGTACAGTCACATTACGTCATTATGACCTGTACGGCATGAGAGAATGAGGGGAAACCCTTTGAAACGAGTTTTGACTCCCTAGAACGGCCTTTTGAACTTGAAACGAGCCACGGAGGGTCCGAAATCTTCGTTAAACGCAATTTTCCGAATCCGGCGATTGGATACAGTCACATATGCTTATAATGACTTACTGGAACCATAAAAAGTGCAAGATAACCTTTGGAATCCAAAATGACCAAGTTGGGCAAGTAGCTAGCTGGAACTGTCAAATTGCAGGTTGAACCGTCGCGCGATGGTCTGAAACAATCGCGCGATGGAGGGGTTTTGAACAGTCGCGCGATGGAGTGACATCATCGCGCGATGGTTTGGGCACACCAGGCCACCTTTATTTGACCATCCCAGAAGTCCAGAGCGGCCAGGCTTTGTCATCACCTTTTTCAGAAGTTTTTATGGGACGGTGCAGAGATGCCTGGTTTCAGAAGAAAGGACAGTGCAGCAGAGGCCTTTGCTTTGAGAAGGGAAATGCTTCACGCATTCAGGCTTATAAAGAGACTGGTGCTTCATTCAGTAGAAGCATCTTCCTGGTAATTTTCCCCAAAAATCAAGATGGCGAACAACCTCCCAGTGTTGATTAGCCCATGGCTTACTGCTTTTGTTGCTGGAGATTGGCTCTCATTCCGATCTCACGGGCTAGCCGCATTTCGTTTTCTCCGTGATGTAAGGGTTCGCCCTGAGCTCTTGATGGCGGCCTTGCAATTCTGGGATCCGGAGGTCCATGTGTTCAGGTTTGGGTTAATGAGCTGTGCCCGATGTGGAGGAATTCCAAGCGTACCTCCAAGGTGTTGCCTCGAGCGTGATTGTCGTGCCGCCTTACCGGAAGAACATACCAAAGCTTCTTCAAACCAGCCTTGACATTACTAGGGGAGCAGCCGAAAGTTTGCTAGTCGGAGGACAAATCAATATCATGCGCCTAATGGAATGGTACGGGCCAGAAGGGAATGTAGAGGACATGGCTTTGCAGGCCAGGCGTCGCTTTGCTTTAACAATCAGCGTGCTGGCTGCTTATTTTTGGGTGTCCCCGAATGGGCAGTGAACCCTATGCTGGTGAGCGTTGCTGCTCAAATGGGTTCTCGAAGGAATGTGGTGCCGCTTGTCTTGGCTGAAACACTCATGGGGTTGGACTGGTTTGCACAGGTCAAACAAACGTTTTTGGCGGTAGCCCACTTCTGTTGCAGGTAAGTTCTCACTCAGCTCACCTTTTTCCGTTTTTCGCACATTCTGCTTTTACCTCGTCTCTCAGCTAAGGCTATATCAGAGTTTCTCACTTGTTTTTCCGCTCAAGTTTTATGTGGCTTCTGACTTGTTTTTCCGCTCTTGCAGCTTTGTTGTCCGATAAGTTGGGATTGCTCACTGCGCCAGAGGCAAATTGGCCTCATCTGCCCGGCCGAATGCATCAGCGGGGCATGATTTACCGGAGATGAGTGTGCATCAGGTACACATTCATGAGAGAAATGTTGCCGAACGAGATTACTTGGAGGCATGAGGCCCTGAACATCCCGGATATGGCCTTGAATTCTGCAGGTTTTGAGAGGATGGTGATAGCTGGGCTGACCGCTTTCACATTCTACATTCCCGGCCGTATTCTCCGTCAGTTGGGAAATAAGCCAAGGGCTTCACCGAGCTGGGATTGAGGACTTCCAAGTCCCTGCCTTTACCTTCCAGAATCTGAGAGGATATGAGCATAATTGGGGCCTGAGACAACTCGGAGAGCTGACCCAGATTTCAGCACAGAGCTTATGCCCCGATATCGAGCATGGCTGAAAAGAGAGATTGCAAGCAGGCAAAACAATGACTGACTCTTGGACAGACTCAAATGATCTAGAATAAACTGTGAGCCTGTTAAGGCCTCGAGCATTTTATTCTGTTTTTTATGCTTTAACTGTTTGTAAGACTGCTCAGCCTGTGTAATAGAAGTTATAATTAAATAAAAGTGAAAGTCGGGAGCTTTCCTCGCTTGTTTCAAGTGTTGAACCACAGCATTCCGTGAACATCGACCCAGACTCTGGTAATAGGGGACCGTGGATCAAGTTGATTGATTATGACCGAATCTCGCGGAGAGATTGCCTACGTATCCCTTTTCAAGGAATCAGGTCAAAACGTAGTTCAGGCAAAGGTTCGCTCGGGTGTTTTAGCTCTCCTTTTACGCTCTAATTTTTGCCTAGAACCGCCCGTGCGGGTTTTCGGTCTAGCGAGCTGCTTGATTGATGCCTATTTATTTTTGCCTAAACCGCCTTCTCAGGTTTTCGGTCTAGCAGGCTTGCTCTAATTTTTGCTTGGAACCCCCACCCTTGTGGTTTTCGGTCCAACGAGCTTCTCTCAGGGATAGTAACGCTTGAGTTGATCCAGGTTGACCAGAGTGTTGAACTCGTTGCCATCAAGATCGATGAGCTGAGCTGCTCCCCCAGAAAGGATGGTCTTAATGATGTACGGTCCGGAACGCTTAGGTCGGAACTTGCCGCGGGGATCGAAAACTGGCGCTCGAATCTCCTTTGTGACCATGTCACCCTCAATTAAGTCCCTAGATTTCACCTCTGTTAAATGCCCGGGCGATCTCCGTTGATACCCTTGAACATGATACAAAGCCCGGAGCCTTCTTTCATCAAAAGCATGAGTTCAGCAAATCTCCCACTGAGCCATTCAGATTCCGAAAGTTCGGATTCCACCGTCACCCTTAGAGACAGTACTTCGAGTTCTATGGGGAGAACTGCTTCCATTCCGTAAACCAAGGAATAAGGGGTTGCCCCTGTTGATGTCCGGATCGACGTTCGATACCCCCAAAGAGCTAGAGGCAGCTGCTCTTGTGCCAGTCCCTGGCGGACTCTGCAGATTTCTTGATGATGGTTTCGATGTTCTTGTTTGCCGCTTCAACTGCTCCATTTGTCTGAGGGCGATAGACGGTCGAGTGATGGATCTGGATCTTGAATTCTTCAAAGAGTTCCAGAACCCTACCCTTGAAATGAACCCCATTGTCTGAGACGAACGCCTGCGGAACTCCATATCGATAGATGATATTCTTCCTGATGAAATGAGCGACCTGAACTGCAGTTAAGGTCTTGTATGATTCAGCCTCGACCCACTTAGTGAAATAATCGATCGCTACTAGGATAAACCTGTGACCATTTGAAGCAGAAGGTCTGACCATGCCGATGACATCGATGCCCCATACAGAGAAAGGCCAAGGCGAAGTCATGCCAAATAGGTTAGAAGGTGGTACATGCATCAGATTAGCATGGATTTGGCACTTGTGACATCGTCGCACGTAATCCACACACTGAGATTCCATAGTAGACCAGAAGTAACCCTGACGCAGGATCTTCCTAGCAAGCATGACGCCGCTCATGTGGGGGCCGCAAACCCCTTCGTGGATTTCTTCCATAATTCTGACAGCTTCAGCGCCGTTGACGCAGAGTTTGTGCATCCCACAATGAGATCTTCTATACAACCTCCCTCCACAGATGATGTAATGAGCAGCAATCCTCGTAACGCAGTTTGGTCCTTCTGAGAGGGCATCAGACGGGTATAAACCACTCTCGATGAAGTTCCATATGTCATGGTACCAGGGTAGGCCATCATCCACATCATCGATGGCGTTGACACATTGATAAGCGGGATGGTCCCGTTGCTCGATTAAGATAGGACGGAGCTTGACACCTAACGGTAGTTCGACCATGGAGGCCAGAGTAGCAAGCGCATCAGCGAAAGTGGTTCTTCAACCGGGGAACATGAGTGAAAGTCACCTTAATTGAAACGAGGGATTAATCCCTCCAAGTCCTGATGGTAAGGTTTCAGTTCTCTCTTCGCGCACTTTCCAGTCTCCATTGGCCTGAGACACAACAAGATTTGAGTCCCCAATGACTTCAAGCTTCTCCACACCGAGTGCGAGCGCAGCTTCCATTCCCACAATGCAGGCCTCATATTCAGCTTGGTTATTGGTGACATCAAAATTAAGCTTGAACGCAAGCGGAATATGAGAGTCGTCAGGGGTGACTAGCAAAACCCCAATTCCGAACCCCTTCTGATTGGCTGCCCCATCGAAGTAAAGAGTCCAAACATCCTCAACAACTGTCAGCACTTCCTCATCCGGGAACGCGAAATCTGAATCCTCAGGCCCGTCCACGGGATGGTCAGCTAAGAATTCTGCAATGGCGCGTCCCTTTACCGACTTTCTTGTGACGTACTCGAGATCAAATTCTGCTAAGAGAAGCAACCAACGTGCTAACTTACCAGTAAGTGCAGGTTTCTCAAATAGATACTTGAGAGGATCCATTCTAGAAATCAACTTCACTGGGTAAGCCAGCATGTAGTGTCTTAACTTCTTGGATGCCCAGACAAGGGCCCAGCACGTCTTTTCTAAAGCGGTATAGCGTTCCTCGGCTCCAACCATCTTCTTGCTCAGGTAGTAAATAGCTTTCTCTATTCCCTTGTCCCCTTCTTGAGCTAGCAAACATCCCATGGACGTTGAACTCACAGATAAGTAGAGAATGAGAGGTTTTCCCCGTATAGGCGGCATGAGAACAGGCGGGTTCTGTAGATAGTCCTGGATCGAGATGAAAGCTGCTTGGCACTTTTCTGACCATACGAACGGGGTATTCTTCTTGAGTAGTCGAAACATCGGCTCGCAAGTTAAGGTTAACTTGGCGATGAATCTGCTGATGAACTGAACCTTCCCCAGAAAACTCCGCACCCCCTTTTCAGACTCAGGTGGCTTCATGTCACGTATTGCTTTGATTTTCGACGGATCGACTTCAATCCCACGGGAAGTGATCATGAAACCCAGCATTTTGCCTGCTGTGACTCCGAAGGTGCACTTCTGAGGATTAAGACGCATCCGGAACTTGCGGAACCTTTCGAAGAGTTTCCTTAGCACGTGGACATGCCCTTCCCGAGTTTTTGACTTGGCAATCATGTCATCAACGTAGACCTCAACCTCTTTGTGCATCATGTCATGCAAAATAGTCGTGGCAGCTCTTTGATAAGTCGGACCAGCATTCTTCAAACCAAACGGCATGACCAAATAGCAGTAAGTCCCCCACTCAGTGATGAAGGTTGTCTTCTCGCGGTCTTCAGGTGCCATGAGAATCTGATTGTAGCCTGAGAAACCGTCCATGAACGAGAGCAAAGCATGCCCTGCAGTATTATCCACCAGCACATCGATGTGTGGCAAGGGAAAATCGTCTTTGGGGCTTGCTTTGTTCAAGTCCCGGAAGTCAACACAGACACGAATCTGGCCATTTTTCTTAGGAACAGGGACGATGTTGGCCACCCAAGTGGGATACTGAGAGACTGCGAGGAAACCAGCGTCAATCTGCTTAGTGACTTCCTCCTTGATTTTCTGCACCCAATCTGGTCGCATCCGTCTGAGCTTCTGTTTCACTGGCTTAGCATCGGGCAACAGGGGGATTCGATGCTCCACTATCTCAGGATCGATACCGGGCATGTCTTGATGAGACCATGCAAAGATGTCGCTGAACTCAGTGAGGAGCTCTTTGAATTCACGATGCTCCTCCGGATCTAACGTGGAGCCCACTTGAACCATCCGAGGATCACTCTCATCTTTCAAGTTTATTAAAATTATCTCTTCTTTTAATGGCTGAGCATGCCTTTCGTCTTCCCTTTCAATGAAAGCACGGATTTCCTTGGGGATGTCCCCATCGAAATCTATCCCTTCATCGTCAGGGTCGACACAGTTTATATAGAGATCATTCAAGTAGTCAGAAGAGGAGTCCTTCATTTCATAAGACCCTGCAGGGTCGCCAAGTACAAGGGAGTCGAATTCGAAGTAAAAGCTATGACGTGGAGGGCCGAGAGGCACAAACTCCGACTCAGAGCTAGACTTAGACTCAAAAGACCTGACAGACTCAGTGTCGGACTCAGCTATGTCATCAATGCAAGTAAGGCGCGGCTTGAAAATGCAATTTTTAAGGCTACCCTTAGCTTCCACGATAAGAGAGGTGGGATCCTCGAGGGCGTCGGGCCCGAGCATGAACACTTCGGCTTCCTCGGCCTCTTTGGCCAAACCCACTTGAGAGAACTCTCGGAACAGCTGCTCCAAGCTCCCCTGATCGAAAGATCCCAGCCAGTCAGTCTTCGGCTTGGGTTGGCTAAGCTTCTTCTTGAATTCCGCGCTAGCTGGCTCTTCGTCACTGGAAGACCAAGTATCGTCCGCGAAGATCTCAAAACCAGGTAGCAGCTCCCCGGTGACCGAGTCGATAAAGGGCTCAGCTTGCCCACGATAGATATCATTCCCCTTTTCGCGGATGAAGTAGCTGTTGGGATCGCCATAGAGGGATCGAGGTTTTCCCGTGTGTTTCCTTCTTTTGGCGTCATTGGCAGAGGAAGAGTATCCCAAACCAAAGCGGCCTTCACAGGAAGGAAACGCAGGGAATTCCGGAATCCCTTGTTGGTGAAGTCCTAAGCCAAGGCCAGGTAGATAGGACATCCTTCTCATAATGTCCAGAGCGACAGAGCTTATGATGAAGTCCCCATCCACGTTGATGGCCATGACCGAGCCAGAAGTATCAAAAGAGAATCCCGCGAGATCGACGTCCTCGTTGTCGTGCGCGATACCCAAAACAGGCGTGCCGTTCTCCTCGAGCGGGCGAATGCCTGAATCCCCGCAGATGATCAAAGTCCCAGTGGGAAGTCCCAGCATGACTTTCTGATGAAGAGTGGATGGAACAGCCATGATGTCAGATCTGTGAAGCCATGGTCTTCCTAGCAAGAGATTGAATGAGGCCGGAATGTCGACCACATGGAACTCGACATCCATTTTGAATCCCTCTGCATCGAGAGTGAGCACGAGTGTGCCTTCAACTAGACGACGTGTGCTGTCGTATGCCTTAACGGCCATGCTGGAAGGTGCAAAGTCCTTCTTAGTTAGTCCCAAACGGTGAGCCACCCTCAAAGGGCAAACATTGATTGCCGAGCCGTTATCGATAAGAACGGTTGGAACCCAAAGTCCTCGGCACTTGACAGTGATATGCAAGGGTCGATTGTGGTCAACTCCTTCAAGCGGCAGATCCTTATCGGTGAAAACCACGGTATGCTTAGAGGCAGGTGGGAGGATAAGGGAAATCATCGCTTCAGGCGTGACGTCCGGTCGGATCTCAAGACGAGAGAGAGTGTGGCAGAACTTCTGACGATGCTCCCGGGAGGAACAGATTAGTCCCCAGAGTGATATGGCAGCGGGAATCCGCTCCAATTGCTTTTGAATCATGTCGTCGCTTGGGGCATTAACCGGTACCTCAAATGGTACAGACCTTGAGAAAACAGGAGGTTCGTTCTTCCGGTTAGAAGAGTTGGACGAACTTCCCGCTTGCAGATTAGCAGGCTGAAAGACTCGCCCACTTCTTGTAACATTAAGAACGTTCTCTAAAGAGGGTACCATTTGAGGGTCTTGACTATCGTCCCACAGATCAGCAGGGACTTCTCCCAATTTGCGCTTCCCCTTGTCGGAGGTCGTAGGGGCCACAGGCACTTCCATGTTCAAACCCAAATCCTCAGTCAGATCTTTGATCAAGAGTGAATCCCAAAAGTCCGGATCCCCAACAGCTATAGCTTCTTGGATTGGTTCTGTACTAGCGACGAAAGGGACATCCCACAGCCCTCCATCAGCAAGGGAGCGATTGACAGTCCAAACCTCGGACCCAACCTGGATGTTGACTACATCATTGACATCCCAAAGATCAGCTGGCGGCACAAGGTCCGTAACCATGATGCTGCAGTCCTCTTCAGGAGGGGAAGGCACAACGGGGCGCGGCAGGTTTTCGTCGACGATGAAGAATGTAGGATCATACTCGGGATCAGCCACCGAGTTAACCAACCTGTCAAGAGTGGAAGGGAAGAAACATTCCCCTAGGACGCGGGTTTCATCCTGAGTGAGATCCTCCTCTAAATACTGGATTTCATGGCTGGGCAGAGCGTAACCCTGGAGAGGATTAGGGTCAAATCCTAATGGAAATTGCCAAGCAGGCTCGGGGTCCCAATAATACTCCTCCTCAAGCAAAACAGGCTGAGGTTGTTGGAAGAGCATGTCCAACGAGAATCCGTCCAAAGGATCAACCATGGCTGCCTCGTAATTGGCCATCCAAGCATCATACCAGATGTGGTCAAAGGGAATGTCTTCAGGATTAGGTGGGAATCCCTCTAATTCCAGCTCCGTCCATTCATTGATTATGGGAGTGGCATAGTCATCATTATCAGCTATAGCCCACCCTACAGCTTGCATGTCAAGTTGTTGCTCTGGTTGAAGGGGAATAGCAGCTCTAAAGTGGTCCAACAGACTTAGGGAGGAGCTCGGATCCGTCACGTTGAAGTACGGATTATCCATGGTAGAGGCAGAATTGAGATGTACAGCGGGCATAGGCTGGTGGAACAAGTCACTGATGGAAGCGTTGAACACAAACGCTCCATTCTGTAGACGCGCAGAGGGCCTATTGAAATTGGACGACTGTCCTTCCTCGGAGCGGATATAGGAAATTTCGGCCTCGGACTGAGAAGGGATAGGCACCATCGGCCTAGGTTGATTTGTTGAGGCTATATAGTCGGTGGGGTTGAATATAGTGGAGCTGAGGGATATATCAGTGGAGCTGATGGATATCTGGTTAATGCGCGGAGCATTGTTGTGGTTTGGCATAGAATTGGCGAGGATGTTGGGTTTTTGAGGTGCCGGTGGTGGAGCATGAAGAGTCCCTTCATCTATGAGATCTTGAATCGCATGTCGGAGGCGAAAGCAAGAATCGGTAAGATGGCCGGGCCCTTGGTGATAGGCACAGTAGAGATTGGCTTTGAAGTTGGGGGAAGGCTTCTTAGGTAGAGGAGTTGGATCGAGGAGCTTCAGATGTCCTGATTGGATCAGTTTCTCCATGACCGAAGATAGTGGTGCTTCAAAAGCGGAGAAACTACGAGGTTGGTTACGCGGTCGGTTGTTCTGCGGAGTTTGAACCTGATGGACCTCGGCAATTTGATTAGCAGCTTTCGAGGAAGAGGCATTGGTACCACTGGTTGCGGTATTGGAGTAAGTCCCTCCCCCAAATAGTGCATTAGTATTTCCAGAATATGCCCGAGGCTTCGACTTGGATGGATTGGACGATTCTCCCTTTGACAGAATCCCACTCTGCAATGCATCTTCGATGGCCAGACCGGAGTCGAAGAAGGTGTCGAAATTGGAGGATGCTTGAACGAGGACCAAGTGTCTAGCATAGTCTGGCTGGAGATTGCGGGAGATGATACGGAGCTGATCTCTCTCGCTCGGGCGATCAGTCATTTGAGCGGCTTTGGCCCTCCATCTCTTGACGAAATCCGCGAAGGATTCCTTAGCGTCCATCTTGGTGGATTCCAACTCCCGAGTAGTCATCTTGAGCTGGGAGTTGTAGCTATACTGCGAAATAAACGCAGCCCCGATGTCCTCCCAAGTCCTTCGCTTGGCAATGTCGAGTGACAGAAACCAATGGAAAGCGGGACCCGAGAGGGTTTGAGGAAACAGCTGAGACATGGCTTCGGGCTCGACAGAGAGGAGCTTCATGGCAGCATGGTAACCATAGAGATGGGTTTTAGGATCGCCAGTGCCATCGAACTTGGCTATGTCGGGCATTTTGAACTTGTCAGGAAGCTTGGCATTGGGATAAAGACAGAGACGGTCCAAGTCGATCCCTCCAGCACTGAGTTTTTCGGACTTTGAAACAGATTCTTCCAGTTTGGCCATCTTGGCGACGAGAGCAGTCATGTCAGGGTGTTGAACAGTCCTAACAGCAGTGATGCCTGGATTCTGAATGGGATTCCGAGTGCCCTGAGTGTTGACCAAGGCGACCAGACGCCCTGGATGGTCCGGATCTTCGACCATGATGGGTTGCTCGTGCACATCCTCTTCGGCCTCGCCCTCCTCTTGAACAGTTGGAGGAAGACGAGTGTTAAAGAGGTCATTCAAGCGGGTCATGTTAGCATCCGTCTGAGCAGCCCTTTGTTGTATCACAGCGATACTAGCCTGGATGTTCATAAGTATGGTTTCCAGAGAGAGCGGTTGCGGCTGATCTGCCATGATGGTTGGTCCAGAAGTACTTGATGCAGAGGAGGGGGCAGGAGATTCCGGAGAGTCTGTTTCTTCGAGGACCGGAGAAGAAGCGGACTGCAGGGTAGCAAGCAGAGAACGCGGGGAGTTTTCCGTTGTGACTGACTGGGCTTGCAATCTGACTAGTCTCTGACTCGGATTCCGGTGCAGACGTTCCCAAGTGGGTTTGGTTTTCTGCCTCGATACTTTCCTTGGTGGTGCAATGATTCAGAACCTTTGCTTGCAGAAAGTGAGAAAAGGCTAATAAGGGCCCTGCAGAAACTTTAATCTAAATAAAAGACTAAAGCGAAAACACAGTCACCGTCGTCAGTGTCGCCCTTAGACTCTAGTACTAGCAGACAAGTCTGTCTTATGACGTTTGGACATTACCAGTGATCCTCAGAAATCTTTTCATGGTGTATCCTTTTTGTATCAACTAAGACAAAGAGATGTCAAAGCAGTCTAAAGATTTTGGTTTATTCCGCTTCGAAAGTTTCAACTTTTGAACTTGGAACAATTTGGTGTAGATAGGCACGATGCTATAACCAGGGAGGCATAGGCAGCACAGTGCCGTAACCCAAATGGTGTACATGCTTCGCATGATAACCCAAATGGTGTAAGCATCGCGGTATTTTTCCCGTTTTGTTCCTCGTTTTCTGTTTGAAACCCCGATTGGGTAATTAGCCAAAGGCTTTAGAAGGTCTTGATTTCTCAAAGTTTAATTGATCCAAGGAACTTGAGAATTGACAACGTGCACCATCGAGATGCACGACTCCTCATCGGGCCATGGTAAGGTCCTAATAAACATAAGACAGACTTGAAGGAGAGAGAACCTAGGAGCCGCCCTAAACATGCTTCTACGCAAAACGGTATGCATGTATGAACAGTGCATGCGATAGGGAAAGCAGTAACACGTTGATAGTATAGGGGGGGTTAGATGCAAATAATCTTACCCTGTAGGTACCTGTCCTAATTTGGATGGTGCTAGTGCTTTGTATATGCAAAGGCTGGTTTTGGCTTGAATCAGGTTCCTCGGACTAGAGCCAAGATATACCTCCCGCTGCCCGCGTAACCGCAGAGCAACAGTCGAACGGTAGAATGACTCATCATCGTCGAAGGTTGTTAGTCATTCGGGGTCCCCGGGCTCCGGTAAACCGTGCCGGATTGCCAAAACGATCCAACGAGGCTTATCCCACATCGATGCAAATGAGAATGCTAAAAAGTTGATTAATGGAACAGAATCGCAAATTCGCAAATGCCTTTTCAAATTTGGCTCTCTTTATTTAATCAATATTTAGAAGAAACTACGCGGGAGAACAATCGGAAAAGTCCCAGATTGGATGGCCGGACACGAGGTCCTGTTAAATCACCAACCCTTTCTTTAGCAGCGCGAAGCTCACTATTTTGACAGACTTTTGTGGGATTATTCTCGAGCGTATTAAAATCTAAGTATAGATCAATATTGGTTCGATCCCCAGCAGAGTCGCCACTGTGGGCAATGCGAATTGCCCCGACTCTTTCTCTCTCCTCCGAGGGAAAGGGATTCCGTTCCCCACCCTTTTTGAGAAAGGAGAGATGCTGCCGGTTCGCGTGAGCGCTTTTTATGAAGCTGGACGTCAAGCGCTCGCGAAAAATACAGAGTCGCCACTCGGGTTTGAAGGTCCGACACCCAAGGAACCGTATTTCGAAGCACTTGCCGCGCTGTTTGATTTGAAAAAGTTAAGGAACCAGTCCGTCATAACCATATCTGGGTTCGGGAGCCAGGTTACGAGAGGGGAAGGGTTTTATGGCACCCCTCTCGCCCAATCCGGAGATCGGTCTCTACTTAGGCATTTGCGAAAATGTTTGTTTTGCGATTCTGTTTAATTAATCATTTTTTAGCCAATTAGGGCGGGGGAACAGTTAATCGGGGATTTAAAACTGTAACATGTTTGCAAGGTGTGGTAGATAGCATGCATGGATGAAATAAATGAGATAAAACTGAAAACTGCTTTCTGGATGCCAAAACAGTGCAGGGTATGAATTTATCACGAACAGTGACCAACTTGCATGCAGAAAATGGGAGCATGCAAGTCACACCATCGCGCGACACACCCATACCCTCGCGCGAGTATCAGCATCTTTTTTACAGGTTCAATTTTATCTCCTTCTGGGCTCTGGAAGGACCAGTGCACACCCAGGACAAACCAAGCAGTTTATATATGCTGGAAATAACTACTTATTACAATCTGATTGAGTAAGAATAAAACACAACCCTTAAACAGTGAGGGTGGTAAAAACAGAGACCAAAGGTCTAGCTGCCCATACAAGGGCAATCACTGGAAATGATCAAACCATCGCGCGATGGAGTCACATCATCGCGCGATTGTTCTGACTGGACATCCAGGAATTGCTTTGCATGTCTGGGCTCTGAGACATATTCAGAAGCTACCCAGGGGCATTCCAACGTGAATAAGAAAAGCAAAGTGTACTAATCTACTGGTTTTTAACATGCAAGACAGTGAGATATCAAATATGATTAAACATGGACATATGAAATCATATAAACTGGATCAGAACAAGAGACCCATCCCCACGAGAACCATATCACACGAGCTAGAAGCATCGCGCGATGATGTGGGTTCGTCGCGCGTGGGTTCTCATGTTCACAGCATCTTGTAAATTTGCTGGCTTTGGGGTCAGAAGCTGATATTGATTACCAGTCCTGACCCTGTCAGCCCCCCTCAGGGATCAAGACAGTAAAGGCTAAAAGTTATACCTTTGCTTGAGAATGGTTTGAGTGAGGTGGTATGCCTTGGACAAGGGAGAAAGTGATAGTGGTTTTTTGATTGAGAGGGAAGATCAAGATTGTGACTCTTGTTCTTTTCTTTGGGATCTTTTTTGTAACCCTTTGAAAGTAGACAAAAGGGGGGGGTTTTATAGGAAAAGAGGGAGCTTGTTGGTGTCAAACATGGCTAGGCAGCCAGCCAACAATGCTGGCAGCAATCCCTTGGTAGAGGAGTGGGGTTTAAGTTGATGGGAGAGTGGGGGTTTAGGTGGTGCAAGGATGGCCGAGCAAACGCCGTTCAGCTGATGGAACGGGGTCACATGGCCCTGTAGGCGCTTCATCATCACGAAATCCAGCTGGATATGACAGGTGTCAACCATCGCGCGATGGAGTGGAACCGTCGCGCGAGGGTTCTAAGTTCCCCGCGATGGTCAATCAGTCAAAGTTTGACTTTGACCACCACTTGGCAAGAGAAGCATCGCGTGAGTGTCTCAGTGCATCGCGCGAAGGTCAAACCCATAGTCAAAGCTGGGCTCAATGGTTCTGGGGTTAAGGGAGGGGTCGCACATTCACCAAACTCAAAACCATTTCAATCAAAACTGTCCTCGACCTGATTCATCATCGGGGGAACAAGAAACTGAAAAGAAACAAACCGAAGATAGACAAAATGATTGAGCAATCAGATTGGGGTGTCTACAGAACAATTCCATAGTTCCAAACAAAAAATAGTCATGGACCAAAGTAGTGCAACCAAAACAGTCATGGCCCAAAAAAACAGTCATGGACAAAAAACACATCATCCAAAGCATCCCTGATTCTTCCCAATTCCAAGGACCAAAGTTGTACAACCTGTAAGAGCAGTGGACCGAGTGGTACGGCGGAAATCATACTACTGAGTACTAAAGGTTATATATAATATAATATATATTTATTTATTTTTATATATAAATATATATATTTCGGGGATTCGGGGACGGGGCGGGACGGGGCGGGGCGGGGCGGGTAACGAACGGGGAACGGGGACGGGTAGGGTTCGGGGCGGGGACAGACCTATCCCCGCCTCCTACGCGATCCCCGAATTTTTTTAAAAAAATTCCCCATACCCTACCAAATCCCCAAACGAATCCCCGAAGTTCGGGGATTTTCGGGGCGGGGAACGGGGCGGGTTCGAACGGGTCGGCCGAGATTGCCATCCCTAGTAGCAGCTTTCAGATTTTTATTTGTTTATTTATCAACAAAAAAAAAAGGTTTTCATACTCTTAATAAAATTAATACAAAACAGAAACCATGCTCGCAGTAGATGTTTCTGGCCGCCTTTTTATCAATTAGCTAGTTGACTAATTCCCCTTGAAATTTGAATGACATATTTTAGGACCAGTCTACTGGCACAGTAAATTTGTGCGCAGATTTCTATGTGGGGCCCACTAAGGGTTCCACACAAGTTATCCGAGCCGTTCATTATGTTTCAAACATTTTTCAAAGGCCCCCGCGAAAAATCAGCTCAATCTGATATCTATAAGTACACGATTAGATCAAGTACTTATAGGTATCGGATTGAGCTGATTTTTTGCAGAGACCCTTGAAAAAATGTTTTAAACATAATGAACGGCTCAGATCACTTGTGTGGGACCCTTAGTGGGGCCCATATAGAAATCTGTGCACAATCTGTGCAAAGATTTGGGGGGTGTTTCGGTTTTTGGAAAAAAGAACTTTTAGAAAATGAAGGTAATTTCAAGCTAAAAAATCATGTGCTTACATAAATAATTTTCCTACCAATATGGATCTTGTTTGATAGATCTCATTGAGATCTTTTAAACGGTGCAAAAAAATTAAAAATTAAAAATTATTTTTATTATATTTGAGTTTAAAATTATTATTTTAAAAAAAAATTTAAAAAGAAAGCGAAACGGCACCTTGCTGTGCCAGTGGTCTTTCTGTATATTTTAGTTTTATTGGCAAAAAGTACAAGGCTACCAAACAAAAACAAAAAAAGCCTTGGGCTACGGCTTCTCTTGAGTCTCCATCGCATTTATACCAGAAGCTAACAGGGTAATCGTAACATGTTATACAGATGTGGTCCGACCACAATCAAGTCATTGGACTTTGTCCAAAAAACCAACCAACTCATTGCTTACCAATTTCAGGCAACCAAATTCATTGCTCCAACTTCCATAGACATGTGCTTTTCATTTAACTAAATTACGACCAACTTGAAGGGCAAATTGGGATCCTTTTCTATCAATATGGAGGATTTGACACTTTTATTGCTGGCTGGCATCTTCATATTGGAGGATATCTAGGCTGCGAAATCGGCCAAACCAAAACTCACACAACCAATAATTTTATGTGGCCTCCAGTTGTGTACTCGGTATTATCCATAATTCACATTAAATTTCTACTGCTATCTATCGAATAAAGAAAGAACAAATTACATCGGCTGCATGATTGGCCGGACGTTCATGTGACATCCATTGTAACATGTTGTCATACACTTCGAAAACATCTAGCTATTTGAATGATCGATCTTGTAAATTTATTAAACTACATCAATTAATGCTAATTAACTAACTTGGATTCAAATTTTTTGGGCCATGTTACGCCCACATACTGACCTGGTCTTGAGCTCCACATTAGTACTGTATGATAATGTAAGATCGATGTAGGATCATCACGCAGACTGCCAGCCTGAGAGCTAGCATTTCAATAATTTTCCCTGCGTTGGGTCTTGCTATTGCTTCCTTCCGTGAGCATCGATCGGCTAGCTCATCTTGAGATTCATCTTTCGTTTTTTAGATTGCTTTATTTCCAAAAATATCACGACACAAAAATAGAGATGATAAGAATTACTACAGTATAATATATTTCTTTTTTTAGGACAATAGTATGACTTTGAGATTAATCAACGATAAAACTATCTCTTCAATTCCGATGTACAATTGACCTAGCTTTTAGAAAAGAAAAAAAATTTAATGACAAGCTCTATATATTAACAGCAGAGCTAGGTGTGAATACCGATAAAAAGAAATTAAAAATTTCCGTACTCAAAAAATAGGTGTAAGTCTTAGGTAAACACTTGAAATGTGACCCACACCTCACCTAGCATGAGTAGGAAGTAATAGTAAAATTTTTGGTCTACTATTCATTGATATGGGTAATCACGTAATTGGCCCCCAAAATTAGTCAAGCTGCATATAGATAACCATTACAGAAATTGGCTTTCAAAATTAGTCAAGCTGTATGTAAGCTAACCTGATGCCTGAGTTGGTGAAAATAGAAAAATTAAATACAATTTTAGTACTTGCAATCAAATCATCAAATGCATGTATTTGCACTTGGATCGGATCCATGGATCCATCAGCTGTAGAGTAGAAGCATGGAATAACCCCTCTCTCTCCTAAGGAGGGAGGCGGGGGGGCTGCTCCCCCCCTTCCCGCTCCCCTTCCTGCTCCCCCTCTTTTCGGGCCCACTCCGGTCTCGCTCCGATGATCGGAAACGTTCACTTTGTAGAGCTCGTCGAGTAGAACAACCATGTCAAAAATCAGCTTGATTGGATATCATTAAGTGCCTGATCGGAGCCCATAAACTCTCGGTCCATGGGTTACAATGGATTTGATTCAGTGTTTCGGATCCATTCTTTTTAAAATAAAAAGGTTCCGATCAAGGACTTAATGATATCCAATCAAGCTGATTTTTGACATGGTTGTTCTACTCGACGAGCTCTACAAAGTGAACGTTTCCGATCATCGGAGCGAGACCGGAGTGGGCCCGGAAAGGGGGGGGGGAGCAGGAAGGGGAGCGGGAAGGGGGGGAGCAGCCCCCCCGGCTCCCCTAAGGAGATGGGAAATAGCCAATTCCCATATTGGTAAGGTACCAATGCTAAGTTGCATATGGGTGGAATAAATTTAATGGACATCAACCACCACACTAAATACGCAAATTCCTTGGCGAAAATTAAATCCTCATCTTTGGTGTGATTATGTAAAAGAGGTGATAAAGTGCCGTTAAAATACAACTCTGATGGCCTCTACGTGTTTCAGATTTGCCTGTGGCTTGAGATTTTTTTTTTTTTTGATCCGACCTGTGGCTTGAGATTACTACGTCAGTTATTTGCTGCAGAGAGAGAGAGGAGAGGGAACATAAAGTAGAGAGAGAGAGGGAGAGTTTTAACCAAAAATAAAGGAAGGAGAGAGAGAGAGAGAGAGAGAGAGATGAGGCAGCCGTCACAAGCATCGACATCATCGGCAATAGCAAAAGTGACGCCGTGTTGCAGCAAGGTGGGGTTAAAGAGGGGGCCGTGGACGGCGGAGGAAGACGAGGTGTTGGGTAACTACATTAGAAAGGAAGGTGAAGGGCGTTGGAGGACGCTCCCCAAGAGGGCCGGGCTTCTCCGCTGCGGCAAGAGCTGTCGTCTACGCTGGATGAATTACCTCCGTCCCAACGTCAAGCGCGGCCACATCGCCCCCGACGAGGAGGATCTCATCCTCCGCCTCCACCGCCTACTCGGCAACAGGTGGCTCCCACTCCCCTCCTCTCTCTCTCTCTCTAGATTACTACGTACCACTTGATACTACGATCGGGGGAGTACCGTATCATCTATTTCACCCTTGCTTTAAATTGAATGAATGATTTGGGTACTATTATATTAGGGCTTCAATTGTTTTTCAGCTCTTTTTTGGTTAAATTCTGGCTTTATTTGGGTTAGGGTTTCCGATCTCTCTCATCTATCTCTAGGGTTTCACTATGCAGTTCAATTGTCTCTCGTTCCCCTACACTCTCTCTCTGTAAACACGCATATATGTATATATAGAATATAGATATACACATATATATATGTACATACACACAATACATCTATGAACACTCTACTGTTCTCTGATGCGCACAAGATTTTCAGTAAATTTTCTCTCAAATTATTAATTTTATTTATCTATCTCTTCACTTGTTATCTCAAAAACCTCGCTTAAAATCCAAGCCAAACAGACTAGTTCGTTCTGGACAGCTCCCATTTGGTGCTAGTTTCCCACACTGTAATTTGTGATTCATTTGGTTGTTTACTTTATCGTATTTTTTGCTTTTAATAACACACAAAAATAAAGAAATAAATGTGATTGGTTTCTATGTGAACTTAATTTGTGTGATTATTTGGACATATAGGTGGTCGCTGATAGCGGGGAGAATTCCTGGACGGACAGATAACGAGATAAAGAACTATTGGAACACTCACCTAAGCAAGAAGCTGATCAACCAAGGAATTGATCCCAGAACTCACAAGCCATTAATCACCACTACTACTTCTCCTACTTCGGCAGATCAAGACAAACCCAGATCTTCGTCCTCCAAAGCCAATTACCGCCCCCGGAACCCTCACCGCAATCCTAATCTAGTTACTTCAACTTTGGAAGATGATCAAGTTCTCAATAACGGAAATGATGGGTATTACCACGGCAGTGTTAATTTGCAGAATGGTGTTGTTGTTTCTGGGAATGAGGAACAAGACGACAACGAAATCAACTACGGCGCTGATGATGTCTTCATGTCTTCTTTCTTGAACTCACTGATCAATGAAGACGTGTTCAGTGCTCAAAACCATCATTTGCACCAAATGAGTAGTAATATTGGGATTACTGCTCCCGCTCCCGCTGCTGCTGGTTCTTCTGATTCTTTGATGTCTCATCCTTCGGCTTTTGCCTTTGGAGCTGGATGGGAAAATCCAATCATGTCCTCCGGGTATAATGGTTTCAATCAAAATGAGCCCAAGAAGTTGAGTCATGCATGATCCTGCAACATTGCGGTAGTTTATGAGCATGTTAAAGGCTAGGGTTTGCAGTAGTATTATTTCATCTATGTCCGTGTGTGAATCAGTCAGTGTGCTTCTACTTCACTGGCTTTCGCTAAATTTTTTTTTTGATCGGCTTGGCTTTCGCCTTTCGCCATATTGTTGTGGTATAATTTCTTTTCTTATGTGGTTGTGCTTGTATGTTTGTATTTTGAGGAACGAACTATATATATATGCATCAAAGTAGTGCTGGTGTGTACGTATGTGTTTGGAATGTATAATAAGAAGATCAAAGGAATTTCTATTGTATATCTTGTTTGCATGCATATCACCTTATCCTCTTTTTCCCTCTTCATTTGGGAATATTGCTTTAACAATAGCTCCTTTTGTTTTTTTTGATAGGCAATAGCTCCTTTTGTTAGTTCTTTCTTCTTCTCCTCTTTGGTTTTTTTATTTTATTTTTTGCTCAGGAAAAGAAATTTTGTTAATATCTGAAAAGGGTTCTTCTCCTCTTGTTCATCAGTGTACGTTATAACAATCCAACAAGCAAGCACACAAAGAAACATAATTTTACATCATTTTGTCTAAGCGTGAGCTTGAACGTATATATATGAACGAAGAGTATGAGATGAACCCCATCCATCCAGATCGAAGGAAAGAAAAAACTATTTAGTGCGAATTCACTTAATGAACCGTCCAAACGGACGTGATGCCCCCGATGGAGCATGCCCAATTCAAGGCATCTTTAACAATCAGGGTCGTTGTAATAAGTGAACAAATGCAAAGCAAGAAACAAAGAGATGATATGACATAATAGGATCAAATCAGTTTGGGTTGTTTAATTGCAGATCAAAGATAACCATTATCCTACTTTCAAATTCATTTTTTACTTTTTGGTCATGATCTGTTAAGTTCTAGGAATCTGGCTGTTATTCTACGTACCTATATATATAACGATTTACAACTTGTTATCATGTTCACAGATCACTTGTAACACAGAAGGTTAAGTTTCATCGATCGATGCTAGAATTTGGGGTTGTCAGTTTTATTTGTTAGCCTAATGTAAATCTAGCCGTACGTACGCCCAAAACTCTTGGCATTTAACTAGAACAAAAGTGCTCATAGAATGGCTTAATTTTCTTTCAATCTCATTCCTATAATTGGATGTTTTTAACCTTAATTAATTCCATTATGATCATGCAAATCATTTATCATCTAATTTTCAGTTTTATTAATTTCATTACCTATGTATATAAGGAATCTTTCTTCCACTTAGCTTAAAGGCTGCTCTTGGGTATCGACATATATATATATATATATATATATATATATATATATATATATATATATATATATATATATATATATATATATATGCAAGTATTTCCAGCTGGCCTGGTGCATGCATGTGTATGATATTATTGTCAGTCGCATGTATGTAACTACGTATGTACGTACTCTTGTTGGGATGTGAAGCTGGCCTTCTTAGTTTGCCACTTCGCCAATTATATATGTCCGCTGGTTCTCGAGGCCGGGCAACACCTCATAAACCTAGTCTTTGTGCTATACATATATATTGGAAATTGGTGTGAGCTAGTATCGGACATATCTAATCACATAGCAGCAGCAGCAGCAGTAGTAGCAAGAAACCACTTACTCATGTGATAAATAGACCAGACCACCATCTATATATAGTACATTTTAGCGCTAGCTAGCTGGACGGATGTCTTCTTAATTCCACACAAATACTATAACTCACTTTGGCCCCGCTGCGCCCTGCCCCGCCCCTCAATCTTGGATCCAGAAATCTTTGAGAGCTGATCATCTGAACCATATATGCAGGACTACCCCCTGCACCATGCATTTAAACATTGCAGATAATTAATCAGCTCTACAAACTAAGTACAAAGTATGACCGATACAAAAGAAATTCAACTTTTGAGGAACGTCAAGATTCATAGTTTCAGTGTATTTTGTCGGTTACCCAAAATGATCGATCAATGTTAGGATCTTTAATTTGCTAGGAAAACAAATTAAAACAAATTAGGGGACCTGGAATTGCTCGGGCATTTTCACTTATTTTGTGCATATTTACGAAAAATTCTAGGGGCAAATTTTGATATTTTAGCTTTTAAGAAGATGGGTGAGTATTTCTCAAAAAGTTTTGTCAACATTTTGTATTCTAATGCTTCCTACAAGCTGAAAATGCTCTAAAGTCTGATTCTAATTAAACAAGCCGAGTTTGAGGTGCTTTTTGGATCAAATTTTAGTTCTAACTATTGCAAAAGCTAATTTTTCAGATTTTTACTATGAACAACACCAACTTTTATTAAAATGCACGAGTTTATCTGCTTCTATTAAAATGCATGAGTTTGTATCTACTAATGACAACATCTATTCTTCTCAAAAGCCATCTATTAATGTTTTTCTCATCGAAGAATGCTAGGTATAAAGAAAATAAACTCGGAAATCACCCACAATAGAGATTGCTTACCGCTAATAAAAGTCTTTTTAACGGTCATAAATATCTCTAAAAATATATTCTAGGTAATTTCCGGGTACACTTTCTTTGTACCTAGCACTTTTGTTTCTCATTTCCCAACCCCACACAAAAGGAAAACTTGAACTTTTGCTTCTTACTTTTCTTCCCTATTCCCTATCCTTTTTCCTTTTGTTTCCTTCTACTCCCAAATCCAAGTTCAAAACATAGGATTCGAGAATGTCAGGGAGGACTAATTGTGTTGGAGGTGAAATTGTAAATGATATTTATCGGCAAGAAGGCAGGGCAAATTAAGGCAAGAATGGCAAATTAACAAAATGCAGCGTGGAATGCATCCAGTAATAAGTAATCTGCCATAGTTCAGCGCAGGAGGTGCTCGATCGGCATCTAGGGTGTTTGAGCTGAAGCACACTCGGCGTGGAGGAGAACCGGCGATGGACACATCATGTGCCCAAAGGTGGTGTTAACGACATAGCTCGTGGCTGAGAAGAAACTTGTCTTCTCGAGCTAGCAAGAATGGAGAGTACGTACAGTACTCGGACAAACACCAATCGATCGGAAGGGCGTGTGCCTCCGAAATAATGAGTCTGAGTCAAATCAACTAATTAAAGGTGAGACATTGAGCTAGCCTGGCCATAGTTGTACAAGAGGATCTCTAAAAAGAAAGGAAAGGATGATTCTTGACTAGAGTCAATAGAATAGTATTCCTGAGTTGAGGCTCATCTTTGCCTATAAATGAGATCATGTGCGAAGGAGAATGACACGCTAAACTTGCAGCCTTTCTCCTTACTTTCTTTGCTCGGCTGACTCTTGCTCCGTCAAAGTTCATTGCTCGATCCGGTGCTAATTTTGCCATCGGATTCCTATTGTAGTGGGCAGAACCTTAAGTGTTAATGGGCCAACAATATGGGTAGCCCACTCCTGGGGCTCGCTTGGACCGATCGTCGCATGGTCTGGGTTGGATGACCCAACCATGCACCGGCCTCAGCCTATATATGACACGCGAGTCCACTCCATGAACTTGTGTGGAAACGGTAGGGCTGGGCCGAGCAGGAGCACACGACCCTAAAGGTGACCTAGTAGCTATGATCTACGTGGCGTCCTGGTGGCATGTCGCGAACACGTGGATTAATTCCGAGTGCATGCATGACATCACCTACCCAATGCAATTACGAGTAATGTCACAGGACTCATGCCTAGTACAGACTTGCTTAAATAGCAAGTACAAAGCTTACTGTAGCAAGTACAAAGCTTACTGTAAAGCCTAAGGCTTTAGGTATGCCATTAGTAGCCCCTACAAGTTAATCGCTAATCATGGTCGTCAAATAAGAGAGCTTGAGAACAGGTTACCTGATGGTTGCATGATATGACGAGGAATAGAGGGCCACTATGGTCAATGGCTATATATAGAGTCAAAAGTATAGGCAGATGGACAAAGGAAGCAGCTTATCAAGTCAAAAGCACACAGCTAAAAGTACCCAAAAGATGGAAGATTTGAAATTTCACTTTTGCAGTAAAATCATTAAGGGTGTCATTAAAAGGCAAGTTATTGATGTGGGACAAAAATATGAATGAGGGAAAGTACTTCCACATGGACTCCTTTTACTAGTAAGAACCCCTGACATGGATTATCCCTACATGTATTAAGGATAAAAAGCAAAAGATTTGGAAAGTCAAAAGCAAAAGGGTATGCAAGTGGGTGCCACCAATTTGAAACAATATTATGTACAATTGCTAAGAGTGCTTTAGCTCAACAACATCATTGCATCAAGGGTGTATTAAGGTGTCAGGAGAAAAGAGGGCAAAAGTATTTCAAAAACCTCTTTTGAGATGTTAATTTAACTATTTCAATAATATTGCCTTTTATCACGATAACAGAAATATCATGTACAATTACGATAAATCGTCTAAGAGAATTGGTTAATTTGGACATACATGGAATCTATTCACACATGACAACAAGTTGGTTTTTACTCAATGAAAGAAACCTGAAAATTGAATTGTAGGAACCTCCTGTTGGTAGTTTCTTGCTTCATTAATTGTGGTGGTTTGATTCAACTTTTATTCAAGAGAAATCACGACGCCGACATCTAATTAAGCTTCTTAATTTAGTGTTTTGGTAAATGGTAGGGTTTGGGGACTTGAGTGTTTTGGGTTGGACTAGACCCATTTGATGTATTGGGCTTCAACCCATTTGGTGTTCAAACCCATTAGGTGTTTGGGCTTCGGCTCTTTTTTGGTGTTACCTTGGTTAACAGCTTGTCGATCTCACTTATTCTCTCTTTTAGGTCTTGGATTGGCGCATAATTGTTCTTAGATTTTGTTTAGGGATGTGATGCTATTAATTCTTGTCCCTTTTAGCCTTTGTAATGCTTATTCAAAGATTGATAACATTTTCTTTGTTGCTAAAAAAAAAAGCTTCTTAATTTAGCAATAACTAAAAATTTAAACCTGATTTGAAAGAGACCTCTTTCTCTCCATTTAAGAAGAATTTGCATAAACGAAAACTCATTCGAAATGATGTCACGTTGATATTTCATTAGTGTTTACATTTGGAAATTTGTAAAAATTCAATACGTTACATCTTTTTCCACAGAAATTCTGTACGAATACTGTACTTCCAATGTTTGAATTAAGACAGCCACGCCAATTTCAAAAAAGAAGAAGAAGAAGAATTGGGACAACCTCTCAACTTTTGTGGATTTCAAGGGATCACGTGGCCTTAAGTCTTTGGATTGGGCTGAACTACGGTGGGCCAATGTTAGCCCAACAGAAGCCCACGTAAGTTTAAACTAACTAAGCTCTGGCCTTGTGGTTGTGAACAAACTATTTTCATACTCATAACCTCATCCACGTGGTAGGACCTTAGTGTCACGTGCGGTGGAACTTTAGCTTGATTTGATCCCGACATAGGCGCAATAAAATTCTATACAGATAGTGTTGTGGTGTGATGGGGCAATACTCATTGACGAAGGTGACGGGATACTATATTTGCACTTCTATTACTCCCCCTATCCCAATTCTTTTGTCCCTTTTGGGAGTCTGTGCTACTTTTTAATTGATTATATCTTGCAATCTATAATATTTTAGGTAATTTTGAAAACACTGTTGCTTATTGAGATCTATCAAATACTATTTATATTGCATATAATTGGTATTACCAATTAAAAGTTATAATTAGTTTTTTAGCCGGTTAGGATAGGGCGAGGGACAATAAAATTGGAATAGAGGGAGTATATATAGCTACAAAAAAAGAGAATAACCTATTCACGAAGCCTTTGTGAACATCCTGTTCATGGAGCTGCTCAATCTTGTGCGTCCGTTTCGGCCTTGGACGGTCCAGATTTTAATAATCATTAACATCTGAATTGTCCTAAGCCAAAACAGATGGCCGAGATCATGTTTCGTAAAAATTTATTCACGAGGAGAGCCGTGAATAAATTTTTCTTAAAAAAAAGAAGCAACTATTTCCACACTTTTACGTTATCAGATTCAGACCCTCAACTAAAACTACTAGTCATTTCTAGTCCGTCTGATTGGTAGATGTTTGACTTCTTGCTGCCAATTAAGGCAGGTCAAAATGTCCAACTTGTTTGACCTTCGGATTATTCGTGTATGTATAATTCTAATTTTAGGAACTAATATCTGCTTCACAATGCATTTACGAAAATCTAACGGTCTAAACTAATTTTGACAGTCCTGTCTTGTGTTTACCCAACCACTAATCTTGCTAACCAAATACTTCTAAAAAGTTTCTTTTTTTATTTTAAAATCTCAGTTGTATCCTAACGTATCCCATAAATATGCCGTGCTGGATTCAATATGGATACGAAATCGGCAAAGATTAAAAATAAGAACCAGATACTTATCATTTGTGGTATCTAATAGGTATTCACGCATTTGTTGTCTGATATGTATAATTTATTTGTTACTCATAAGCCCATTGGTATTTCGTAGGTTTTGGTGTTGGCTAATGGAGACACCTTTGAGAACTTTTGTACATACGTACTGTATTTCCATGTCGCAAACTTGGGCCCTTTTCGTAGTTTTTTTTTGGTAAGTTCTTTTCGTAGATTTTCAGTGCAAGGTAAAAGAGCTAAAAGTAGTATACAGTATTTGCAAGCGAATAACTTGAAAGTCAACTGAAAAAAGGGAGCTCAAGTGGTTCATGTACTGCAATTATACACAACTGTGGTTCTCCTTTTCTAAAGCTACTCTTCTCAACCAACTATGAACCTAATTCAGTCCGGTTAATTTCGGAAACGCAAAATTAGTCGAAAGATGCATCAGTTAATCTGACCACCCTGTTATAAAAAGAAGAAGAAGACACCTCTTCCCAAGGGCTAGAATCAATTCGTTTTTTCAATAAATGGGAGCTTTCGGATGACAAAAGTTCTTGCCTATTTTGTGAGGCAGAGATCGTAGAACTTCTAGAGGTGCATTTTCTTGGGAAAATCTTGAAATTCCCTCCAAATTTTTCCCATTAACCTCACAATAAAAAAAACTAACAATATTTTGTTGTTTGTTTTGGCCCATAGGCCGCGTAGTTTGTATCTGTTTTCCTTAACTATAAGAAGATGTTGATAACATTGAGTTCATGGAATTTATTTTTGCTGATAAAAAAAGAACATTGACACCAATCCAGGGGCATGTTTGGCTTTATAGAAACGGAGCATTCATGTTTTTTCCTCCTTTTTCCCGGTACATTGGAAGATCAGAATTCATGTTTGAGAAATAGAGGAAAAGCCTTTAAACATGATTTTTTTTTGGTGTTGGAGGAAACATCAAAATGCAGATATATTAATGAAACAACTAATACAAAGGACCCAGAAAGCATATTTTCGTAGCTAAAAACCCTTTGAAGGTGTTAATCTAATTATTCTAAACAGTATTGACTTTGGCCGATTCAACAAATTGTTGGATGCGAAAACTTAGAAGAGAGAGAAAAAAAAGAGAGGAGGAAGTGCATGAGAATGGAACTAACCCGATGACACGAGCCGAGAAAGTTATGCTTTCGATATACCCTTTTGGAGATTCTTTGAGCTTTTCTGCTAATTGCATTGTTAAATGATGATGAATCATTAATGGGGTCAATGAAATCTCACTGAAACGAATTGCAAAAAGAGAGGAGAAAAAGGGGAAATGTAGTGGAGAGAGAGAGATTCCGTCTGAGTCGGTCTGACCCAAAAAAAAAAAAAAGTAGTGTAGAGAGAGGGAGAGAGAGAGAGGTTCAGAGTCTTCAGACAATTTTTTTTTATACCCCATGCCTTGAGTGGAAATAAGGGCATATCACATATAGAGGATGGAGGTAGTGTGTTGGGTGAGAAGGGTTCAAACACCAAATTAATCTGATATAACAATTGGACCCAACTTGTGCATGGTTGTTTGGATTGACCGGTAGATCTCTCTCTCTCTCTCTCTCTCTCTCTCTCTACATGTGTGTGTATGTTTATTTAAATGGAGTATGTTTCTCGTTCATGAAATCTGTGGATTTCTTGGGAGAAGTCGATAGCCATATAAAACCAACCAAACGTTCTAACCAGAAGGGTAAGAAAATGTTAGACAGAGCCAACGGCACCAAACTTTCTATCCCATACCAATAGGCTCTTGTTCAACTGCCAAATCAGGTGAGGGGCATTTCTGTCATTCGCAAGTCCTTTCTCGTTATTTGGGTATCAACTCCTCAGGAACTCAACTTTTGTAAGTTCAACTTTATAGGGACCCGAATTGAATGTCCCTTTACCGATAATCCTTACAACGCAAAACTCTTACATATTTCTTTCGTGAGTTTGTCCTAGATCCATTTGCCCCTAAACGTACATATTTCTTCCGGGTTCTCGAATATGGCCTGACTCGAATCGACTCGACTCCTCTCCACTCCGCTCCACTGACATACATATAAGTTCCCATGGATGTAATTCAAAACAGTTAATAACGTCGCGACTCGTTCATAAGGACATGCCCTGAGCATATTACAGAACAGAGGCTTGGATGAACCCCTCCACCCAACCAAAGATCCAACCCTCTATTCAGTTCTCTGCATTTACTGGCCATCGGATTTAACGCAAAAGTTGGCTAACTAGGGCTATGATTGATTCGGCTACGATTGATCAACTAGGGCTTTCAGAAATTGATATCCCAAAAATGACTGTTGCCTTGTCAGAATAAGAAGTACCGAATACCGAATCAGAAACTGATATACCCCGAGCAATGGGGTTACATCATGGAACAGCATGCTGGAATCGAAACCAAACAGAAAGGAGGATGATCTAAGTGCCCAACTTGCAACCCACAGTCAAAATGGTCATGAATGACATGCTGACATGAAGTGCATTAGGGGCTAGCTGCGACCTACCATTCCAAAGGTGAACAAAACTGCCATACATCGCCAGAAAGAGAAAAAAAAACAACCCGGAAAAAATGTAGGGGTGATCAAGAAAAGCGCATATCCACTCTTCTTTTGCAGCTATGAATTCCCATTGTTTCAAGTATAGCATTCCCCTAAAACCAAGACAAACATTAGGCAATAGAGCTACAAATGTTAAGAGTCACTAAACCAAATAACAAAGCTGTTGCCTGGAAAATCGTGGCATTACCTTTTAATTTTTACAAGGAAAAATCTATGGTTACAAAAAAATCAACACAGGAGATCTCATACTGGAATGATATGGCTGTAACAATTCGAATTTATGAGTTGCGTCTATGGATCTTTGCTTCAAGTGAGAGACCCCAGATCAGTCGTGGGCCCATGGCAATGTCTATGGAGATTCTTTATGACGTTTACATCGAAACAATTAGGTAGCTAAATGTGAAATACTATGAAGCACAAGCTACTAAACAAGAGCAAAAATATATAGACCTGTTGGTTGGAAGATTAGGAGATGTAATTTACCATTAAACTTGAGGGAGGTCTTCTAAATCCTGGAAAGTATGCAAAAATACAGTAGAAATGGAGGACTAATTTGTTAGCTTAGAGGCAGCTACTCTGGCAATTGTTCACTTTGGTATGACCAATTTTCTGATCCATTGGACAGTCAAAAGTTGTCCCATCTCTTGAATCCTACACTTCAAACCAAGAAGTCTATACTCAAAACACCTTTTGCAATTGTCAATAACCGCTCAGTCTTGTTTCTACATCTCTACCCCACATAAGTCAATCGTGTCTGGAACTGTTACCCCTGGACTCTCCTGACAATTATTGCGGTTACCCCACATAAAGAGTGCCTGCTTATTGCGGTTTTTTTACACCTTATATCACCATGAGTATGCTATCTGGAACAATAAGTTCCATTGCTGGTTCTCACAAAAGAGGATTTCCACATTTACTACAGCTTAATGAGAGTGTAAATAGGGTATTTTCATTAAGCATGTTTATCAGCCAGGTCAAAATGTTGGCTGGACCAAAAAAAGCTGCCCTGCATACAAGCAATGCGGCAATTTCTAAAAGGCAATGCAAGACTATTCATTGAGAGATACATTACTCCAAACGTACTTATTTTTATGCTGAGGAGAAAATTCAAAGATCAAACTCAAGGAGTAGCACATTTCAATTTCTTTGGCTTTTAGGAAGATCTGAACACTGAAGTGTACACAAATGTTTCACGTCAACTATTCCACCTATTTTAATTGTTTGAAATTTGAATTGCTATTGGGTGAAATAAGTCCCATGTAATTGGAAAGCAAAAGATAGAGAAAAGTGATAGCAAATATCCTGCTTATGGGGTAGTGAGAAGCTGCAAGAAATGAATCTATTGTGTATTACAAACTTGACATTGCCCGTTGAGATATTGAATCAATGTAATCAAATACAATCTGAAACAAACATGTAATGCTAGAGGCAATGACATGATTCAGCGTTTATCATTCTGAAACTGAACAATAATTGGACAAAAGCGATGCATAAGAACAAATGGGAAGCAATAAAAGGCATCTCCAACCTGATCAGCACGTATTAATCCCATCCTTGCAATCACTGGTCAAATTATAGAATGTCTCCACCCGTGTCTTTGCCCTATAAAGAACCTCAGTGTCCACTTCAACTCGCATGTACCCATCAAAATCGACAGGGAGTCCCCCATTCAAAAGGCTGGTCTCATTGTACCATTCACTTGTATTTCCCCACAATTCCTTGTAATCATCGAGCAAATGAACCTTGTAATGAGACCTCAATTTATCGAAGTAATAATAGAATGGTTCATTAGTGGCAATGTACAAATTCCTCCAAGGTTGAACTATCCCTTGAAGCTTTGTAACAAGGGCATCTGGCCATGTATCAGCATCCAAGTGAGGCCACAGCTCCTTATTCTGTGCCTTCTCTCCGCGAACCACATGAACCGCATCGAAATCCCAGTCCATTTGCCCACTAATCTCAGAAACTATATTCATCAGTCTCTTTGATTTCCACAATGCATGCCATGGCCTCTGAATGTAATTTGCAGCTTGGCCTTCACAAACTCTGTACCAATAGTTTTCTGGCTCTGGAGCATCGAATTGCCTCCAAATTATTGTGCTTTTATCTTTCTTAAGTTGCATTGGTGTGACCTTATAGCTCGCAACCTTTCTCACTTGGATCTTCTTCTTTTTGTGGGTATTATCCCACTTCTTCCAATCCTTCAGGAATTCACCCTCCTCCACAATTTCTGACGCCTCTTTCAAATGCTCGAAATCATAATAGAAACGAAAATCCTTTCCTTCTTCATCCTTCTTACTGGCGGTATGAGTTGCCGACAAGCAAATACTCAAATCCATAACAAACGTCCTATTCAAATACTGAGCCTCCCCAAGAGCACACAAGAAGCTCCACAGATAATGATTCATTCCTTTGCAATAATCCCCTCCCCGCGAATAGTACAAATACTTCCCCTTCCTAAAATCATTACCCGAACCCAAAACAGGGATTGTGTCATTGATCTCATCATCGCGAAATGGAGGAGGAGCAACTTTAGCGTTAGCATTCCCTCCGCTCCTAGTTCCATTAACCCTAACCCTTGGCCTGCGTGCATTTATACCTGAATGCCAACCCTTTGCATTCATCACCTTATAAGTACAATTCACACCATAACCAATCTTAAACCTCCGAAAATCCCTATACTTCCTCCAAGACTTCTCCTTCTTGTTCCTAAACCTCCACGACACATCACACTCGTCTAATCTTGACCCATTAACCGGTGTTTGATACTCTAAAAACACAATGGTCTTAAAAACCTTCAAATTAAACCTCTCAATGGCAATCAAAACACGTGGATCAGAACAATTCACGGCAATCATCTCGCTACACTCCGAGACAACGGTTTTGTTTTCAATTCTGTTTTCGGATATCTCAATTGTTGCTTCCGTGATGGCAGACGGGGCCAAGGCCGGGGCGGCAGCAGGGTCATCTTCGCCGGTTTTAAGGACGGAGGTGTCGGTTTTAAAGGTGGCGTTTTCGACATCGGTGAATACCTTAGTGAGGGCTCTAGAGGATTCCCATGGATCGGGTGGTTGGTATGTGATGGCAATTACTGTAAATATCAGCACTGAGAAAACAAAAACTGAGAAGCACACATTGCTTACCAGCTTTATGATGTTTTGCCCAATCGGGTCCGTTGAGCTCAACTCTCTCATTTTGGTTCAAAACCCTGATTCCAGTAAACCTCGATTACCCAAAGATTTGAACTTTTTCAAGGGAAATTTGGTAAACAATTGGAAAACAGTATCTCGAAGTAATAAATAATTTGAAAATTGTAAATGTGTATAGGGAGTGGGTGAAAGATTAGGATACTCACCTCTGAGACTGAACAGGGAAGACCTTACTGACAGTTGACTGTGGTAAACATGAGAGAGAGAGAGAGAGAAAGTTTAAGGGATGGATCTGTGATCTGAATTCGGAAGAGGAAGAAGAAGAAAAAGAAAAAGACAGTACAGCAACCGGTGACAGATCTGGAGGATTTTTGTTTATGCAATTAGTCGGTGGGATGCAATAATTCGTGTCTTAATTTTGAAGCTTCGGTTATTCTTCTTTCTGTTTTTTTGGCTGCCAATTTTTAATTTCTACGTGAAACAAATACAAAAAACGAAACTCGAGGATAAAAATTATGGTATGAAATTGATTTTCACGACTTTTTTTTTAAATTAATTTTGTCACTTCCCTTTTTGTTAATGTCACTTCTCTTCTCTCACAAAACAAATCATCTAATCAAAACACAAAGGCGAGTAGCATTAACAAAAATGGGAGTAACAAAATCTCTTTTTTTTTTACAATTCATATCATTTTTTTGTCTTTATCCACATGAATTTACTATATTGTCTTTTTTTCATTACACTTCTTCATATATTCAAGGCTTGGATTGTAAACATATGTGAATTAAAAAAAAAAAAGAATGAATTATAGAGCAAAAAGAATGAATTACACTTCTCCAGAGTATATTTTTAGTATTATCTCTAGTTCAGTTATAAAAAATGATGGAAAATGATGAAAATACAAAATTTTCCTATAACTTTTCTAGTGTTTAATTACTACTCCTTTTGTCCGAAATTGTTGGTTCTCTTTAGGAGTGTGTGTCATTTTTAATTGATTATATCTTACAATCTATAATCTTTTAGATGATTTTAAAATTTTTATATTATAGAGCTCATTAAAATCTATCAAACAAGATCCATATTCAATATGAAAAAATTATAAATTAAAAGATATAGCCAAACTTTTCAAATTTCCAAAAAATGAAAGAGGGTCAAGAATTTGAGACGGAAGGAGTACAATTTTGAGAATTACAACTTTAAATTTTTTTATTGGGCAGCCGTAAAGTAAATTCCAACTTTAATTTTTTTAATTGGAGAAAAACTTTTCTTTCTTTTTGTTAGTTCATTATTCTTGAGAACGAAAAAACAGTCTTGAACAATGAACGGAGCCTTCAAGGATTCTATTTTTTCTCGTTCTCACTGAATATTCATCATTTTTACGAATTAAAGAGGAACCACTAACCTACGTGAAGGGCTCTTTTTTGATGGAAATGATAATCTGGGCATCAACACTAACACTTTCACCTCCTAATCTGTGAAAATCAAAGAGAACGTTTGGAGTTGTGCTCGTCCGGCACCCCCTTTGGTCCGCTAACTCACACGTCCATAGATTTTCTACTCGTTCCCCTAACTCATGCGGACAATCAATAGATACTATTTTTTCTTTGACTGCCCTTACTGTTCTCCTACAGAAATTCAAGATTCAGACACATGGAATGACATTAAAAAAGAATGCAAAAGGGAGTGGAAACAACTTCCACCAAAATATTCTTGCAAAAATATGATCAAATAAAACGTCATCGGCCACAAATTGTACTTAATTCAGCATGTTCCTGGTAGCCAGATGGAGCAATGTTGTCCATCACAAACCAGCTTCCTTTTTGAGGGAAACACAGTTGCCTACATGGGGAGCGCTCAAGGGACGCAACCGAAAACAAAGAACCAAGCAGAGCTAAGGGAGAGAAGAGTCCCTAGTAATGCCGGTAAGAGTATGGGCTTCCTTATTAACCTTGCAAATACAAACAAAAGAAAGAGATTGGCAATACGAAATAACATCCGCCAACGAGACCTCTAGCCTCCATTAGGAAGCTTTGCCTTTAAGCAAGTCACGAACAAGGAATCTGTTTGAAGTCTAACTCGGAGAAAATTGTTGCGAAAACACCGCTCCCAAACAGGCCTTATATTCTGCTTGCAATGCTGAAGCAGCAAGAAGTCACACACTATCTTCACGCACTACCACTCCACCAGTGTCCCGAATCACCCAAGCTGCACCACCCTTGAATCCTCCAGGATCCCAAGCGCCATCCGGCATCCACGATGATAATTTGAGCCTCGCACCTGTTCGTACACTGGCTCATCACCTGTCCATCTTGCGCCCAGATATATTCATCCGCTGGTCTCGGATGAGCAGGAAAAAGATTATCTTCAGCCGCACCATTGCTTGAATTCGCGACAGAATATTTCACGGAAACCGAAATCTGCATGATCATCTCGATCATTTGAGAAATGGCATGTTGAACACCACCAAAATGAGCCCGATTCCAATGTAACCGCAGATCCCACAAAACAAGAATGCCCACAACAATATATCTTTCATCAGGGGCAGCGGCGGCAGCCAAAGCCCACTCCAAGAACTGATCCAGAAAAAGAATAGTAATAATGCTGTAAACAAAAAAAACAAAAACAACACTCCAACAAACCAGCTTCCTGTATACCAAAGAAGAGCCGAATGCAGTTGTCATACCCTGTTCTTAAAGAAGACATGTCACGTGCCTATTCTTTTGGAATTTGCATTCTAAATACTCCCAAGTAGACAAGAAAGGGCCAGCACTGATATTACAGTATCTATAGACGAAGGTAGATCAGTCACCTCAAAGTCACAAAGCATAAAGCTGTTATCAAGATGCGTATGCAGTACCTGCAGCAGCTGACATCAGACCCTGCTTGGTTGCAGCAATTGAGTTCATTGAGATGACCACTCCAGTGCACTGAAACTTCTTAGCAACACTTGTCAATTGACAGCAGTTAATCTCATGAGATCACTACCTGAAACTATGCACGAACAATTTCTTATAAAATGACAATCTCATAGTATACAGTTCGAATAGCTTTCACTGTGGGGAAGATTTCAAGACAAGATCAAGAAACTCCATGCAATGACAGGATGCATTACCGACCTTTCCAATGGAAATTCCATTGGTGAAAAGAGTTGTCATCCTAGTTTTTCCCTTTCAAAAAAACTTCTATGTGCATTACCAGAGAAAATGCCATAAAATGATGTTTAGGGAGTGCACTTTCGTTGCCACCAAAGCATAAACAAGGTTGTCTGAGGAAACAGAATAGCCAGTTTTAAGTCAGAAAGTCACCATTAGTGCAGCAAATAAAACACAAGTATGAGCAATTAAATTGATAGCACTTCCATAACAAAACATTTTACACAACTAAACAGAGATGCTTTACAGTTAGTAGGGCCAAACTCGTAGATACCAGATCAGAACCAAAGTATAATTAGCTAGTCTCAGTTTATTGATGGATCTTTCGGAGTTGGACAATGCAGTCAATTGAACTAGCTCTCGTTACATCTTGAACAAACCCAACCCTAAAAGTGCATGTACCACTTTCTTTCCAAGATACAAAGTTTCTGATAAGATGTTCGTTCAGTTACCCCTCAATGGCTCAATCCCTCATAAGTATGGAACCAGTCCACACTTAATCTTCAGGATTTGCCACCAAAATCACAGCAATATCATTTTGATAGAATAAGAAACACAAAATCATGCTCAATTTCACTGTACAAGGCCTAGGCAAAAATAAACTATTTGGTACTACTAAGTTACATGAGGTATAATCCCCAATACTACAAAGGGCTAGGTTTACGTCAGTACAGTCAAACTTGGTGTTCCAAAACTGAAAACCCACAACCTACACCAATGATAAACAGAAGGTCAACAACTTAACGAAACAATTGACAGTTGATTTGAATTCTATTTACCATTCTCATACGAAAGCTAAATGTCAAGAAACATAGGTTAACAAGCAAAACCCCATTCATCCACACGTCTCCCAGGTCTACAAAGTCACCTTGCATGTTTTACGATTGTGCCCAACACCATTGCAACGAGAACATCGAATATCACATTTAACACGACGGACTTCAGGCTTGATAGGATTCTTCCGTGGGCGGCCTGGTCGTTTTTTAATTATTGGTGGTCGCGGACTAAGGACAAAATCGCCATTTTCTTCCTTTGGAAAGCCATCAGTATCAACTTCATTGGGACAACGCAATTCCAGGTTTGAAACATCACACATGGTTTCGGCATATATAAGCTCTTGCACTTCCTTCTTGTACCAAGCTGCCACCCACTCATACACGTCAAAGTGAGCCAGCGCAATTGCACGGCATGCATGTGGACATGGAATACCAGTCATTTGCCACTCCAAACATGTACAAGTGCTAAACTTGAGATTCACAAGGACTTTCCCTAAACGCTGTTCCTGTACCTCAAACTCAGCAACGGATTGACAGGTTGCAACTAGATCATGACCAACCTTTTGGTTCTCACAAACTTTATCGACAATATTAGGGCCAAAAGGAAATTTCCAGTTTCCTAATTCGTTCTTTTTATTAACTAGAATCTCAGATAACCTCTTGCAATGAGCCTCCATCATTTTTGGAACTTGCAACATGCTCTCCTCTTCTGACCAAGCGCTAAAGGATTCCGCAAGTTTGCTATTCAGCCAATCCCAACGAGGTTTCTTGAACAAAGCATTACACCAGTGCTCTGGTCCACTCGCAATCACCCAATTATACAACTCCCTACGAAACATGCGCATTTTAGTAAGGTTGTTATTATATGCCTCCAATGTTCGCGCAAAAGCAATTTCATTTAGGTACCGACACGCGGTCTCCTTTCCTTGACTTTTCAACTTAAAGTCATGATTAGTATCAATATAGTCGTTGAAAATCTCTTGGACGTGACGATAACAATGGGCATGATTATCCGCACCAAATATATTGTCCACACTAGATAATATAATTTCATTTCTGTCAGAAACTATGACTACCTCCCTGTCCCTTACCACAAGTTTCAGTTGCTGTAGAAACCACAGCCAGTCGTCTTCATCCTCTGAAGTCACAACACCATAAGCAAGTGGATACATCCCATTATCTGCATCTAAAGAGGAAGCAACCACTAAACTGCCTTCAGGGGGACCACTCAAACGGCGAACATCAACGAAAATCAAAGGCCTGCACCCAGCATGGAAGCCACCTATTGAGCATCCATATGCAACAAAGAGCCTCTTGAACGTGTTGTCTTCTTTAGATGACCATGTAGCTACCGTTCCAGGCATAAGCTCAATTAGGCGATTGCAAAACCCAGGTATTAGCTTAAACAGGTCCTCCAATTCTCCTTCGAGTTCCTTCTTTACCTTCTCCTTTACACGCCATGCCTGAAGATAGGTCAAAGGAATGGAAAAATTCTTCAAAGAGTCATTGCAAAGTTCTCGCGGCAATTTTGGGCAATCCAAATTCTCTTCCTTAATAATACTACTGACCATCTTACCCCTGAATTGGGGTTTATAGTTTGTTTGATCTGTTAGAGAATGCGAATGACGGTCAACAAACTTCTTAATTGAAAATAAGTTGGTAGAAGCCTCATGGCTGGCAGTAAGTTTAAATTGGCACCCGTCAATGCAACATCTTACCAGCATGTACTTGGAGGTATTAGAAGTATATTTGTATGGGAACTTCTTGGCATTTGCGTACTTGAAAACCGCTTGCCTAAACGCGTCAGGATTCTCAAATGCTTGCCCTTCCCCAACAATTGCTTCATCCCATGCAGTAGGGGCAAGAAGCGCTACATCATTACATGAGGTAGTTACAGATGCGGATGCTGAGTGGTTCTCACTAGCATGATCTTCTTCCCCAGATTGTGTTTCATTTGGTTCGACCTCAACTACTTTTCTCCTGCAACAACAAAGACCCATGATTTTCAATTGCTTAAATACTTCCACATCCTCAAATAAAAATCACTGCTTGTTCCAAACAGTAAAGTTAGATTGTTTTTACCTCTTGCGAGTCACAACTGGTGCGATGCACTCCACAACAGGTGCGATGTGCTCCATAACAGGTGCGGTGCACTCCACAAGAAGCATGGTGTGATCCATGACTGGTTTCAAAGTAAGAGCTTTCTCATCATTTGTAACGTAGACATGCGCAAAATCATCATTGAATTGTATTAGATGATCCACTCCTTCCTGGTCTTTCAAGCGTATTAATTGCTTCTGGCTGAACTTTACAGTAAAGTGCAACAATTTGTGCAAGGGCTCAATCCCCAGTCTATCAAAAACAAGGTTCTTAAATTCGTTGAACGTTATACCCGACTTCACTAGAAACTGCTCAGTGGTACCACCCTCGTACGTGACAGATCCATCACTCCCAATCTCATTGACACCACCCCAATGACAGAAACAAAACATAGTTTTATCAACCAATGCCATGTGCAAACTCGATCACTATAAGTGGAATTCTGCAAAGAAGAGGTAAGATAATCAACCACCATCAGCATATCAGGAATCATTTAAACAAGGCAGAATCATATAATCCTTGTTAGCAAAAACAATAATTTGTTTGGAGACACTGTATGGAGGAGAGAGAGATAATGCTTCAGTATTCATGCATATTAAACTCTGAGAAACTTCCGTAAGCCTCTTAACCATAATAGACCCCGTTTGGCCTAAGTATTTGGGTCTTTTTGACCGAGTTTTTTTGCTTGTTTTCCCTTAATGTTTACTAGATTGGGAAAATGACGCCAGGACATGTTTTGATATTTAATACCCGCCAAGGATATGCTAAGCTAAGAACATTTGTTAATGCTGAAAATGTCATTGGCAGGTATTAATTATCAAAACACGTCATTTACCGTCATTTTCCCTACTAGATTCTGGTCAAACTTTCTAGATTAATCGTTTGTCTCGTTGAGAGGAATCGAAAAAATAAAAAATATATATCAAAGCTGCGAAAAGTTTACTTAAAACAAAAAAAAAATCGAAAAAGACGAAAAATGGAGTCTTTAGCCATGAGCTTAATTCAACTTCATACTTTTCTCATTTATCACCTCGACACGAACGAGTCGTGTAAAAATTATGACGACAAACTAAAAAAAAGTACTTCCAACGTCCCCATTTTTAGTCACACGTTCCATTCTAACTGAATAGTAAACTAATTTAGTCCAAACTCGACCTTGGTAATTTTGGAAGCATACACCCTAAAACCAATTTAACCCTAGGTGGAGAAACCCGAAAATGTCTGGTACTCCTGCATCTGCGTTTGCGAGTGATTCCCTCCTGATGCGTGGATCAAACATCCCCAATAGTTCAGGAGGAGTGTTAATTTACTAGACCCCAAAATTTTTTTGTTTAGGCTTCTAAATTGCTCATGAGCAACGCAATTACAGAGAGAGAGAGAGAGAGAGAGAGAGAGAGAGAGAGAGGCGATGAGAGAGAGAGGAAGAGTACCTGTTGGATTTACAGTTTGTTTGCAAATGAGGGAAACGAGAATAAAGGAGGACTTCTCATAATTTCCCAAAATTTTGATCAAAATTTCTCTCTTCTTTTTGGCTCTCTTTTTTCACGACTTCCAAACACCAGTCTTGGACCACTTCCGATCACGATGACAGAGAAACTGGATGTATACGCAATAATTACACAAAAGCCCTATATTTTGAATTGTTTTACAAATTACTCGCGTCAGTTGTAATTTTTCAATTCAAACCCAACGACTTCTAATTTAACAACGCCTTTATTGGTAGTAATTTTTTCAGTACAAACTTCAAATCCAATGACTTCTAATTTAACAACAATGCCAACGCTCTATCTATGTAGTGAGTAGTGTATCTAACACTTCGGACTACTTGTTAATTGGCTTGGTAATATTTTTATCTCCTCATTTATCCACTTTTTATCTATTTTATCCTTAAATTAATAATTACAGTCAAAATGTCCTTGAGATTATCTAAACTAATCAAGGTGCACATATGTTGTTCCAAATTGTTGAGTTATCAAAAAGAAAAAAGTATTTAAACTATTACCGAACTAGTCTTTAGAAGAAATTTGTCATTTTAATTGACATAAGTGTTTCCTTTTCCTCAACAAAGTAAAGAAATTTTATTAATCCTCGAGAGAATACAAGGATTAAAGGGGGAGCGGGCACGAAGGGCATCACAATTATGGGCTATAATCCCAATTAGGTTGACACTAAAGACATGGACAATCATGTGTCACGCACTACCCAAGGGAGGGGAGGTGGCCATAGGCCAACCCCTAAACAAAACAAGTAAATAAAGAGCAAAGCCACTAGACAACGGTATCTCTGAATCACCCAAAAACCAACTCTATCTCCAGGTTCTCAATTAAAACAGCTTGAAGTCTCCATCATTCTGTTTGAAGTTCAAAACCAAAGCAAATTTGACAGTAGCACTTCTTCAATCGACAATCTTGACATCTAGCATCTTCGAACTTAATAGACATTAATTACATCTAGATCCAAATCGAGCAGCTTGATTTTAGCAAATATTTTATATTTACCAGGGCTACGAGCCCCCCTCATGCGAAATATATCTTACCGGCGAACACGAATATTGAATGCCAAACCTCATATACAAGCACCAAGAGCAGAGAAATCTCCCAACATTGTGTAGTGCAAAAAAACAGACTCAAACCACCCCACACAAGACACAAAGTTACCCAATAAGCAAAACCACCCGAGTCTGACACAATAACCGCGCGCAAAACCAAACCCACCCTTGACCCACCCTTAACAGATCAAACCCAAAACATCACACGACCAACTGAAGAACCCATAACAATGACAAACAAACAAGGACCCGTAAACTCACACTGATGAGCACACACACACGCACACACATTGACACACAGACCATGATTCTGGACCAAAACCTCCCAGGAAACTCTGCAATGTAGAAATAGGTGAAGGCCTGTCTCCAAACTTTCTTTGCAAAAAAGGTATAAACCATCCACTAACATCCCTTGCAGATTCATGTTTCTTTCAAGCAAGCAGCAGCTAGCTTGTCTAGGATGGCTATTGGCTTGCCATACCAAAATCTCCATCTTGAAAGTGTTGGGTTGCCATGAAAAATAAGATAGGCCCAATAACATTTTTGGCCCAAGTGCTTTGTTTTTGGAAGCCCAACATTCCATCTTTTATAGAAACAAAAACAAAGGGGGGGTTTTTTGTGAGGAGTACGTAGCTGCCGAAAATCAGAGAACAAAAGGGTGCTGTGTATGCTGGAGTTCAAAGAGAAGAAGAAAAACGTGGAAGTGCAGGTGTGTGCTCTGTGTTCTCGGTGGCGAAGACAAGGATTTTGGGCATCCTTGTGTGGTGAGTGCTCCTCTTCTCTTCCTTTGATATTGTACATTGTGAGAGAGATTTGTGGGAACATTGTGTAAGAGTGAGAGATAAAAGTACAAGAGAGCTTGAGGCCAAACCACATAAATTGGTTGTTCTTTTTGTGCCTTGTTTATTATGTGTTTAATTTTTCCGATTACGCTTTCGTTTGCAGGTGAGATTGATTTAGGGGACAAATAACAATAGAAAGGGCAGACACTCCTACATATAAATAGACAGTTTGAACCTATGGGATTGGAAGTATTAAAATTTGGCTCTCAACTATTATACCAAGACTGAACAGCTGAGAACAAGCCAGACGAAGGTTCCCAATTCCATTTTATACTGCCATGACCATTGGGATCAAGATCAGTTATGCTAGCCAAGCTCTGCTAGCTTTAGATTCTCCATTAGTTCTAATTGACAAAAGTGTTACGTACGGCTCCCGTACATGTGTGTGTGTGTGTGTATATATATATATATATTTTTTTTTTTTTTTTGATTTAAGAATTATTCAATCGATATCTCCTTGCACTTGCACGTACGTACTCTTGGGTATGACGATTATGTTTATTTAGTAGGCATTTTTACCAGAGAGACTGGCATTTGGGAGAATTTTTGAGAGGTCTATAGCTTGTTTCTAATCTCTTTAGTCCACTTCTAAAGTTCTTAACCTCTCTAATCCACTAATAATTTCAATGATAAAACTACACTATGTAAAAAAAATAATGGTTTTGTTTGGCTAACACAAAAAAAAAAAAATTTTAATTTTTTTTGATCTTGTTGCAATCACGTAACCACCACCACCACCACTCCTCCACCACGATGCCAACATATAATGTTATATGTGACAAAAATTTCTCTCTTCTTCTTTTTCCCACCACCTCCGCCGCCGCCGCCGCCACACCAACATATAACAATATATGTGTGAAAAAATTTCTATTTTCTTTTTTTTATTCCTATTTTGAGCTCTTCCCTTCTTGAACCCGTCATCCATTAACATATAACGTTATATGTGTGACAAAAATTTCTCTTTTTTTGTTTTACTTGTTTTGAGCCCTTCGCTTCTTGAACCCGCCGCACCTTAACATATAATGTTATCTGTCTCAATCTGCGTTCTTGTCTTATATTTGGTACCCCATCAACAAAAATGCACATATAATCTTACATGTCTCAATCTGTCCTCTGTACGGTATAAAAAATGAAGATAGATCTGACACATATAAGGTTATCTGTTAATATCTGGAACGTATTCTTTTGCCAACATAAGCACATATAATATTATATGTGTATATCTGAACTTCGTATCACACCAAATATGTTCTTTGCATGTTGAAAAAGTGCACATATAAACTTATATGTCACAATCCACTTTCATGCCTTATGTTTGGTAATACATTAACAAATGTGCACATATAATCTTATATATCACAATTTGTTCTCTGTACGTTATCAAAAACGAAAATAGATATGAAACATATAACCATGAAATGAAAAATCAGTCGAATCATCTGGGTCAGTGAAGCCAAACGTAAACAAATGACACAAAAGAATAAACAAATAGCAAATGGGTCCGAAAGCCTTTCTAATTCCATCACAGATATGGAGGAAAAAATTATCCCTTTTTTGTCATAATAATGAAACTGTTGCAACAATGGAGTAACTTTTCCAAGTGATGTGCAATGGTTGGAACGAACACCCTTGTCAACAAAAAGAAAAAAGTGAACCCAGAATGTTTATACATCAACATGAGCAAGCACAAGCCCACAACAAGCCACGTTCCATGAGTGAACAACTCCAAATCTGGAGTAAATTTATGAATGTAGATCGTACCGATTGTTAAGTTCACCATATGCGCTAATGACTAACTTCTGATGGATGAGAGAGAGAGAGAGGAGACTGTGCTCCCGATTTGTTTTTGGTCTAAGGTTTTTCTTTATATGACATCTTATATAGGAGGATATTTTTGTCTTGATTTTGTTTCTTTTTTTACAAAAGTAGATAAAGGTCTTATTAAACTATATTAATGAACTAAAAGGGTTACAAACATTAAAAGTGGACTAACTGGATTACAAATTCTCTACAGTAAACCTTAGACCCATTTTTTAATTCTTTTTATGATTTTGTAAAGTTGTTTTTAAATTGATTTGAGTTTGGCTCCTCGATCTCCAATCCTCCAATAATTGGAGAATCCTCCAAAGTTGACGATGATTTGACGAACTAAGGTACAAAGTACTTGCAAGCAGCCCATAGATTGGAGTTGGTGCATGGTATTGGTACTGCCGGACTGGTGGTCACATGGTAGACTCGCTGTTGAAAGCCAAATAATGCAGCTGGTAGATATTGGGTGCTCTGAGGCTCGTGGATGCTGTGCGGTAATAATGGAGAGAGAGAGAGAGAGAGAGAGAGAGAGAGGGAGGGGGTGCGTTCCAGAAATCAAATAAGAACTTATTTTTTGCTGAATAAGAAGGCTTGTTCCCTAAAAAATAAGAAGGGGGTGCTTATTTTTCAAAATTTATATAGGTACCAATGGGCGCCGAAGAGGGAAATCATACCGGCGGCCTCGCCGGGCCGTCTCCGGCCACCGGATGGCCGATCCGAGCCGTCCAAAAATTCTATAAAAAAAAAACCAAGGGGGTTTATGCGGGAATCAACGGCATCCGAGGTGTGTAGGGTGCTTCATCCGAGCACCCCTTTTCCGTGGATATATGAATTGGCCCCCTTGGTTTTTTTTTATAGAATTTTTGGACTGCTCGAATCGGCCGTCCGGTGGCCGGAGACGGCCTGGCGAGGCTGCTGGTACGATTTCCCTCTGCCGGCGCCCATTATCATAGCAACAGTCTTATTTTTTGTATAAGGCAACTTCAATCTCAAAAATCATGTGTTTACGCAAATAATTTTCCTATCACTATGGATCTTATTTGATAGATCTCATTGAGATCTTTAATACGGTGCAAAAAAAATTGAATTTTTTTTTTCATTTATATTATTTTTGAGTTTGAAAATGTGAAAGAAACTTTTTGTTTGAATTTGTGGAATGACCCTTCTTATTTTTGAATGAGAAGTGATAAAATAAGTATTTATTTTTTAAGAAGATTTTCGGAAGGGAGCCTAAAAGTAACAGAGAGAGAGAGTAAAAGTAAAAGTAAAAGTAAAAGTAGTACAGACTTATATTATTTTGGTTTTGTATAGGGGCCCAGACAAGTTCCATTCATTTAAATTTGATAAAGACTGATCAGGTACGTACAACCCAAGACATTACATACAACAAGCAGGCCATGTGGTTGTTGGTGGTGGCCGGTCACATGGTAGACTGTTCAAAGTCAACTATCATGCAGGTATAGATATTGGGTGCTCAGCACCAAGACTCGTGGATATTGTGCGGTAATAATATTCTAGAGAGAGAGAGAGAGAGAGAGAGAGAGTACAAGTATTATTGATGATCAGTAACTTTGGTCTTGGATTTATACGGCACAAAAAAATCCCACTTGTCATTATAGTTAAATTTGATAAAGACTGATAACATTCCGTGATAAGATGAAAGAGCTAGCTAGCATGTGTTATGTCATCTTAGTGTTCTGATGAGGGATCAACGTACAGGAAATTTTAATCTTACATAAATGTTCAGAAAGCTAGCTTGTGAGTATAGCTCGTTCTTTTTAGTTTGTTTGCACTTTGCGCCATAAAATACTGATATGATTTTTTTTAATCATAAAATAGTATTCGTAATATTTAATCCTATTATTTCTACTACGGAGTGTATGACTATTTTTGTATGACTAAATAGAACATTTTGAGGGTGAAAATACCGAGGGTACCGAAAGTTTGGGTAGTGAAAATGTACAACGGTTTTCGGGGTCCATTTTTGGATCTCATATGAATAATTCAAACCGTTCATTAATTTTAAAATAACTTTTTGAGTAACCATGCAAAAAATCAGATCATTTGGATATGCGCAATTGGTTGATCCAAACATCAAGTTTTCACTCAAAAAATTATTTTAAAATAAATCAACGGTTTAGATTATTTGTGTTGGACCCAAAAGTAAATCCCACATAGCCGTTGTACATTTTCGGTACCTAAAACTTTGGCACCAATAGTCGGGTCCTTTTTAGGTGTGGTTTTGAATCTTAGCATTGTTTGGTGGTACTAGTATTTGTACCAGTCGTGTAATAAATATCTTCCTTAGATTAATAAGTTTTCTTTTTCTCTGTTAAAAAAACAATAATTTTTGGAGATTGTAGGTAATTGTTTTCAACAACTTAGGTGTTTTAGATATTTCCCTATTGTTTAATTACCTTCTTTAATTTCTTTTAATTATACGAGTAACGTAAATTAATTAATTAGACTGTTCATTCTCTTTGCTTCTAGGACGTACGTAACTGTGTAGGAGTAGGGTTCTGTATATAAAACCATTTCAGATTGATCACTTAGGGCAAGTACTGAATCCTTCTTCAATTCTAGCTTTTCTTAATTTGTCATTTTTACCGATCAAATTAATTTTGGAAAACTACTACTACTACTACTACAGTAAGTACTTGAAGAAAAAGTCCTCACAATATTAATTTGAGGCAAATTAAGATCCTCAACACATTTGCTTGAAAAATAGTACTCCTATATATGTTGTTAATTTGTTTCAGTTTTGGTGTTCACTTATATATCTTGTCGATCATCTGCTTAATTAATTTCAAGACAAAAACATATATGCATCTTTTTTTGACGTGCACGGCGAGACTTGCTAGTGTAAGAAACTGAATATGAATCCAGATTGGGATGCAAGGCTTGGTAGATTTTTTTGACTTAAATGTGGCCGTTCGATAGAACTACCGGATGAAATTAAGCGCTTACCATCATACACATTTCGCAGACAAGATGATGTTGATGCCACAACTGTTGGGGCCCGAGAACCATCACTGTTACAGTGGCTTCTGAAAAGCGATAATGCCGACCAAAGACTTGGCCTTATGATCTAAAGGCCTTTTTGGATCAAATTTTGTAAGGCTATACTATAACATGGCCTACTAAATCAGGCCACATTTTGAAAGATTGACGGGTCGTCCACGTTTATGTTGGCAAAGCGCGAAACACATGTAAACTTTTGAAAGATGAATAAAGCACGTTTTTATTTGAAATTTTTTCGCATTTATTGGTTTTGCTTCAAGCTTTTGTAAGTTACTGATTCGTTTTGACAAGAAGAATCGGAAAAGTAATTTTTTTTTTTTTTACTTTTACCCAAGTATTTTGAGAAATAACCATGTTTTAACGCAAAAAGTGATTTTTCTTGCTATTGGAGCAAGGCAAATTTGTTTCTAGCTAAGATGGATGGATGATTTGTTAGGTGTTCTATTTTGCAATTTTGCAGTTCTTTTTTCTGAAGCATTTGAGCTATTAACTGTCAATTCATTGTCATAATACACATTATTGGTATATTTTTTTATTTATTGTGAAAATTTCATTTCATCTGTACAATGACTTTGTGAGATTCTATGTCATTTCGAATGAATATAGTAATTGTTGTTATTTGTGTTAAGTTTTAGATTTCAGATTGAAAATCAGTTTTTGACGGGGAAAGGATAAAAATGAGAATCAAAAAACAAAAAGACTTTCAAACTCTAGTAATGTTTTAGCAACCGAATGCTTTTTTTTTTGTGAAAAATTATAAGGTTATTGAATTCTAGTAATTTGGTTCCTAAAAGGAAAAGGCATTTGGAGACCATATTTATTGGTAGTTGATATAAGTTTTTAGCAACAAAACGTTTATTAAGGAAAAAATTTAGATGGTCTTTTGAGACCATTTTTTCTTGTCAAGGAAATGAAACTATTGGGGACTTTCTGTAGATTTGGTTTTTTTTTTTTTTTTTTTTTTTTTTTTTTTTTTTTTTTTTTTTTCGGCAAGGCAAACGAAACTTTTTATAATTTCTGTAGATTTGGTTGCTAATTCATCTCTTTTAGCAAGAGAACTATTATATGGTCTCCTAAACTGAGTTTGATTTTTTTGGACCACTTTTTAAGCACAAACCTCGTGACGATGGAATATTGTCCCGTAATGTCTTTGGCAACCAAAATTTTAGCTTTTATGACCAAAATATTTGGTCCGTAAAACCATTACATGTTGTAGCTAGTGATTGGCTTCATAGACATTTTTTCACGGAAAGCTCCGTAAATTTTTATTTTTATTTTCTCACGAGATATACACGGATTTAGCTCTTAGATAGTCTGCTAGCTAGTATACGGACAAATGAGGTTTAAAATACTCCGTGATTCGAACTTGCGACCTCCTCCGAGAGGGATACAAAAATTACGAGGTAATTTGCTGACCTAGTTGTGATCGTCATCGATCATATGATATTGGAGTAATTCGACGACCCGATGTGGGACCAATCGGTTTTTTTTTTTTGTCTTGGCATGGTATAAAGTGGAATAGTAATGTTGGTTGGAGTATTTTGCAATATAATTTATGTTGCAATAAAGCAGCTTATGAAGATATTATGCTCTATATTTTATATATACCAGATATTATGAGATGGTGGCCTTTTGTTTACCAAATGACAATCAGGATCTCAACTTCGAAATCTATTTTGCTCAATGCTAATGTTTTCAGAAGTTACAAACCCACTAGAATTGTGGGAGAATCATTGGGTTGACCTGACGGATGATTTGTAGAATAGGGTAAGGAGGCTTACCGGTGATGTTAATTTAAGTCTTCGAGAATGTGATCTTAAGAATTTGGGTTTAGTTGAAATAGAAAATATACTAAACCAAAATGGAAGGTCACTACGAGAATTCTCTCCAATGCCACTGCCATCTTCTCGAGAAGCTGAAATTGTATCAAACAGGCTTATAAGGGAGGAACTGCAATATGATAGCACCTTCGAACTACAGTCTTTCCAATCCTTACATGGAGGGTTGAATGATGATCAACTGAAAGTCTTTAACACCATAGTTGAAGCTTACGACAGTCAACAGGGAGGCTTATTTTTTGTGTATGGCAGCGGTGGAACGGGAAAGACATATTTATGGAAGAGTTTAATAGCAAAATTCCGAGCTGAGAATAAGATAGTCCTTGCTGTTGCCTCATCAGGAATTGCAGCATTGCTCTTACCAGGAGGACGAACTGCGCACTCACGTTTCAAAATTCCATTGAACCCTGATGAATTCTCATGTTGTTCGATAAACCTCAGAACAGAGTTGGCAAAGTTGATTCAAGAAGCATCGTTAATAATATGGGATGAAGCACCTATGATTAGTCGTTATGCTTTTGAAGCAGTTGACCGAACATTCAGAGACATACTAAAAAGTACTCTGCATTGTTCAAGTAGTAGGTTATTTGGTGGAAAACTCTTTGTGCTTGGTGGGGATTTTAGACAAATACTACCTGTTGTTACCAAAGGTAGTCGTGAACAAACGGTGGCCGCTTCATTACCAAACTCCACCATTTGGGATCATTGCCGTGTTTTGCATCTTACTAGAAATATGCGTCTTACAGCACAAGATATCCCTGATCAAACACGTCAAGAGTTACGTGATTTTGCAGAGTGGATAAAATTAATCGGTGAAGGAAAAATACAGGGAACCTCATTTTCTGAAGGTCAAGAAACTAATTGGATTCAAATTCCGGAAAGATTCGTCATAAGAAATGGTGAAAGAAGCTTACACATGTTAATTGAAAGCACCTACCCTGATTTCACTAATAAATATCAGGATATAGGGTACTTACAAGAACGCGCCATTTTAGCCCCTAAGCATGATGATGTTGATGAAATCAATAATATTATGCTTGCAATGCTTCCGGGGGAAATGAGGATTTACAATAGTGCTGATAAGTTGTGTCCTACAGAGCATGAAAGTAATGATCAAGACATGCACCCTCCTGAACTTTTGCATTCTTTGAACTTGCCCGGACTACCAAACCATTGCTTGAAATTGAAGGTTGGCACACCGATTATACTCCTCAGAAATGTCAACCTATCATTGGGGTTATGTAATGGCACTCGCCTTATTGTTGTTAAGATGGGAAATCAGGTAATTGAAGCCAAAGTTGTTACAGGTTCCCGAGCTGGAGAAATAGTCCATCTTCATCGTGCTGTCTTATCACCTTCTTCAACCCATTCGCCGTTCACAATGAAAAGAAGACAATTTCCTATCAAGTTGGCATTTTCTATGACAATAAATAAGAGTCAAGGGCAGACTTTGAAGAATGTTGGGCTTTATCTTCCAAATTCATGTTTCTCTCATGGTCAGTTGTATGTAGCTCTGTCACGTGTCACCTCTCCACAGGGCTTGAAGATATTGATTGTTAACAAACCCGGTATGCCAGATGATGTCACCCAAAATATTGTGTACAACGAAATTTATAATAGGATACCCCAACCCCAGTAAATCCATCTACCAGTTGCTTTCAGTTGCATAGTTTGTAAATAATTTCTTAAAACATTTTTTAAGTTGCAAGGACATTATCTATCAGTTTTATCATTTCATGCATGATTGCTATCAGTAATTGTGTTTAATGTGCTTATGCTAGCATTGTACTTTTATATATAAACTAGCGTGCAACCCGTTCGATGCACGGGCAAAACCAACTCATTCTAGCGTTGTGCCCGTTCGAACCTATTTTTTTTAATTTTCCCGTGCATTGAACGGGCACAACACTAGAATGAGTTGGTTTTGCCCGTGCATCGAACGGGTTGCACGCTAGTATATGCTTATTAGACTGTTTAGGCATTTTAGGTAAACATTAATTAACATGGGATAAACATTAGTAACTTTACATTAATTAAACGTACTGTTTAGGCATTTTAGGTAATGGGTTTCACTATTAATATGAGGAGAGATATTCCGTGAATAAATTCTTTACGGAAGAAATGAATCGTGATTGTTCAAAACACTTTTAGATTGTCGCGGTTCATCTCCCGTAAAACTTCTTTACCGTCCCCATTAGAGGTGGCAATTCCAACCCATATTCTCTAACCCGTCCAAATCCGCCCACTTAAAACCCAACCTAATATGCCCATATTATATAATGGGTTGATATGGATTCAATCCATATCAACCGATATTTACTTCGGTTTAGATGGGATGAAAGTGGGTTAAATATGGGTTAGAGTTAAAAACCCACTCCACACACTCTAGCACATACAATGCACACAAATCTAACAATTCTATGAGTACCCGCCCATAACTAGATCTCTCTCTCTCTCCTATGAGTACCCGCCCATAAATCTCCCTCTCTCTCTCTCTTCTATGAGTACCCGCTCATAAATCTCCTCTCTCTCTCTCTCTCTCTCTCTCTCTCTCATGCCAAAAAGGGTCTCCCTACGAAAATGGATTGTCAAAATTAAACCAAATTACTCTCAATTTTGATCGGTTCTAGCTCAAACAAAATCGAGCCAACTGATTCGTCTAATTTTAAATAGCTAATTTTGTTTTGTAATTTGCTAATTTCAGACACTTGTTTTTTTTTAACCAGTCAATTTCAGACACTTGTTGACTAATTCCTTTTTCATAATTGACCCATCTCATATTTAAAACCTTAGGAGGTAGTAAAGTTTAGCAAATAATATAATATTTCGTCGTATTACGTCGCTACACTAGTTCCAGCACTCCAACGGGATGAACGACGAACTTGCAGGTTTTACTAATGGAAGAAATCAAATGGTACTTACAAAGCTCCTATAGGATTACGTTTTCCTTTTCCAAATTAGGTATTCAATCCATTCAAATTCATCCACAAAAATTACGTTTTCGATTCTCACGTTGAGACGAACTAATAGGGATAAAAAGTTTGTCGCAAAACAAACAAATACAAAAAAAATTTGAATAGAGACAAAAAAAAAATTTACTTGACTTTTTAATCCAAACTTAAGCGGTGGCTTTGACGAACGCAACAAAGACCAAAATTGTGCAATTGGTGCAATTATCGCCTTCCAGACAATTCTCTGATGCGGCCTCTGATTACTCGTAGTTACGTTACAGTTTGGAAATGGAAAAAAAAGAAGTAAAAACCTAATTTTTTTATACGGAGTAACTTTTTTAGCCTCTAATTGTTTCATTTTTATTCAAAAAAATTTTGAGTTTTAATCATAAAATTTTACTTTTTTGAAACCACGTACTGAGACAAATCAGGTCGGGTCGGGGGGGGTTTGGGTTGACTTGACCCATATTTGACCCGACCCATTTCAATCCGTTTACTTTTTGACCCATATTTTACCCACTACCCGTTTCAACCCGTCCAAACCAACCCAGACCCACCCGTTTGCCACCTCTAGTCCCCATGCAAAGAAGTTTTTTCTCTAATACAAGAGTGTTGATTGGGCATAGCTAATTTTCAGAAAGCTAGCCGTAAATTAATGTAGAGTACCGTAGACTCACATCATTTTGAATAATTTACATGCATGAAAATTTTGAAGGCTAATAAAGAAAGTCTATCAGTTTCATTTGTACTCATGCTGAGAGTGGACGGAATGTTGCACCACCACACAAGGGCAGTGTGGAGCACAATAACTAACGACTTCGCCATGATTATTTCTTTTGTTGTGTGTGTGTTTTGGTTCTGTTAGGATATCCACAATGCTATAATCAAGAATTGATAATTAAAAGTTGCCACATCAGTTTTTGATTATTCATTTAAGAGATTGCTAAAGTTAGCAATGTAGATGTCTATAATGGCATAATCAAATTGGATAACCAAAATTTGTCACATCATCTTTTCAAAGTACAAAAAATTAAAAACTATGAACAGTAGAAAATAATTTTCCTAAAAATAATTTTGAAACTAATAAAAACTATTTACTAGAAATAGAAAATAGTTTTTGAAACTTTTTTTTGAAAAAAACTATATTTAAAAACTGTTTTCTAAATAAAAAAATTAGTAAAATTTTTATTTTCAAAGATATTGTTCAAAAAGAAAGTGAGAGGAAAATGGGGGAGAGATAAAATATTTTTGTGTAATAATTGATGTATTTGATTGAGAATATGTACGGTCTATTAAATTTGGTTATTGTCAAAAGGTTGCTAGTTTTGATTATCAAAAGTCTAAAATTTGATTATTTCTAAGGAGGTTGTTAAGTTTGATTATAGCATTGTGAGCCATATTTTGCATAAACATTGTTAACTTAAAAATTTTTTACTTTTAATTATAGCATTGTGGATACTCTTAGTGAATGTCGTTTCATATTAATGTTTTAGAGTACGAAAATTTCTCCTTAACGTTTACAAGGCGGCAGGTGGGTCCCTACTTGGAAGCAAGGATGGAACCAGGGGGGGTCTAGTAGCGGCGGCCGCCACGTCAAGAATTTTAGAAAATGCAATTATTATATGTGACAATTTTTTTTAGTCTCAACTTATATAATCTCGCCACTGCTAGGTTTTTTTTCCTTATTTTTTATTATATTCTAGTCATAAATCTTCTATTTTTTTTTCAAGAAAGGAGACCCAAAAAAGTATTCCAAAACTAAATTCAATGGCCCAAAGTGAAATAATATAAATGATGATGTGTAATTAAGAAAAAAAATTCCACACTCTAACCCTAAAACAACTTAACCTAAAAAAATTAAGGGAATTTAATTATTATGCCATTATCGATGCCCAAAATTAAAATTAGTCCTTTTCCATACTCCATGTGTAAATGACAAACATCATTTAGATTAGTTTTTATTATGTTATTTTAATTTTTTCTGGAGCGGATGACTATTAATATTGTAATGCATTTTTGTATTAAGGATCAGTCTTTATGAATTTTATCTCAACTTTAATTAAATCCTTGCTAATAAACGGTGGATGAGATCTATCTCCAAATTAGTCATTCTATTAGGTTGGATATCGAGTAATGCAGAAAGATACCCCATTGAGTCTTCAAGCCATCATAAGGAAATTAATGAGTACGAGAATATATATACACGAAGATTTTCCAATGCTTCGGGAACAGAACCACGTGGATATTCTTGTATTCTTAATTTATTTTACTTTTGCTTGAACCCAATCAAATCTACAACTATGACTATGCAACCAAAACTAATGAGCTAACCAAGATTAAGAGTGACCAATCTGATTCAAATATAGCCAAGTTCATTGGAAAATATTATTTGGAGACAGCTGCATTCCTTACTTTTTATAATCACGTATATCTCAGTATCTCGTGCCACTTTTAATTAATTAGTTGGAGATAGATTCCTTAAATTGTCTTTCGAGACCATTCCAACTATAACATTCACAAGATCGAGAATTAAGAACCAAATCAGAAGTTACTATGGGAGGATTTCTTGACCTGAGAATTATCCTGCTGACAAGTACGTATGTGTACTATTCAAATAGTCTCGGTCTCTCTTTTTGGTTTCATTTAATTGAGAATGATGGTTTGGTGTCTAATGAGAGAATATTATCAACTTATTGTTGAACGAGGGAATCAAAAGGACTGAATGAAATTCATTTCCCACTGAATTAATAGGTCCCCACTTTATCAGCTGGTGGCAAACAAGAGCCTCATATGTTGTTATATATTGAAGCTGACTGCAGGAGTCTTCACTGAAAGTCTGCTAAAATAAACAAACGAAATGTCTCAATTGTACATTGAATGAGTTTATCCCCACACAAAGTCATTCTCATATTTGAGAAAGATTGTGTGTGGAATTATTTTGCTCAAATCCAATATTGGAAGACTCCGCACTTCATTAGTTGAGAATGATGGTTTGGTGTCTAATGAGAGAATATTATCAATTTATTGTTGAACGAGAGAATCAAAAGGACTGAATGAAATTCATTTCCCACTGAATTAATAGGTCCCCACGTTATCAGCTGGTGGCAAACAAGGGCCTCATACGTTGTTATTGAAGCTGACTGCTGAAGTCTTCACTGAAAGTCTGCTAAAATAAACAAACGAAATGTCTCAATTGTACATTGAATGAGTTTATCCCCACACAAAGTCATTCTCATATTTGAGAAAGATTGTATGTGGAATTTTTTTGCTCAAATCCAATATTGGAAGACTCCGCACTTCATTAGTTGAGAATGATGGTTTGGTGTCTAATGAGAGAATATTATCAAATATTATCAACTTATTATTGACGAGGGAAATTCATTTCCCACTATTTAAATTTGGTTATTGTGGCAAAAGGTTGCTAAAATATGTCTCAATTTTGAATGAGATTATCATATTTGAGAAAAAAGCTCAAATCCAATATTGGAAGACTCCGCAATTAATTTGATTATTTCATATTGGAGCAGAGGTTGTTAACTTGTTTGATTATATTGCATTGTGGAGAGCCATATAATATTTTGCATGAATGACATTGGACTCACATTATAATATACATTAAAATTAATTTTGACTATGACCACCACGACATTTTTGTGGATACTCACTTAGTGTCATAAATATTCTATTTTTGTTTTCATGAAAGGTCAAAAAAGTATTCCAAAACTATTCAATGGGCCAAAGTGAAATAATATAAATGATGATGTGTAATTAAGAAAAAAATATTTCACACTCTAACACTAAAACAACTTAACCTAAAAAAATTAAGAGAATTTAATTATTATGCCATTATCAATGCCCAAAATTAAAATTAGTCTTCTTTTGTACTCCATGTGTAAATGACAAACATTATTTAGTTTAGTTTTTGTTATGTTATTTTAATTTTTTCGGCAGGTGGGTCCCTATCCTGGTTCCGTCCTTGGAAGTTGGAAGAAAATTTTCTATGGACCATGTAGTGGGTCAATTGTGCGTGTCTCTTTGGGCAAACAAGGTAGAACAAATAGTCATTTTGGGAGGATATTTTCTCTCTCCTTCCTTTGCATACAAGGTTGTCAACTCGTGAATCTAGTTGAGTATCAAATTTATGCTTTTCAAAATCGTGAATTGTAACGATTCGATCCAAATTTTGAAAATACATTTGGAAAATGTATTTGCACCTGCATAAGAAAGATACATAATAAAATTGAAAACTTAATTTAAGCTTAAATCTGTATTGAAGTTTATTTTTCATTTTTCAATTTATAGTCACTTGGTCTAATAGAAAAGACACTTGTACATATAGTAAGAAAAATAGTAATCCAACAAAATGGATATGCATGTGTGCCTTAACACTATAAAACTATGTAGCCTAATTAACAAATAAAAATGGATTTACATGCATGAATAATTCACATTATTTCCAATTTTTCTCGTCGAGACGAATCATAGAGTCACAAAAGTTTAAGCAAAATTAACAAATAAAAAAAATTCAAATAAAAACAAAAATAAGCCACTTATCTTTTAAATTCAAACCTATCCTAAATCTAGTGTGTTACTTTTTGAGTTTTGTTGCAAAAAGAGTTGGAGAGAGAGAGAGAGAGAGAGAGAGCAGTTAGAGAGAGAGTCGATTTTTCAAAGTGAATGGTAGTATAGTACATTGGTCTTCGGAAATGGAATACGAACTTTTCCTGCGAGAATCAGAGATGACGGGAGGGAGCACGGGGAGAGAAAAATGGGTGTTGGATCATTTTTAATTCTAACCCTGTTAAAGCATCTAACTCCAAACCAATTGACAAAGAGTGGAGAGGCCGCCCAGGCTTATATACTAATTTTGGAGAAGATAATTAACCAATGTGAGACAAATTCCAACACTCCCCCGCACGTGCGACCCCTGATTCGCACGTGGAGAGGTTAACAAAGGATCCGAAACACACGGATTACAATGAAACAAAGTGCAACTATGGCACAAACTAAGGGGAAAAACCTCTGAAAGCCTAGCTCTAATACCATGTTAAAACATCCAACTCCAAACCAATTGGCGAAGAGTGGAGAGGCTGCCCAGGCTCATATACTAGTTTTGGAGGAGATAATTAACCAATGTGGGACAAATCCCAACAACCCATATTAAATCCACTCTTAACCCATCTAAACCCATAAAAATATGGCCGGGTTGATACGGGTTGAACCCATATAAACCCATTATACAATATGAGTGAGTTTGGGTTGGGTTATAAATGGACGAATTTGGTCAGGTTAATAAATATGGGTTGAAATTGCATGCCACCTCTAGTACTGTACGATACAACCACCAACCACATAGTTTTTTCAGCTTAATTCGTACATGAATATATTACATGTGATGTACACAGTATACCCATCAAGATGAATACGAGATAATACAAATTAATTACAATGGACACAAATTTACCCATGCATGCATGTATGCATGCATTATGAGATCGATTAATATACATGAATAACTTTGGTCGTTGGAATTTAAACATCATCCAAATCCAGGCCAACAACCCAATAGACACGCGCGCGTATAGGAACGATGCAAGAATCTTCCTATGTTACGTACGGACGACATATATGGGTTTAGAAAAGGGGAAATTACAGTAAGCCCCCTTCAACTATACCTCGGTAACGAGTTGCCCCCTTCATCGTTTAACTCGGACACTTAACCCCCTTCATCTTTTTTCGCGTGACACTTAACCCCCTACCGTTAGTGAGCCGTTAACGGAATTGCTGAAATTACCAATTTACCCTCTTCTTAAATTATTTTGGCGCTTAACTTATTTCTCCGTTTAGAAGAATGCATGAACTAAACTTATTACCTTCATCGTGGCATTATTAATGTCCTTTTTCTAAACATCTTCTAGAATCTAAATATTCTAAAACTATTCCAGAAATTACATATTTACATCTCCTTCCAAAATATCTTCTTTTTTGGGTTTTTTTTGTCTTGGTCTTGACTTGAGCTTTATTTTCTTGGGCTAAAATACTAAATCAAGGTTTTGGAAAGTGTTTATCAAAACATTTTATTTTCCTGATTGCTTATTTGAGTGGCCTTTTTTTTAAACCTTTGATCAATTTTTTTTCTTTTTTCCGATTCCTTTATCAAAGATTAACCAAAATAGTATTTAACTAAAAAAACCCACTAACACAATAAGATTCTTGTATAAATAAGCGAATGAGCGTAGGGCAAACCAAACCGGCAGCCAAAGGAAAAAAAACAAAACAAAAAAAAACTTTTTTTAGCACCACCCACAAAAATAGCCCAAAAAGGGTAAATTGGTAATTTCAGCAATTCCGTTAACGGCTCACTAAAGGCAGGGGGTTAAGTGTCACGCGAAAAAAAATGAAGGGGGTTAAGTGTCTGAGTTAAACGATGAAGGGGGCAACTCGTTACCGAGGTATAGTTGAAGGGGGCTTACTGTAATTTTCCCTTTAGAAAAACAGAGACACCCGTGCGTACGTACATTAATCTTCCACTATATATATGTGGACCTTGGCTAGCTTGTTAACATGTACACCACCATCACATTCTCAAAATTAAACCCTGCTATTAGTAATACTATTCCAGGCCAGTTAATTAAATATTGTTTCTTTTTAATTCGATCTCTTTTTCATTAATTCCAATTAATTACCAACCATCCATCATCGATCGATCATGGCTCCTTCACTTTCTCTCATTTCCGACTCCGATGTCACAAAGTTTGCAGTGTACCAAGGGAATGGAGTCAAGGGACTCTCAGAGTTGGGCCTCAAAACCCTCCCTAAGCAATATATCCAACCCGTTGAAGAAAGGATGAGCAGTATGAGCCACATAGAGCCAGAGTCCATTCCCATCATTGACATGGCAAATTGGGATGATCCCAAGGTACGTGATGATTCTTGGAGATTAATATTCCTTAATTTAAAGAGAAATGCTAAATATTAATTTAGTTCCCATGCATCTTTATCATCATCTTCCACAAATTATAATTAGTATATCACACTTTGTTGAACATTTTTAGTCTTGACAGAAGAAAGTTTTATTCATCTATAAGGCAAAATAGCGTATAAACTTGAATTAATACATTACCAGATCACATGAATATTTAATGGGAACCGTTAAACACTTGGAGTTATATTCTGGAGCTCATTGCTTTTCTTTTTTTTTTTTTTAGAAATTTTATTAAATAATAATTTTGTTTTTTCAGGTGGCCGATGCCATATGTGACGCTGCAGAGAAGTGGGGGTTCTTTCAGATCATCAATCATGGGGTTCCCTTTGAAGTGCTTGAGGATGTGAAGACTGCAACTCATCGGTTTTTCGGATTGCCAGCTGATGTGAAAGGGAAGTACTCCAAAGAGAATTCGTGTACTAACAACGTGCGCTACGGCACAAGCTTTAGTCCTCAAGCGGAGAAGGCTTTGGAGTGGAAAGATTACCTTAGCCTCTTCTATGTTTCTGATGATGAGGCCGCTTCGCGATGGCCTTCTCAGTGCAAGTAAGCAACAATTTCCCCGATAAATCGACAAGAGAAATGTTACAATACACACCCGTATTTGAGTGCATGAACGATTAGTTAGTTGAACATAGATCTGTACGTACGTTGCAATATTAATTGTCCAAACAATTTTGTCTGAAAATCTTCTCTAGCTTATAAGAGTTTCAATTCTTTGGCAACTAGGGATCAAGCATTGGAATTCATGAGGAGGTCCGATTGTGCTATCAAGAGGCTATTGGAAGCGCTGACTAAAAGACTGAACGTGAAGGAGATGGATGAAACTCATCAAACACTTTTGATGGGATCGAAGAGGATTAACCTTAACTACTACCCTATATGCCCTAACCCTGAGCTCACCGTCGGAGTCGGCCGCCACTCGGACGTCTCGACATTGACCATCCTTCTCCAAGACGAAATCGGAGGCCTTTACGTGCGAAAAATAGACGACGAGGACACTTGGATTCACGTCCCGCCAATCTCCGGGTCCCTTGTGATCAACATCGGTGATGCACTTCAGATCATGAGCAATGGTCGATACAAGAGCGTTGAGCACCGGGTGATGGCCAACGGAAGCAAGAATAGGATCTCAGTTCCCATCTTCGTGAACCCGAAACCCAGCGCGATCATCGGTCCTTTGCCGGAAGTGTTGGAGGGTGGCGAGAAACCGGTGTACAAGCAAGTTCTCTACTCGGACTACGTCAAGTATTTCTTCAGGAAAGGCCATGATGGGAAGGACACAGTTGAGTTTGCAAAGATATAGCTAGTTTTATATAGTTTAAATTAAATCGTTTATGGCTTGTTGTGTTAATAATTAATGAGGGAATGTTGAAGAGAATAAAACTGAGATAGGAAGGGTACTGCTGATGTCTTGTTTAAGTGAACATATAATATGAAACGAAAAAGAAGGGGGAAAAAAAAATGTAGGTGTGATACCAGTGTAATAAGTTTACCTTAAATTTCTAATCAATGAATATTCTTTATTGTGTCTTATTAACCTCCTTTTCAATAGCTTTACCTCCTTTTAATCTAATTTTAAGAATAATTTGAATTGAATTGACACCAAAAGATTAGCTCGGTGTTCAAGACCGCACCCTTTTCTTTTCATTAGGTATACATACAAAAGGGGAATGATGTTCTTGCATTTGAATATTCTTAATTGTGTCTTATCTTAACATCTTTTTCAATATCTTAATTTACCTCCTTTACATTAAATTGCCAAGGGATTAGCTTGGTCTTGGTGGTCAAGGCGACACCCTTTTCTTTTCATTAGGTATATATACAAACGGAATGATGTTCTTACATTTGAAAGAAAGAAAGAAAAATTACTTGGAATAGCTAGCCTAGGAAAATTCACATCCATCGTGATGCAATCAGGTGTCCATGGTTGAGTAGTCAAAAGATTTTTTTGATGTTAGGATTAGTCGTGCATGTGTTGGCCGGTGTCCTTCCATTTAAGGCACATGCATAATGCATATACAAACAGCGTGTTTTGTTTTGTTTTGCTTCGTTGTGGGTGTGTGGGCCGGGTGAGAGAGAGAGAGAGAGAGAGAGTTATGGAAAAAAATAGAACAGTAGAAAATCCTTGAGTAGAAAGAAGATTTCATTGAAGCTCTGTTGCTTTTCTCTCAGATTGAATGAATACAAGAAACAAATTAATGAGAATTTTGTACAACATCCTAATGGAATCCTAGCTAACTGTTACAACCAATGCCAACCTAGGTACAACCGATCAGACTTGTGCATTAGAAGCCCGCCAATGACTAACCCGAGGACGGATGAGACTGGCTGATCGCCCTACCCAAGTATCAAAATTTCTTTCGAATTGAATCATAGTAATTTTTGTCTTAAAAACATTAAACTTATGTTAGCTCGCCCGCCGAACATATTTAAAAGAAAGTTTAACATCCACCAATTTAAGATTTTGTTTCAAAAGTTTCATTAACGTCCTTTTAAGATTGTATGTATCTATAAGCAAAATTAATACTAGGTTTAATATTTTATCTTTTGAAATAGCTATGGGATCAGATATTGTATCCATGGCATTTTCGTACATGAAAGATTTTTTTAAGGCCGGGCAATTGTTAAGGAGGTGAAGGATAAAAATATGATCGACCCTTGAAGAGGCTGAAAACCAACAAGACGTACGCACGGAAAATGTGGCTTCTATATATCGAAATTTTTTGTTTTTGGAAGAGGAAAAAATACTTGAGACAAGGGCGGGGAAGGAAGCTATTTTAATATACGTGAACTCAAATTCATTTGGCTTAATACAAAATAACTAGAACACGTCCATATTTATACTTATCCATGGAAAGTTGTATTCTTAAGATAATATTTTAGGTAGATTTTCGATTTACACATGTAACTTTTTTCTACAAAAAATATCTAGATATTTTATGATGATATCTAGAGCTCCTAGAATGTCCTTTTAAAAGGAACGGTCAGATGCTTTAATGTTAAATTGTCTGTGATCGTCTATTTTACAACCCGAAATTTGATTTTTTATATATCTATCGATGATATCCGATCAAGTTGATTTTTTTGCATAGATATACTATTCTATGGGGCCTACAAAGATAAATGGTTCAAATTATTGCAGTGAACGCACGGTGAGACCCACAATAGGTGATGAAACGGTGGAGTTGTCACCTTTTTAATATTTGACAACATAGAAGGTATCCTCACACCCAACTAGGATAAGAGTACTAATTCACCTAGGACCAGCTACAAGGAACCAACACCCCATAAAGTAGTGAGAAACAGTTAATTAAGAAATGGGACCATTGGACGTGCCCATACAACTATACCCACGTGGACTATCACCTCCTAATTGGTTATCGTACCCCCAAAGAAATAAACTCATATCTTTCAGGGTGGGAGCAAAATCCTGGCCAATAGAGACAACCTTGTTGGGTGGGTTTCCACTGAAAGGATTTTAATTGGCAGCCTCAGAGTAGGCCATGGGGGTTAGAGGAGGTCACATGGGAGGACTCTAAACTGAAACAATTAAAGGAAGCAGAAATTGGCAGCATCAGAGTACTAGAAGACATGAATTTCGGAGGCCATATTTGGAATGGAAAGCGATAATTAGTGCACCAATTCTGCCCTTTATGATGAGTATATGAGAGAGAAGTGGGCCAGTGGATTTGTGAGCTCTTATCAACTCAGTCAATTTGTAACAATTAGCGTCTAGAGGCAGATTCAATGCTGCTGACAGGATAAAAAATTCAGTTGTGATCTTCTACCCGGCTACCTTTTACGAGAGGGAGAGTGATGGGTCTAATATCGGAGCTAAACGCCTGTCTTTTTATTTGGTATTGTTATTTTGTTGTGATTGTGGTTGTAATTTGTTTTTTTGTTTCGTACAAGGCATGATACATATGGGATGAATGATCTTAATTCCCTTAGGGGAAGAAAAAGGAGGAGCCTTTATGTACCATTCTTGTTGCATTTTTAGTTGTAAAAGTAGCATTAATTATGTTCAAGCAATCAATTAAGTAATTTTCTCTTTGTTTTTTTTTTTTTTCCTCTTTGTTTGATGGGCTCATTTTGAAAAGATTTAATTTATACAGTATGTGAATATTTAATGAAGATCACAGCACAATATTTTGGGGCCCTTCATTTTAGAAAATCTTTTGAGATCTAGCCCAATTGTCTTTGCTCAGGGTACGGATTAGTAAAAGGTAAAAGCGATCAATTTTTCCGTTTACTTTGAAGTCAATATTGTGCAAAAACTGTAATTATTGTGGCACACAAATTTGAATGACTCGTAGGTCCAGTTCAAATTATTACGTACAATGACTTTACTGTATTAGGGCCAACATAATACGCGCAACTTTCGTGCATTCCCTCAATTGTTTGGTTATAAGTCAATTCGGTTTGTAGGACGAGCTCAATTCTTTTGTGCCGATTTTTCTCTGTTTTTCATAAAAATTTTACAAAAAATTCGCACAATCCAACGGTCCTCTATCATTCAGAAGTGTTCGGGTCAGCTTAAGCAAACATGCCTAAACCAATCCCCTGCTTTGTCCAGTCAAAAGTAACTCATCCATGCTGGGACTAAAAAGTTCACAACCACTTATTTTCTTGTAGCATGACCCCAAGAATTGAACCATGATCACTTGGGTGAGGAGCAAACCACAACCTACCGGATTAACATTTCGGGTCTAATATCAGTTCTTTTTACTTTCTAGACTAGACATGGCACCTAATTAATGTGATGGTGGTCTTTCGTTTACCGAAGCAAAATATTACTGGCAACAACAAATTGACAAAAAGAGGTGATCTCTGTGTGTGTGTATGTGTGTGTGTGTATATATATATATCATATATATATATCATATATATATATATATATATCCACTCACACACCCTTGTTTCATGAATATATCCATGGTCTGGTCTGTCTGTTGGAAAATGTACACATACGGTGCGGTCAATTATGTTCATGCAATCAATTAATTTTCATGGTAACTTGTAAAACAACTCATGATAAGTATTGTTGATTTGATTTTAATGCGTGCATTGAGTAATTTTGTGGCAAAATGTGTCATGATAAAACATGGTAAATTTGCAGAAAATTGTCATGAAATGATTGTTGTAGTTTGATTCTCAATTGTCATGATTTCGGTATGCTTATTTGGATTTCACAACTTTATCATGATATCGGTTTTCAATAGTTTATTTATTTTTACATCGGGGAGGGAATGTTGGGTGGGATAACATGGTGAGAATGGTTAGGAGTCCATTTGATTCTTTCAAAAGGGGAACTTAAATAATTGGAGATAATCAAAATATAATATATATATATATATAATATAATATAATATAATATATAACTAGGGGTATAATGGGGCAATAAAGCATTTTGAGGATGGGAACATAAGTATTCTAAATCACTAGGATGAGCACCTAAATAAGTCCTCCAAATAGGATGCCTATTTAATTTTTTCTTAATGTCTTTGCTCAAGGCCAGTAGGATTAGTAAAAGGTGTGAATTCAATTATTTTGTTTATTTTTTAAGTCATATTTTATGCAAAAACTATAACTATTGGGGAAAATGACGGCCCAGGACGTGCTTTGATAATTAATATCTGCCCCCAATGATATGCTGAGAACATTTAATTTGTTAATGCTGAAAATGTCTTTGACGGGTATTAATTATCAAAACACGTCATTGGCCGTCATTTTCCCAAACCATTGTGGCACACAAATTTGAAAGACCCTTAGGTTCAATTCAAATTATTACATAGACTTAGGTCCAACATAATACGCGCAAGTTGGGTAGGGTTTAATTTCTTTGTTCAATGCATCAAATTGGGTTTACAGTACCATATATAGGAATATATATTAGGTAGTCAATAAGTCAACTGTTGTGGATATCAATTGGGTTTACAGTACCATATATAGCATAAAAATTTTACAAAGCGAATATATATTAGGTAGTCTAGTTATATGAAGTCAAAAGTGTTTGGCTATTTTCCAATTTCATGTCACCTTATACCTGTTGCATTTCTCGTGGGAAATATTATTGCAGCAAAAATGCTGGATTAATTAAAAGAAAGATACAGGAACCAATTCGACTCTGCAATTAGTTTTCGTTTCCTCGATCGATCAGAGGTGTTCGGGTCAGCTTACACACATTTAAACTAATTCCCTTTCTTATCCGGTCAAAAGCAACTCATTCAATCCGGGACTAGAGAGTTTACAACCACTTATTTTCTTGCGGCATGACCCCAAAAATTGAACTCTAATTAATTACGTGAGGAGCAAACCACAACCAACCGAATTAACATTTGGGACTAATATCAGTTAATCTTTTTTTCTTTCTAGATAGATAGAGATAGACTAGATATGGCACGTACGTAATTAATGTGATTGTTGTCTTTCGTTTACCAAAACAAAGATAGTAGTTCTGTAATAATAAAGATGGCAACAACTTCAACGGGGGACCCCCGAACTCTCTCTAGTGACTCTCACTTTTTCTCTCTAGAGCTTCCCTGTTACGCCCTCGATTTTCAAGTAAATAAATAAACCTTTTCGATAAAGACCCTCGCATAAGATATATATAATATCCAAAGGGGAGTTTCCACCTGTTTAATTTACAAATGAAGTCCCCAAGTTTAATTAAATACATTTTTGGCACCACGACCCAAATTAACTTACATACATCTATGAACAAGCTATTAAATTACAAATTCAACGGTTTTATGTCTCTCGGTACAAAGAAACAGAGGGAAACTGACAAGGAGGATGTGCCGTGCTCTAGAGACCTGAACAAACGATTAGACTTCGGGATTTCGGACATCTTATATGACCATCAACACGTCGACAAGATCAGATAGTCAATAAGTGTTTAGAGCTATTTTCCCAATTTTCATCACAGGTCAAGCTCCTTATACCTAGTGATAGCATTTCTCAAGTGAGGATGCGTGACAGTGAATATTATTGCAGCGTGACAGTGAAAAACATGCTGGATTAATTAAAAGATTCAAGATAAGCCATCGCTCAATATACAGGAACCAATTCGACTCTGCAAGTTCATGTTGTATCGTTACATATCCTCGATCGACACATCATCACGACGAGTGGTGTTCGGGTCAGCTCATGCTTCACACACATTTAACTCCTATCGCCTTTACTAATTCTAACGCCCTTTCTTATCCGGTCAATTATGCTCAAGAGCATAAAAGGAATCATAACTCATTCGGCAATCCGTCATAACTTTCTGTGTACTAATCTAGATGATTTTGGTTGAAAGCTGACTTCAAGACCTTCGAATCGATATAAAATTTGCATGAATCGAACCTCAGACGAAGAAGTTCTTGCAGAATGCATCGACCTCAAGAAATTGAATCGATCCCTAGGCGAATTTTCTGCAGATTTCGACAGTGATCAAAGATCCAAGCAATCCCTACCAGCTTCAAACACGAGATCAACGAACGAGCCCTAGTTCCAAAGCTCCAAAATTCAAGATGGGACGATCCAATCGAATCATGAATTGAAGGTCGAGGTATTGTTTCTTTCTAGATAGATAGAGATAGACTAGATATGGCACGTACGTAATTAATGTGATTGTTGTCTTTCGTTTACCAAAACAAAGATAGTAGTTCTGTAATAATAAAGATGGCAACAACTTCAACGGGGGACCCCCGAACTCTCTCTAGTGACTCTCACTTTTTCTCTCTAGAACTTCCCAGCTCTAGTCACCTCCCTCCTTCCCTCCCATCCCCTAGGGTTTTCACCCTATGATGGGCGGCGAAAGGGGGGGCGTTGTTTATTAATGTGATTGTTGTTTTTCGTTTACCAAAACAAAGATAGTAGTTCTGTAATAATAAAGATGGCAACAACTTCAACGGGGGACCCCCCGAACTCTCTCTAGTGACTCTCACTTTTTCTCTCTAGAACTTCCCAGCTCTAGTCACCTCCCTCCTTCCCTCCCATCCCCTAGGGTTTTCACCCTATGATGGGCGGCGGAAGGGGGGGTGTTCTTTATTAATGTTTCATCCACCTCCCCTTTTACATCTCTGCCGGCCTCTTCTATTGTCCTTTTTTCACCGCCTCCTTCGCCGTCCTTGTTTCACCGCCTCCTCCCTCTTTTGCCGTCCTTTTTTCACTGCCTCCTCTCCATCTCGCCTCCCTCTGGCCGTCGCCATTGAACAGATCCTCGTGCACGACTTTTTCCCCGACATCCCGAAGCTTCGAGATTGCCTCGATTGGCTCGAAGTCGTCCGCAACAGGCACCCCGTCCAGATCCAACCACGACGCCGAGCCATAAATGTTTCGGCAACCAGGGGGTCGGGGTGCAGAGTCCATAGTCAATAGGTTGGAGAATAGGGTCTGATTTGGAGTTGATTTGGAGAAGGGAAGGTTGGGTTGTCTGATCCAGCACCACCGATGGTTTTCTTTTTTCTTTCTAGTTTTCTGTTATGATGTCCTGCTTGTGGGTGTTTCTCCCCTTCGATAGCCTTCCTAACCCTTTTGGGTGTAGTACGTTTTTCTTTCTTTTATATTGGTGGAGTGAGTTTTGTGTGAGGTATTGTACCTCATGGCCTTCGTAAGGAGTTTGAGATACAAGTCTTTTCTCGTTGGAGCCTATCTGCCTGGTTGGCTATTCTCTCATTGTCCAAGGAAAAATATGCCCTTTGACGTACTCTCTTGCTTATCAATGAAATTTCTAAACTTTTGGCAAAAAAAAAATTGGCAACATCAAAATGAATAAATGTTAACCCAACTTTATTGAATATATGTTAACTTTATTGATTTGTCACGTGGATATACACACACACCTGTTTCATGAATATATCCATGATCTGGTCTCTCTGTTAGAAATACGGTCCGGTCAATTTTAGCTCATTAGACAAGGTAAGCACAACTTTATTGAATAAATGTTAACCCAACAACAAACTTTGAAATTAGTCGGGGTTTTCATTATTTACCAATGTGACTATGAGGGCAGGCATGCATATAGTTGCCCTCGGCCTAATTTTCGTTTGTTTTTTTTTTTAATGTTACGACCGCATTATTTACTCATGTACTGTATATTATTGGTACAAAAAATGAATATATAGGCTACTTTACATAAGTACTAGTATTTGTCAGAGAATACTGGCCTCAACACCACTTAATAGAGTATCATATCACTCTTAAGTCGGGACAAAGATGAGGCCCAGTCACCGTGTATTACGAGCTCTACAAAATACTTACTCATTGAACCAACTACTTCATGGTAATTTTTCCAGTTATATGGATGTCTATGATCGATGTAGTCTATTCATCCATGCATAGGAACACATACATACATACATACATACATACATACTGAAACTGATAAACCTTTGGTCGTGTGAAGAATCCCATAAAGCAAGTCTACAACAACCCCCCAGTCCCAAAGGGAAGGAAGGATGCAGGAATTTTCCTACTATTTAAGTTCTTTTTTTTTTTTTGAGAAATACGTAGTTTGTTTCATACTTGGGTTTGTCTAGCAAGTACCAGCCATCTTATTCCAATTAAGTCTTTTCCGATTTCTCATTTATCTTATCCCCTCAAATTAATACCAATTAATGGCTCCTTCAATTTCTCCCATTTGCAACTCATTGGATGTCACAAATTTAGCAATGTATCATGGGTAGGACTGCCCTGAGATTATCGGACCCCAAGGCAAGAACTTGTACAATGAGCCCTATTTAGTATTAAGAAATCAAAATAGAAAAGTGAAGTTACAGATGTTATACTAAAGAATGTATTAACAAAACCTGAACAAGAGTGTTTGTTGCTTCATATTTAATTTGAGTATGTTTGAAACTTGAAATCAAAAGTCCGCTCGAAGCAAATTTTAGTCAAGTGATGATTACGATCTCGTAGAAAAACTATTTTTGAATATTCTTGTGTGACATTGATCTCACTAATCACATAATTTACAACAATGCTTTCAAATTAAATAACTCAAACCAAAAAAACATATTGAGACAACTACACGCATAATATTTTGTACCCTTGGTTGGGTCATACCCTCCCTTGGGTGTACCAATGCCGTCAGAGAACTTCTCCCTCTGGTGCACCCCACCTCGGAGGCACCCTTCGTCTGGCCATTCTCCGTAGAGTATATATGTTAATGTTCCATATAAATATCTGAAAAAGGAAAGATACGTATACAAGTCAAGTACTCCCTCTGCAAACCCATATAGTGAATGTTAAATCTGCTTATTAGTTGAAGTTTTCTGAGATTCATGGAGAGACCTTTGTGGGAAGGACAGGCCCGATTTGACTTGTGGGGGGGTGGGGTGGGGTGTGAAGGTATTTATTAGGTGATGTGTAAGGAAGTAGTAGGAAAGTCCACGTAATAATAGTTGTGGCGGCTTTGATGTGTAATTGGTTTGTACTATTCAAGTGTGCTTTAAGAGTGAACCAATTGTATGTGCATAAATAGTAAAGACTGTGTGAGGATGCAGACGTATGTACAGTAAAGTTCAATTATGTATTGTATGTAGCGGTGTGTCTCGATTTATCTACCCTAGTATACAGAATTTTATTAATCAAAATTAGTAAAGGATCTCACATTGAAAATAAAAAAAAAATTGTTGCATGAGGAGATATATGGGGATTAGGCCTTCCACCAAAGTTTCAACTATTAGTATATTTTTCTGGAAAGTGATTCATCGCAGTTTGGAAGTCAAATATATGCACTGTTGAGAAGGAAAGTGGAAGTTAATCCCGGTTGCTCTTTGTGTGAAGAGGCCATGGAAACAATTGAACATGTTTTCTTCCAATGCCAGTTTCATCCCATCTCTGGGCTTTTATTTTGAAGTGGGATTCCCTGTTTTCCTTTGAGGAATGGTTTATCAGATGGATCAAAGAGGTTCCTGGTAAGGAAGTAATATGGGAGTCAGTGTTTATGGTATGGACCATTTGGTGTACAAGACTTCCAGTTCCGGGTCACACCTCGATTTCGGAAGCATGACCGGCCCACGGCTGTAGGCTTTAGCCATGAGGCCACAAAGCATAAATAACCACCCAAACATAGATTATAAACAAGTGCTGAACTTTATTACACTATAAAATATAAGACTTCAACTCAAGGTTCTGTCCTTTTGTTTACATAAAACGCTTCACATGCCCACTGAGAGGTTGTGAGTTCGATCAAACCTTCTCACTAGAGTTGCTGGAGCTCTTGACTTATGCTTTGGTGGGACACACACAAACCACCATTTATACAAATAAAACAACAGACACAAATACCCAGTAAATTGATGGCATCAAGGTCCAACATGTGGGTCCGAACGGTGCTACAACTCCTCAATTACCATTCGAATAATCACCTGAAAATGTTTGGAATAAATTCGTCAATTGAAGGCTCACCGAGTAATTTAGCATGCCAAGTTATATAAGTGTGGCATACGAATAAATGGAGCGATAAAATGAGATTTTCAAAGAAAACTAGATGGACAAAAATATGCGTCCCGACGGAATAATTTCATGAACAGGATATGCACCTCAACAAAAGGTATCAAGAACAAGATATGCATCCCAATCCTCAACAAGGTATCATAAGAATAGAGCCCCGCTCATAAGCAATAAACGAATTGTCTCAAAAATAACGTATCAGAGATATCCAACAATAGCATGGGAACCATAAACTCAACATGCCAGATTGTTTTCTCAGGGTGTCAGCACCCATTGGATCCTTAGAGTCACCTCAGGGTGGCGCCTGGGTCTACTCCCTAAGTTGATTCAGAATAGGGTCACTACGATTTTAACTCCCTATCCCGTTGAGCATTAAAGTCACCAAGATATTTCAGTTTCAGGGGTCTTTTTTCTAATGGGCAGAGGCAATTCAATCTTTTCACAAGCATTTTCCCCGGTCCTTTAATATACAAATGGCCCTAGTAGAGTCACAAACGACAGGCATTGGAGTCACCTGCACCAGGACTACTCCCCTAGCTGCCAATAATTACAGTGACTCATAACGTCTGTGATACAAGTAAACAGCATATCATGGATTAATTCACTATCATTTCCGATACCAGAAAGGCATAGGAAGTATCAAATGGGTAAAGTCAATAATTCAGGAATAAAATAAGTGGATGTCCAGCCATACATGCCTGACACATCCCATACCCTACCCATGTCTCGAGTATCTGACACAAATAACTTTTCATATATTTAGGAGAGTCCATGTAACATATTAAAGTACCCTGAACTACAGAATTCTACAACAATCAATCTTCTAGAAAAGAAAAGCATATAAATTCTAACTCGGAACAAAAGAAAATTCCTCCTCCATGTCATCACCTGTATGTGTGAAATTTCCGCTATTATTCCCAGAATTGGATGCCAGAGAATTGGTGATATTGTTTTCAGATTTTGCCTCCATAGTCAGCATCCTCAGACTTATTTTTCTCAGGTAATCAGGCTGCAGATAAGAGAACTGGCAATTCATATACAATGTAAACTCTGAAGGGGAAAAATAGAAGGATTCTTTCACAGCGTCTACACAACAGTAGTTCCAATACCTACAATCAAAAGAATGACCACAAACATTCTAATTTTTTACACAATTACTAGATGCCCAACTAATGGACATACCTGGCTGGTGGCCGAAGTGTAGATATTCTCTTCAAACCTTAATGCAATTTTCTTGAGCTCTTCCAGTTCCGCCTGCCCAGAGAATGGAAGATGCCTCATCAAAGTGTCCATTCTGCCATGTTAAACAGCAAATTTAAGAAAACCATTCTATTTTAAAGGGTTATCGGCTATGCAAGTATGATGAGGATTAGTCATAGCTCAATAAAGACAATAAATTGGCAGCTAAGCTTAGAAAGCATGGACGGAAAATGTTCCAAGAATAATTCGTAATACATAGAAGGATTACTGTGAAACTAACACCACTATCCAAGAAAATGTCATTCAAGCCTCAAACAAGAGCTTGGCTCCACATTTTCCAGAGTTCAAAAAGACTCCCACTGGTATTAGTCAATAGTATCTTTGCGGCCACTTCATATAGCCGGTCCCTACACAACTATTTAAGGTCATACGAGCAAGGTAACACCAGATCAGTGTTTTTTTCTATCATCTAACAGCCGGTAGGGTGTTAATTTTAACATGCAGATGATATTGTCACTGCATGAATTTAGTGAGCTCGAAATGGAGAAAAAATAAATAAATAATCAGTTGAGCTCACATGGGCGAGTATCAATTTCTTGTGGCTTAGTCAACCAATGGAACCTTTTCAATATCGTAATTGTGCAACGTATATATTCTGAACTTACCTTTCATATCCTTCCTTATTTTGATAAATTGCAATCTGTCTCAAGAGCTTTAAAAGTGGATTCAATCACAGTAAATAGATTTTTCGTAACTAGAAAAGTCAAAATATGCTTTTTTAGCTATTGTTAGGTTATTTCAGTCAAAGAAACGGGAGAGATGAAAAACTATATTCACAAGAGTATGATGGACTTGAGAAAAGACTATGAAACAGTCCCCCACTGGCTAGGAATATTACACAGTTAATTTAGAAAAAAGATACGTGACAACCAACAAATGGGTAAGTAGAAAATCTCGAATGCCATGAATATCAAAGAGTGAAGAATTAAGATAACGAACTTAATTATTGAGGAAAACGGAGAAACCAGAGAGAAAATGATATTCTAGGACAAATGCAAGCCCTGAGAGCCAATTTTTGGTTGGAACTTGGAGGGATAGCATTCTAGGGACAAGGGTAGTACGTTATAGCTACAGGAAAAAGGCTATACTGTTTACTAGTACCTAGAAACCTTCTCCTACATATGGTTAAAGGGGGATAAAGCATGGTGCGAGACATGGAGAATTGTCGATCCAAAAAGAAGACAAGAATCCTCTACGGCCCTTGGACATAGGAGAGTAGGGTATCACGATGGTGGGGAATAACTAACACCAGTAGAGGGTAGTAATAGTAACGCCAGCCCCAACCAAACCCCCCCAAGCATCAAGTATATCCATGCAAAGAACGACCAACCAATGGATTGGGGATATGGTAGGCAAAGGGGGATGTTGGCCCACAGGATTCGAAATCCTACCCTCTATATCCTACCAAAGAAATGGACATAGAGTTGAATGTGTCAGAAGTATATCTTGTTAACTGACCTACATGCTTTCTCTGTTACAATTATGCAACTATGAGTCTACGTCAAGCTAGACATCCACACGTGGGGTGCCAATGCAATTGGCATGGCTATTTACCCCCATACATGAGGTGTGGGGTTCAAGTTCCCCCCTCCCCAATAACACTAATATCTAACCACTTCTCCTAACGTATGGCAAACAACAACAAAAAAAGGAAAAAAAAAAAAGCAAGACACCAGCGAAGGGATCATGCAAGCTTAAAAGTTTTGAGCTAATTGTTTACTACATAAAAGGTATCGCACATGAGAGAGTTTATGCAAAGGTGAGAAAATGCTACAATATCCATTTGTCGTAAAATTGCACCAATTGGTTACAGGATTTGTCTGACACCATCGCACACCAACTACACTCTCACTATCCTAGATGTAGAAGATCACAACCACATGAACATGTACCTGCCATCTACTTCTCAAACAAGATTAAGCCGCTATGACATACATTATTTAGAATTTACATTTTCACCCAAACAGTTCTGCCGCTTCTGCGCAACCCAAACTTTCAAATGAAATAGTTCAAACTTGACGCCCATGCCAACATCTCTGGTTATAGAGCAGATTCCAGCTTTTCTTTTACTCACACTTCCTTAACTAGACTATAAAGCCACATCCTGAGAAGTACCCATATTCATCAGATGCAATTTGCACCTTCAAATGAATTCCCAGATTTAAAACCAGTACATATTAGAATAAACAAAAAGCGGCTCACTAGAGCATATCCAGCCAAACCAAACCAAACCAAACCGAGCCTTACGTCCCAATCACTTGGGGTCGGCTACATGAATCCGTTTCCTCCATTGAGCTCTGTCAAGAGCCACTTGTTCACATAGACCTATTAGACTCATATCTTTGCGCACTACAGCATCTAATGTCAATTTAGGTCTACCCCTCCCCGTAACATTGCTACCTAGAGCTATCCTATCCACTCTCTTAACTAGAGCATATCCAGCCCTTGCAAAAAATTTAACCCAAATTTGAGTACAAGCTTCATTTGGTATGTATCACTCTAAAAAGAAAAGCTCAAATCTAAGCACGAATTCGAGAAAAAGCTTCATTAATGGCATAATTGTAAATTGCGAAGAGCAAAATAAGCCTAAAAATTTGAGTAAAAGTTGTGAGTCTCCCTTGATATGGTTAAAAATTTGAGTGAACCTCAAATCTGGTATGAGTTTGAGTCAACGATTGGAGTGAGTTTTAAGGGCTTTTACTAATAATTTGGTTATGAGTCAAAAAAAGGGCAAGGGCCGGAGATGCTCTAAATTATCCGATGCTGCAACTCGGATATCACACTTTTCAACTGGACAAACAAAAACAAAGGCAATTTCTAACCCACAAATGTTATTCACTTGTAAGAGTTATCTTTTTAATTCAGCATTTTTTTTTTCTCTTCTTTACCAAATCAAAAATCAACTGATGTAAGTGCATAAAACTGTCAAACTACTATCAAAATCATAAGGAAAAACTCACATCTTGTTGAAAATCCTTTGCCGTGAATCAAGATGCAATTCGGATCTCCAATCTCCTGTGTTCACCGTGGGTTCACCACCACCAATAACAAGACCAGGCCTCCCCATAAGATTGACTTCTAAGTCAAAAAACAATAATAACCTTTCAGTTGCAGCCAATAATAATAATAATAATAATGCAACGTTTTCTATTTCAATTACGTCAAATACCCGCCACCAAATTAACAACAATCGGAAGCCCGATCCTTCCGTCGAATAGAAAAGAGAATTTCAGTCTTTATTAGCTTTTTCAACTACTACTACAATTATATGTTCTAGTATAAATGATCATGAAAAACAAAAAAAAGAGAGAGAGATGACCAGAGAGAGACGACGACGACGAACAGAAATAGAGGAACCGAGAGGCAGCTGTTATTACTGTTGCCTGAGCTGCTGAGCTCTGTTCGATGTTGTGGAGTTTCTTACTTCTGACTCAAGATCGATAGTAATTTAGGGCTGACACAGCCATACGTAGTCTTAGCTTTAGAATCCTTTTTTGTTTATGTCAATTCACAAATATTAACGTCTAACCCATCCACGAATTATCAATATAGTAAGGGAGGTCGGTGTTGAAAATGTGTACGTGTCAATTTTGTATTGGTTGAGATGGGGTAAGACGTTTTATGATAGTTGGATCCGTTTCAGTTTAGAGTTTGGATATTGTGAATCAAGAGCTTAGATTGAGGTCAACCGCTCAAATGGCATCTATGAAAATGTGTCACTTTTTCAAGACATGTTAAGACTTTTTTTTTTTTTTTTTGAAAAGCTATCTTAAGACTCTTGGATCAACATCATTTTAGAGTTTGCAATATTGCAAATGAAGAGCTTAGATCGAGTCAAATCAACACTCAGACGGTATCTTAGAAAATGTGTACCTGTCTACTTTTTTATCTGTTAAGATGGGCTAAGACATTTGAAGACCGTAGGATCAGCATCCTTTTAGAGTTTGGAATATTCCAAACCAAGAGCTTAGATTGAGTCAATTCAATGGCTCAAATGGGGTTCTAGTGTCCATTCAACAGCTTAGATGGTGTCCGTTCCAATTTCAAACCCTAATCCCATTTTCGGATCCCTCCCTCCCTCTCCAATCTAAATTTCATTCCCCTCCAACGAGTTGATAACACCTAAGAGGTTTCAAACTTGAGACCTTGGGATATTTAATAGTTGTAATTTGTCTCCCATTTTATATGCGAAACCAATTAACAATAGTCATATATGTTCTTCAATCTAAATTTCATTCTACTCCAACTATTTTCACCATATTCATCTGTAATCAGAATATAATTAAGAACCAGCATACTCTGTATCGGCACGAGCTAGCATGCAACGCATGTATGTTACTCACTTGTAACTCAACAATGTGGGAGTACATTACTAATTGGGCCTCAAGGCAAAGTACTAACTGTTCGAAACAAGACCGTTACAATTTTGTATCAGCTCGTAGGTAATGTGAAGTTTGGGCTAAACTATGAGGCCTTTGATTCGGTGACCAAGGATGGGAGGCATATTATCAGGTGTCTTATTTTTGTGAACATTTCACAAAACGCCTCAGGGCTCCTTTGACCTAACTTTTTAGGGGCTTTTTGGTACGATCTTTTTGGTTGTTTTCTCTTAATTTTACTCGATTGGAGTGTAATTTTTACATCACACAGTTCAGCTCAACATGAGGAATCGGAAAACTATAGAAATATAGACCAAAGTTGAAAAAAGTTCTTATAAGACGAAAAAGACCCAAAAAGACAGTACACTAGTACAGCCTTTTTCATCATCTTATTTGAATTTTTTTTAAATTTTAGTCAATATTTTTATACATTTCCTATTCCTAAGAGTTAAGACCTTGGACACAGCCAAATATTTATAATTCGTAATTCGCTCATAATGCTTTCTACCCTAAAATTGTTGCTAACAAGGTATGCTAGAGCGTTAAAAAAAAGGGAACAACAGAGCATTTCATGAATGATAGGCGAGTCGTATACGCTACTTTATGCTTAAAAATTATTAAGTATGTTTCTTCGTAGACCTCAAACCATACATGCCTGACAGATCCCATACCATACCCATGTCTCGGATTGAGTATCTGACACAGATAAGTTTAATATATTTAGGAGAGTCCATGTAACATATTTTAATTACCCTGAACTACAGAATTATAAAACAAACAGTCTTCTAGAAAAGACAAGCATATAAATTCTAACTCTGAAAAGAAAATTTCTCCTCCATGTCATCACCTGCATGTGTGGAATTCTCGCTATTATTCCCAGAGTTCGATGGCGGAGAATTGGTCACAGCATTATTGGATTTTGTCTCCATAGTCAGCATCTTCAGACTTATTTTTCTCAGGTAATCAGACTGCAGATAAGAGTTAAGTATCTATATTTAGTAAGTAATTCATAACAACAGAACTGGTAATTTATATGCAGTGTAAACTCTGAAGGGAAACAAAAACAAAAAAAAAAGATTCTTTCACAGCATCTACACAACAGTAGTTTCATTACATACAATCAAAAGAATGACCACAAACATTCTGATTTTTTACACAAATACTAGATGCCCAACTATGGACTTACCTTGCTGGTGGCAGAGCTGTAGATCTTCTCTTCAAACCTTACTGCCATTTTCTTGAGATCTTGCAGTCCCTCCTGTCCATAGAATGGAAGATGCCTCTTCAAAGTGTCCATTCTGCCATGTTAAACAGCACATTTAAGAAAACCATTCCATTTTAAAGGGTTATCGGCCATGCAAGTATGATGAAGAAAACTCGTAGCTGAATAAAGACACTAAATTGGCAGCTAAGCTTAGAAAGCATGGACGGAAAATGTTCCTAGCATAATTCGTAAGAGGTAGAAGGATAACTAAAAACTAACAATAACTAAAAACTAACAGAACTACCCAAGAAATATGTTATTCAAGCCTCAAACAAGAAACTAGGCTCCACATTTTCCAGAGTTCAAAGAGAAACCATACGACTTCCACACGTATTAATCACTAGTATCTTTGCGGCCACTTCACATAGCAAGGTTCCTACCCAACTATTTATGGCCATAAGGGCAAGGTAACAAAAGATCTGTGTATTTTTCTATTAGCTAACAGGCAATAGGGTTTTAATTTTAACATCCAGATGACATGGTCAATGCAGGAATTTAGTGAGCTCAAAACAAAACAAAACAAAATCACTGGAGCTTATACGGGGCCAGTATCAATTTCTTGAGGCTCATTGAACCAACAGAACTTCTCCAATATCGTAATTGCGGAACGTATATATTCCAAAGTTACCTTTCATATCCTTCCTTATTTTGATAAATTACAATCTATCTAACAGCTTTAGAAGTGGATTCAATAACAGTAAATAGATTTTTTGTTACTAGAAAAGTCAAAATATGCTTTTCTTTAGTTATTGTTAGTTTATTGCATGGAAGAACTACAAGATATAGTAACAAAAAGTAAACAGACAATAGGAGGAGGAGGAGGAGGAGGAGGAGGCCAAAGAAATAAGAATTGCTTAAAACACTATGTTCAAGAAGTACATAGGATTTTGAAATTTGAGGTTCTTGAAACATGAGGTGACTAAATTTGTAAAGAAATATGAAGTTCTCTGTAATTGGGTAGGGACGGGGCTATTCTCTATTGCATGAATAGAATAATAAAAGGAACAGGAGAAATGAAAAATTATTTTCACAAGAGTATGGTAGACTTGAGAAAAGACTATGAAACAGTCTCCCACTGGCTAGGAATATTACATGGTTAATTTAGAAAAAAGATATGTGACAACCATTCCATATACAAATAGGTAACTAGAAAATCTCGAAGCCGATGAATATCAAATAGTGAAGAATTATGATGCCGAACTTAAATATAGACTAAAAGGGAGAAACCAGTGAGAAAATGATAATTCCTTACAAAAGATGGTTAAAAAGGAGTGCTTCTAATGTATTACAGGACAAATGCAAGCCCCGAGACCCAATTTGGTTGGAACTTGGAGGAATAGCATTCTAAGGACAAGGGTACTAAGTAATAGCCAATATTTGGGGAAGGCTATACCGTTTAATAGTACCAAAAAACCTTCTCCTATATATAGTTAAAGGGGGATAAGCATGGTGCGAGACATGGAGAATTGCCGATCCAGAAAGAGGACAAGAATGCTCTACGGCCCTTGGATGTAGGAGAGTAGGGTATCACGATGGTGGGGATCAACTAACACCAGTAGAGGGTAACACCATTAGAAGGTGCTATTTGTAACCCCAACACACACAAATGCATGCACCCCGGGGATAATGTGTCCGGTAGAACATCAAGTCTATATGTGCAAAGAACGGCCAACCAATGGATCGGGGATATGGCAGACAAAGGGGAATGTTGGCCTACAGGATTCGAAATCCTACCCTCTATATCCCACCAAAGAAATGAACATAGAGTTTAATGTGTGGGAAGTATATGTTGGTAACTAACCTATGTGCTTTGCTTAGAAAAAAATATGCAACTATCAGTCTACATAAAGCAAGACAGCCCCAAATGGGATCATGCCATCTTGAAATTTTTGAGCAAATTGGTTACTACATAGAAGGTATCACACATGAGAGAGTTTATCCAAATTGAGATATCCATTTGTTGTAGAATTGCACCAATTGGTTATTGGATTTTCACTACAGCACACCGACGACACTCTCACTATCCTAGAAGTAGGAGATCACAGCCACATGAACATGTACCCGCCATCTACTTCTAAAACAAGATTAAGCTGCTACAACATACATTTTAGATTTAGCATTTTCACCCAAACGGTTCTGCACAACCAAAACTACCAAATGAAACATTTCAAAATCGATGCCCATGCCAAAATCCCTGGTTACAGAGCAGCTCCCAGCTTTTACTGTAGTAACACTTGCTTAACTCGACTCATAAAGCCACATCCTGAGAAGTACCCATATTCATCTGATGCAATTTGCGCCTTCATATGAATTCCGAGATTTAAAAGCAGCACACATTTGAACAGTACAAACAGCAACTCACTAATTCGACCAATGCTGCAACTAGCATGTCAAACTTTTCAATTAGGCAAACACAAATGAAGGCAATTTTTAACCCACAAACGTTATTCATTTGTAAGAGTTTCGTATCTTTTTAATTCAGCATGTTTTCTTTTCTTCTACTTTACCAAATCAAAAAATCAACTGATCTAATAAGTGCATAAAACCAACACTGACAAACTAATAACAAAATCTTAAGGAAAAACCTCACATCTTGTTGACAATCCTTTGTCGCGAGACAGGATGCAATTGGGATCTCCAATCTCCTGTGTTCACCGTGGGTTCACCACCACCACAGACAGGACCAGGCCTCCCCATCAGATTGACTACCAAATCAATAAAATAAATAAAACCTTCAGTTTCAGCCAAAAAGAATAATAACCCAACATTTTATACTTCAATTAAGTCAAATACCCACCACCAAATCAACCATAATCGGAAAACCGATCGATCGCAAGAAAAAGAAAAGAGGCTTTTCAGTCTTTATTTGCTTTTCAACTACAACTACGTAATTATTTGAAGCATAAATTATCATGAAAAGCAACAAATAGCACAAGAGAGAGAAGATCAGAGAGAGAAGAACCGATAGGCAGCTGTTGTTACGGTTGCCTGAGCTGCTGATCTCTGTTCAATCAGATTGTGGAGATTTTTCTGACACAAGACGGATAGTATTTATTTAGTGCTGAAACACACATATATTCTCTTAATTTCAGATTTTTTGTTTGTTTAAAACGTCAGTTTTCCCAAGCGTTATCAGGATGGCAAAGTGAACAGAACCAATAGCGATAGGTATCCGAATCGTAATCGAAATTTTTTTCCGAATCATAACCGAAAAATTCCCCGTAGATATGGATATGGTTGAGGCCTTGGATAACCGAACGGGTATCGATTCGGATATGGTTTTGCAAATTCCCAAACCGAACCAAAATAGTATATATGTATGGGAGTCTAGCGGTCGAAATGCATATATCCAGAAATTTAGAAACCAAATTGTTGCATGTGTTAAGGTTTAAGGGCCTGAAGCGTAATAACTCTTTATTTATAATTAGGGTTACAATTTACAGTTACACATTCGTACCTCAAACAGTCAAACCCATCCCTCCTCCCTTCTGCTTTGCAGACAAACCTTCGCGGCCTCACCGCCACTTATTGTTGTCGCTCTCTCTCTCTCTCTCTCTCTCTCTCTCTCTCTCTCTCTCTCTCTCTCTCTCAGACATGAGACACCCCACCCACCTTCTTCAATGTCGTCGAGCTAAATATTCAGTCGAACACATAGATCGAAGGCTCCAGAGATCGGCCGCTCTGGCGATGTCGAAACATATGTACTCCTCTCTCTCTTTCTCTCTCTCTCTCTCTCTCTCTCTCTCTGTTACTCCCTCTTTCTTCTCTCATCAATCAGAACTCACCCTAAAAACTTGAAATAGAACAAAAATTTTAGACTCGCCCACAGCAGTTGTCATTTGGTTCGAGTACCCGAATGGTTCGATTATGATTTCTTCTTGCCCTCCCCGTTTGGATATCGGGGCGGATATAGGTAGGGGTTTCGTTTCGGAGATCGGGTACGAAATTCTCCATATCTCCCCGAACGCCTCGATTGTCATCCCTAAGCGTTAGGCTGAACTCAAGGAAAGAAAAGGAAAATAATTGAAAACTAAAAAAATTTCCCTCCTATTGTTTGGTTGGGAGAGAAAAAGCGAATTCGGCTGTATGTTTGTTTTCTATTTTAGTTTTATTTTTCAATCATTACCCTATTTTTTTCTCCAATCATTACATTATTTCTCCAATTATTATTTTGTCATCTCTCTCTACACATTACTCCTCTCTCAATCATTATCATATTTCTCTTTCCACCCACTAACAAAACTAAACTAAATTAAAATGAGAAACAAACACAGCCGTAACAATTTTAAGTTTTGAGAATAGTAAATTTTTCCTTCTTTTTTCCTTTCATTTTCCTCCCATTTTATTTTCTTTTCCTTTCTTTTCTTTTCAGAGACCTCTAATCTATCCATATAACAATCCCAACCTCGTTCCTCTGACGTTCTTATTTTTTAAGCACTTAATTCTTATTTTACAAGATAAATTATTTTTTCAATACTAAGACCCCGTTTCGCTTTCTTCCAAAATCTTCTTGTTTAAAAAGAAGGTAATTTCAAATTCAAATGTAACGAAAATGAAAAATAAATTTTTAATTTTTTTTGCACCGTTTAAAAGATCTCAATGAGATCTATCAAACAAGATTTATATTCGAAAAAAAATTATTTGTGTCAACACATAATTTTTGACCTTAAAATTACTTTTTTTTTTAAACCTTTTTTTTAAAAAAAATGGAACGCCACCTAATTTTCCTTGGCGGAACAAGGCCTCGGTATAGTATGGGAGGAGGGTGTCTATTGATACCTGAGATTTCTAAGATATATATCTTTCGCGTACTTTGATTAAGATCGAGGGTCTAATTTCACCGTCATGTGGAAAGCTTGACCCAATGGAGGCGTATGAACTGCCACACCAGGTGGTCCAGGCACATGACCACCTAATTCGCTTCTTAACTACTGTAGTAACTAAGGAGTAGTTAAGGTGGCGTTCCGCTAAACACTTTTTGGACTCTTTTTTTGTTTTATCTTTATTTAATTTTTTTTGTATTTGTTAATTTTGTGCCTTATTTTTTTAGTTTTTTGATTCGTTTTGTAAGTTAAAAATTATGATTTTTACCCAAATATTTTTGAAAATATTCAAGATAAAACTCATTTGGGTAAAAATCATAATTTTTTTACTTTTTCGAGTTAGGAATATCCAACATGTACGCATAGATGAGCCGGGACGATTTTGGGGATATCTAAAAACATGTCTTATAGTTTCCAATCAAATTTTGCTGACCTGAGCTGCTCAATGTGATCAAAACGTGATTTTAAGGATACCAGTGAGAAATCAGCAAAAGAAATGACTGGAAAATGCTTGATTTGAGCAGTTTTTAGCTTAGATTCGATGAATGATTCAATTGAAAATTGCTTAAAACAAGCATTTTTCGGTCATATTTTTGGCTAATTTCTCGTGAACACCCTTAAAATCACATTCTGCACATATAGAATGGTTCGGATCATAAAAATTTGATCAGAAACTAAGAGATTGAAATTTGAGGTATTTTTTTAGATATTTTTATAGATGTTCCCGAAACAGCCCCGATGAGCAAATGTGTCGCTTTTTTTATGGGTTCAGAATCGAGATGAGCCAATACATCAGTATGATTTCCGAGTTTGGAATATGTTCTTCGATCACTCTAGCTTTCATTTTGCTCCAACTATTTTCACCACATTTATTGATAATTAGTACATCAAAATACAATTCAGCACAACGCAGAATTTGTTACTCACCTAATAATCACTTGTAACATAACAATGTGGGAGTACAATACTACCGCCTAAGTTTCCCAAAATGAGTCTCCAACTTCTTGTTCTGTCCTTATTAAAAAAAATTTGCATTTCTTAGTTTTACATCAAACTTTTGTCGATTGTTGGTTCATCTCGATGAGAAGAATTAAAAAAGTAAAAAAAAAATTATGATGTTTACCTCAATATTTTTAAAAATATCCAAATCTTAGCACTTTTAGCTCAGCTTTTAGGCTAAAAGTGCTAAATTTTTAATATTTTTAATATTTCCATCATTGAGCAAAAGTCATAATTTTTTATTTTTTTTAATTCCTCTCGTCTGATCCACAAATATTTGATTCGGGTTTCCTTAATTTCCCGAGAATGTCGTAGACGAGAAAGCAGTTTTAATGACCCAATGATGGAAATGCAACATTGGTTGGGCCTCAAGGCCCAAAATTTTATGATCTCTCTTCTTTTACGTGTGGGCTCAGTTTGATTTTTGGGCCCAGTATGCCTTTGATTTTAAGGCGGAAGGCCAATTTAGTTATGAGATGGATGAAAAATTCTTTTTTTATCAAGCCCAAGAAATAAACGAACAAAAATCACTGCATTCTAATATTTCTCAATCTTGACAATATTTTTTTTGAAAAAGTCCTGATTTCTTTCTTCTAAATTCTGTAAATGAGTGCATTTTGTTTTGAAACAAATTTTACATCATAACACATTGTCATGCTTCGTGTGTGGTGAGATTATTACAATAGAGTGTCGACGCTGCTTCATGAGTTCGAACCCAAAACCTCCTCTCACCTCAGTGTCGGCAAGACCATTGGGTTACAAGCCGAGGTCCACCTGATAGTGAAGTCTAAAGACTACTAATTAATGCTTCTTAATACACAAAACAAATGGAGAAATGGGTTTGCATGTTTACGGAGAATGCCAGCTTGAAGAGTGTAGGTATGTATGATCTGGATTTGTTGAACCTTATCTTATGATGACTAGAGGACCACGTATTTTCATTTACCAGCTAACACTGTAGTCGATGTGCCAACAAATTATGATAGTATTCATCAATTAGTTGAGCAATCTACCATTACTTTAATGTCGAACGGGAATCCTCATTGGCTAGGATTCGGAATCGCGCACCGTTCTTTCCTGTGGCTCGTCGAGCGATCATCGATGTAAACAATTAGATCGATAGGACATTAGCAACCGCCTTATCTTTAGAAAAGAAAATCAAAGATTAACCGATCTAAAATAAATTGTGAGACAAATATGTCTCGATATGATGCTGAATAAGTAGACCTTGTATTGGGGCTCAGAGATGCCATTTTTTTGTCCCTTGGTTGTGTAAGGCTTTTTCTTATAATGAGGTTTCTGAACAGAGGCGGCTCTACATGGTTTTTAGGGGCCGGGGTTCAAGCAAACACTCTAGATTTAAAAAATGCACTAAAAGTTTCATATTTCATTTATATAATTGTATTTTTCTTTAATATTGTCGGCACTGAATCATCCACACATAGTCAATGAAAGTGAAAAATCACTTAGGTTTGAGTAATTAGTAGGTATTATAGCTCAAGTAAACAAAATAAACTAAGTCCAATAAAATTTCATTCAAACATAAATATGTGCATTTGGCATAGAGCTTTATATACCAAAAATTTCTTTGTAACTTTGTCAACGCTGAACTAAAATCCTGGTGCCGCCCGCTGTTTCAAACACCCTCATTAGCAAACTAGTAATTGAGCCTAGAGTAGGAAGAAAAAAAACATACCATTGCATTGGGCTTTCCATTATACTCTAGTTTTGCAGCCTTTTCCCAAATTGTGGCCTAAACCCAATGCTGTAATTGCCTCACCATGGAGCCATCCATAAGAACCTCTAACCATGAGCGGCTAGGGTGTTATGAGTCTAATGACCTCTCAAGTCTCAAATGGTTCACGTGTCTCATAACTTATAAGATTAAATAGTTTTTCTTCGGTCTGTACACCTATTAAAATTTTCTTAATCACCTAACTAGTTGAATACCGTGTTATGACACATATGTGACGTTTTACTTTTCTCCTTGAAAATAGAGCACATCTTTTTCAATTGGATCATCTCAAATACTATCTCCAATTGCTAGTATTATAACCAAAATTACAACCAAGGCTACTGTAAATTAGAATTAAAATAACGTAAGCCTCCTTGGGGACCAAGCTATTAGTCAAAACCAATCAGAATCCTAGCTAGACATGGATTGGCCACTGTGTTTGGACATTAATCAAATTTAATAGATCTTGAGTACTGCAAATCAAGAAAAGTTTGATATCTGCTCCTGTAAATAACCTGGGCAGGATTACTTTGTGCATCCCTATTTGCAACGAACGCACTTAGTTTTACAAACTACAACTATATTTTATACCCACAAGGCTCAACTACTATAGATAGAGGGCTTATTTTTTTCCCTAACCATCGGATTTCCCAATTGATTTGTGCGCATTTTGACTAATTTATATATTGAGACAAGGAACCTCTGGGAAACTTTTGGTATTGGGATTGAGTTTTCACTTGCTATTAATTCGTGTGTTGGGCTAGTTCACATGGCTAGTAGATGATAGAATTGGCCAACCGAACTAGTCCGTGCATTGGACCGGTACCTAACAATAACGTACGTACTAATATATGTGGCATTCTACCCTGCTACAGCCAATACGTACGTATAATGTGTGCAAGTTGCATATAGCAGATCGAGTGTCTATATATACAAGGGTGGAGGTTGAATAGCTAGACAGATACAATTAAATGGCATAAATTAACATGATCAAATTGAATGCAAATGCCAGATGCGGCAATACCAACTTGCCAAGCATTTGCCGGCCTGATTAACTAATTGCTTATTAAAGTTTATTCTAATTTTTATGGACAATATATATTATACGTACAATCATAATCTGAGCAAGAATTGACTCTTGTATCTTCGATTCGATCTGGAGGGGGAAAATGTGGAATATTAATGGGGTGTGCGAAGGATCTACTTAATAGTCAAAAAGGGACTAACATTGGGACTCGTACGTTCTAGCTGCATTCCCAATTTGTAGTAGGTTGTAAAGGTGTCTCTGCAATTATAAGTGCCAGAAACTAAAGAAATGGAGCATGCAACAACAAGAGAGAGGCTGATCATGTGAGGGAAACAATTCTTTTTTCAACCTCTTTTCTTATAGTATGGTGTTTAGGCCGGTTTATGCGTATCTCGACTGGTCTTGAGATTCTAGAGTTAACGAACGAATTAATCCCTCTAATGGCCCCAAAGGTGTTGATAGCACTAGGCATTTCAAACCGATCGAAATCTTGAAAAAAAGCAAACCCCAATTAAAACTCTAAGCCTTCACCACCAGTAAACTAGTTAATGTTGAGAGAGCGCCAGTGGTATACCCATTTGACAACCAAAAGGTGCCACAAATCCCTAGCCGAAACCCTTACTAGATAGATCTAATGTGGGCTAGCTGGTTCAAACTAATTCAAGCTTGAGATTCACATGGCAAGTTGGCAAAACAAATCATTCTATTATACATTCTTTCCATAAACCAATGTATAATAGTAATTAATGTGTTAAGCATGCCATTCTTTATTCTGTTATTTTTGCTTAAATTAGTTTTTAATAAATCAACCACTCAAGGTTACAAAGCCCTTTAATAATATCAATATTCTACAAATTGATATCTCATGTTGTCCGTTCCTATGGATCTTTAATTTGTTCACATCTCTCATCGTAAACCAAACTTCCTTAATTATCTTGATTTCAATTGTGGATTTGTGGAAAGAAAACAAAATCAATAACATGAAAAGGAAAAAAAAAAAATTTGATGTGAGTGACGGTAATATAGTTCAGTAATAGTTTGTGGTTAGAGCAAGGGAATTGATATTCACGCTCTTTTTTTTGATGCAGGCGCTCCACTTTGTTCATGAATGACTTCATGAACAAAGTGGAGCGTCTGCATCAAAAAAGGAAGCGTGAATACCAATTTCCTAGAGCAACTCCAAAGTAGTCATTCATGTTAAATAAATTATAACATACTACAGTGTTCAAGAATGTTACTTAAAAGATTTGGCAATCTTAGTAATACTTTGTAAGACAAGAAATGTGCTATATTTTCAATTCGTTTCCTAGGCCCAGCAAGAGAAAAAGGTACAACCAAAATTTTAATTGGTCCCCCTAGTTGAGGTGTGCTTGATCAACTAGTCCGGACACTTGAATAATCAATAGAAAATTATAAAAGACAACAAAATCATATTTCAAATATGATCATTTGTTTTGCTAGTGTCACATTTTACCCGTCAATTTAATAATATATTGGAGCACTTAAAAATCGAATGGCGGCACAAATTTAATTTTGAAAGATTATTTATGTTAATGGCTCCATTCGACACTTGCTCGTAATTACTAAAATGGGGTATGTATAGTTACCGAAGAAAATATGGGTATGTATACAAAATTATAAATTTAAATACTACTGTGTGGTATAATAAGAGTTTAAAAGGGGACAGAATAATAAAAAAAAAAACACTTAAAAACAGATATGGTTGACCATTCATTATCTTGTTAATTAAACAATTGAAAAGTAGCTACTTCAGTTCTTGTGCGTTGACCAAGGGAACCCCGTACTTCCAAGTTCCAACCTCAAGACTTGCTTGACAAGCACTTTGGCGCGACTTCCTCTAAACTTGCCAGCCAAGTTTGTGTGTGTTTATGCGTGTGTGTGTGTGTGTGTGTGTGTGTGTGAGAGAGAGAGAGAGAGAGAGAGAGAGAGAGAGAGAGAGAGAGAGAGAGGAGGTGGGGCGGGCCAGCTTCTCTGTCTAGTCTCTTGAACAAGGTCAATGCTCATATGTGTGACCGAAGAGGAGGTGGGGCGGGCCAGCTTCTCTGTCAAGACTCTTGAACAAGGTCAATGCTCAAATGTGTGACCTAGGAATTGTCTTCATTGGCTATGGGGTTGCTCACATTTTTGGATGTGTGACTTCGATTCTTGAGAAATATGTCAACCAGTTAGGAGATAAAAATTCATGTGGGTAGTGTCATGAGAGCCTCTCTCCTAGCTTTCTAACTATTTTTTGTGGGTGTTGGTTCGTTTGTGCTGGTCATACGACTTGTATTTAGTCTCATCCCGTTTAGCTATAGAAATACCTTATTTAAAAAAGAAAAAAAGTGTGCATGATATATAAATATATATATATATATATAGAGAGAGAGAGAGAGAGAGAGAGAGAGAGAGAGAGAGGGAGACCTGGGGCCCATTGTGCCACAGGCACAGGCCCCAAGCATAGTTGTATCAAGTCTTGTTGTGATCGAAATATGGGTTCATATCGGTTGTACGTAGAACGGTGATTTGATTTGTTTTTCATTCAACTTAAATTTGTTGCGTATGTAAAAATTAAATCACACTGTTCCGGTATTTTGAAGCGACATGCACAAAAACGGGTTTAGTTGTCTTATGATTCAACAGCTAGCTAGCTAATGAATTACTAGTAAGTAGTAAAATTAACCTAAAGAAAGATGTACGTGTAATATCGGTATCGATATCCCGGATAAATTTGATTTTTTTCACCCGCAATCCCAAATAGAGAGGTCTCTCTTTGTGGGAAACGAACTTTGTAACCGACTATTTTGGGATAAGATCGTTCGTATCACCTCCCCTGCCCTTAGTGTTTTTTCTGAGCTGTTTCTTTTCAAGAGCAGTACCGTAGTAGACTACTGTAGTTAACATGCACCAAGTGGGTTCCCATCTTATCTAACAACCGTCCATCCAGCTTCGTGCTAATTACGGTGGTGGTGGACGGTGGTCATGATCTGTATGGGCATTATAAATTGGTAGACGACCCTGACCTTTAATTTCATAGGTCCCAACTATCCATATTCCGATGCAATTGATTCCACGTTGATTCTGAATCCGAGAATTTACATGCAAAAACAGGGGAATGCAGGTTGGTTGAAAGTAGTTGGAATTTAAGGCTCTATTCAACATGAGAAATTATTAATTGTGGTGGAGCACTTTCACACGGTGATTCACCGCACACAATATTCATACAAAGCTCTCAGCACAAAATATATTAATCTCGATTGGAGCACTGTCATACGATGATTTAAGGGTTTTCACCGCACATAATATTCATACAGAGCTCTCAGCCCAATATAAAATATATTAATCGCAGTTGGAGCACTATTAATCATGACTATGCTCCAAGAGCACTTAATAACCATTCAACATGGGCTCTACCATTCCCCATGAAATTTACCTTTTTGGATCCCATCCTCTCCATGAAATCTCGTCTAATTCAACAATTTATCACAAGTTGTTAAATTCGTGTAGATGCTTGGACACCATGAGTTATAAAGAAAAAGAACTCCAAATTTACATTAAAAAGACAATCTAGCTTTGCGGGCATCTCTCATTTCGTAAATCTTTTAGCGAAATTGCTCAACAAAGATATATGGTTGAATGTGAAAATACGCCAAAATTGTGGAGAAACTTAATCCAAATAGAATAGAAAGATTGCCACGAGAAAAACAAAGGTCAACCCAAAAAAAAAACTTTAAAAAAAAAAATAATAAATAAACAAACAAACAGAACGTTGACTTGGATGGTACACACAGCAGAGAGACTAGTTGTAGTGAGTACGTAGTAGTACTACTAGTTGTTATCATAAAAGCGTGTAATTCTCTCTCCTCCTTTGGCTTGGGTGAACTGGTGGATCGGAGTGGTATTTCGTCGGTGCTGTGGCAAGTGTGTAAGCGCGTTTTCTTTCCATGATTTTCTCTATTTTTCTTGCACCAACTACTAATCTATAAATAATTGTAATTACCAACTAGAAAACCTCTTTAATTTAATATAACGGGCCCGGGCCAGGCCCCAGTGGTGTACAACTACATTGGATTGACAAATCTAATTTGTCTTATATAGTAATTCACTAGAAGTTGTAGTATAATTTTAGCACTATTATTTATTTGTTCTCAAGACTTAAGTTTATTAATCCTTCATATCGTAATTTAATTTTGAAGTCCCATTTCATCTTCTTCTTTTTTTCCTTCAAATTTTTTAAATTAATAAATTGTTTCCTTTTCCATGAATGATACAAAATAATCACCCATTCGAATGGGAACAAAAACTCAAGAATAAAAACATAACTTTGCTGATGGACGACGAAATAAATCCATAAAAAAAATTAGTCGACGCATTAATTGACCTAATTAAATATCTTAAATTATCATCCATAAAGAATAAAGATTAAAATTGGAGAAAGGGCATTGGCATGGGGAACGAATGACGGGATTGTATCGAAGGATATACTCCCTCTGTCTCAGAAAAATGTTTGTCTGGTCTGAAAAACATTACAAATTTTTTGCAAAAAACAAATTGAATTCTTTTCAACAACTTACTAGATATCGACAAGTTCCGTTAATTTGAGAAAAAAAGTTTGAAATATTTCTTGGAAAAAAAATGTATTAGTTATGAGTCATCGTTTTGCAAACCGACCAAACATTTTTGGACAGAGGGAGTATAATATAGTGATTCTCTCCACACATCGGGGTGAATTCCACTACAATATGTATCACTTCTACATTAATGTATGATGGAGAATGGTCCTGAAACATGACGAGTGAGCAGTGCTCCAAAAACATTATTGATTTTTACTCTTTCCCAATTCAAATCAATGTGTGGTGGAGGATCCGTACTTGAATGATCATTGGACACGTGGTCATAAGCATGCGATGCCACCATGTACGGTGCGAAGTACTCGTCCGTTGACGTTGGGGGAGGCTTGGTATGGAGATCCGAAAATGACAGTTGGAATTGGAGATATTGTCTGATTTCTTTGGAATTGTTTGGCTTAAAATGTCTAGTATATGTAACTACTAAACAGAGTAAACAATTCACAGCCTAATTTGCGTGTAACCATCGCACCACGTCATCGTACTAACATGAGATAACAAATCAATCGAAATTGTTGGACTTTAATAGGTGGGCCGGGGCGCAACTATAATTGTGCACCAAAATTTATATTTTTGGGGGTAACTGCGAAGGAGAGGGAGGGAGGTAGGGTTTGGCGAGAGAAACAGGAGGTCCTCCATATATTGTTAACAACACCGATGTTAGATCTCCGTCATCTGGTTTGCAAGTTGTTAAAGGATCAATGGGTTTAAAATGATCTTTTCAAAGATGAGTTTGAAGGGATTGACCCATAATACGAGATAATCAACACGAAACTCATTCGTATGATAGAATCATTTGTCGTGTAAGGCCTGTTGAACATATTGATTAATCATCGTTAGTACAATTACGTTACAATTAGCAACTACTCCTACTATAATTTTAAGATCAAACTATATATTCCTTCTCATAAGAAGGACAAATTGAAAAAACATTCACCGATCAGTTGGGTATGAATGGGCCGGGCGATCGCATCGAGCCTGTACGTAATTTGCTCCACAACGTGTACCATGCATCAAATTTAAAACCCTGACACAGAGGTAGGCAAGCTAAGCTACTACGCGTTGTGGATTAGTAAAATGAGAAACGGTGATCTGAGGGCAGGCATGTGACTATGGATGGGATGGGATGGGATGGGATGGGATGGGACTGGGAGTCAACAAATGTGAAATTAAACAGTCCAATTCTCTTAAATTTAATTAATGCGGCCCAACAGCCCAACATTCTATTACCAAAAATGCCTTCTATAGGAGAGTAATTTGTTCAGTGACAGACGGCGGTTGAAGCATTAGAATATCTTTGAGCTGGAGTTTGATTTACTTCCTAGCGTTATCAATTCCTGTGTAGGGTCAGCTCAAACAGGACTTTGCCCTGATTTTTAAATTGGCTTCTGCTAGTGCATGGTAAAATTGGTCCCAATCGAATTAGTAGTCTATTGGCTATTTGGCCGGATAAAGAGTCATCAGGAAAACGTCCCATGCTTAAAGCTTTTAGGGAAAATTAACCAGAATTCTCACTTTTGCTATGGGCCTCTACCCAAAAAAATAAAGGAGCAAGAATAACAAAATATTGCACAAATATTTGTACATACATACTCATAAGAACGAAAGAAATAAACAAATAATGAGGAGTTATCATGTAACCGAATATACTGTCTGTCTATAAGAGGTATCTTGGTGTTTTTGATACATAATAAGACTCACATTGCTAAAGTGACTTACAGTCATATCTTTCGTCTCGGACTCTCGATGAGAGAAATCAAAAAAGTATACAAATATAGACCAACGTTGAAAATATAGACCCAAACTTATATGGATTTTTCTTCAACATTCGTCTATATTTGAATACTTTTTTATTCGTGTCATGGAAACAAATAATGTGATGCAAAATTTGATTCAAATATGGTAAAAATGAAGAGAAAACAACGTAAAGACGGTGCCAAAAAGTAAAAGAAAAGAGGTTAATTTAAGAGTTTTTAATTACTCGCCGTTGAAACTCATCAATCAAGTTTCCTGTTGTGTGAGATAAAATAAATGTTCCTGTTGCGTGGGTCAACTAGTGAGTCGACGCAGAACAAGACAGGGAAGTTTCAATGAGTTTGAATATTCATGCTATAAAAAACTAAGCTTTTTTTTGTGGGTGGATTTTTTGGATTTTTTCTTGTTTTGTTCTTGTTTAAATTCTTTCCGTATTTATTAGTTTTGCGCCTAATTATTATGAATTATGATTTTTATCCAAGTCGTTTTAAAAAAATTCAAGGCAATGCCCAAAAAAAAATTTGAATAAAAACAAAATAAGAAAAAACTAAAAAATCTTAACGGAACACAGCTTGAATACTGCTGAGCAAAAAAAAAAAAAACTCAGCTTGAATACTAAAAGTTGCATGTCAATTCAAAGTGTATAATCAACAAATCCCACGTATGCAAATGCATCATCAGACCAATCAAAATCCAAGGGTATGCGCTCCCAATTTCCGCAAATTACATGTCAAAGGCCATTTTGTGGAACTTTTTGCAATATATTTAAATAAAAATACGGAATACTGATATTGCAAATAAAAACTTATAGTTAATAGTACTAGAAACCACACTAGTAGGTGTTGTCGGATTTTAAGATTCATGATACATATCTTATGATTGCATGTAATATTAACTCAGATTGAATGACTTATGTTTCAACTGGTTCAAAACACGTGAAAAATTCAACTCATCCGACTCACAAGTCACAAACTTCTAATTTTGAAAAGGATCGTTTTTATAGATCGATATTCGTTACATCAAAGGCCCCATTAGAAAAACTAAGACCTTCAAACATTGAAGTTCTTTCTTCGAATTTAAAAGTAATCCCTACATGCATGTAGTTGCAAAACATACTTATTTCTTCTATAGAAATGAACTTTTGAAAAATAGACGTGAATATTTGAGACAATCCATGTCACAAAAATTAAAGAACTTAGATTTGCTCCATTATAAATCGAAAATGACTAGTTATCAAACAATATCTCCGAAGGTTTAAAAAAAAAAAAAGAAGAAGAAGAAGCAGCTTGGAACTAAGATTCTCTATCAATATTCCAAATTGTCGCTTTAGGCCTTAAATCATCTCGATTGTGCTATGACGATCCATATTATGTCTTGATAATTTTAAAACTAATAAATTTAAAAAAAAAGTTACAACATCGTCTCGCGTTAATATTTTTTTTTGGATCCATAAGTCACTATTCTCTCTCTCTAGTCTCTTCTACTGGATATGTTTTCTCAACTATGGAGTGATTAAAAAAGAACAAAAAGGAAAGCTTGCAAGTTAAGCCACGCCACTATGTACTTGGGTGGAAAAAACTCTGTACTTTGGTGACGTAGGCAATGGCGATCGCCCCCCAATTAATGGGTCAATTCAAATTTACTAGCATTTGACTTCAAGAAATTTCTAAGATAACAACTAGTGACTTGTTTATTTTTGCTGTGTTTTCTTTACAACTCAAAATGTATTTTTTAAAAAATTCCCCCCAGATTTCTCCTACATCCAACATTTCTCTCTCTATCTGTATCCACTTATTACCCCTAAATTTTTCAAAAATTTTTCCAAAACCCAATTCACACATAACATTTACGTTTTGAAAAGTATTTTTCAAAAGATTCTTTCTAGATTTCTTCTATTTTTAATCATTTCTCTCTCTATTTCTCTGCATTTATTACTTCTACTACTCTCATAATTGGATGCTTAAGTAGAAGATTATCAAATTGGGCAAGTTACTAATTTAAGAAGCTTTTGGAGCATTCTCTTTTGAATTACTAGTATTTGATTTTATAGCAAATATAGGCTTGTAGCATTGATTTTTGCTTTTATGATGCAAGCGTGTTCAAATTATAAAAATGAGAACTTTGTACGTGCTGGAAAAAATATGCCGAATTTCCAAAAGTATAAACCACAGAGAAAATAAAATAATGAAGCCAACAGAATCCGAATTCGCAGACATCAAGAAATTAATGCAACACAAGTGATTTTTTCATGGTTTCCCCTAAATTAAAGATACAACCACGGGACCGGAGTTTAATTTCATTATCAACAAAGGTTTACAAATGGGGTTATAAAGAGATTCAAAGATCTCGTAAACACCCTTAGGTGTATCCAACAAATTCCAATACGTAATCTGAAATGACTCTTTTCAATTTAATTTCAGTTGCCATTCATTTGTTTAAAGACAAAAAACTAAAAAAAAAAAAAAAAAGAAAGGAAAAAAAAAAAAAAAAAAAAGACAACTGAAAGTTTCTCGTAAATTATACCGACATTCTTTAACAAATTTTATTTAGTCCAAACTCAACCTTAGTTCAGTTCCAAACAATAAACTCAACCTTAGTAGTTTATGAGTTGTTTTGCAAAAAATTATACTAGCACATTAATGTAAATGTTTTTAAAATTACAAATATTTGGTACAAATATATTAGTTATTAATGAAATGCTGAGACCCCGTTCCGCTAAAATTTTTATTTTTAAGTATTTATTTGTCGCTTGAGTCTTGAAGGAATTGAAATGTGTTAGGAGTACCATTCATAAAAGGATACGAGAGGAACACAAGAGATAGGAGAGAAACACATTTCCACAAAAGAAAACCAATCAAATCTTTTGGTAAGAACAAGGAAATTACATGTACGCATATTCAAAGAGAAAATATTGGCGGAAAAAAGAGTGGAAAAAGGTCATGGGCTTTCCAAATGATCCTACCCTGGTCTAATCCTCGTGAAAGACGACCCCTTCCCCACTCTCTCTCTCTCTCTCTCTCACTTCACTTTCTCTCTCTCATACTCTGTCCATCTGCCCTCCCCCTATATAAAGCAAAGCACCCAGCCGGCGAGGGAAGTAATCTGTTTAGTTTAGACGAACCACCTCTCCCCATATAATTCGGACTCCAAACCCACCAATACCCGCAAGTTTCTCTCTCTCCTCCTCTCTCTCTCATCCCATTTCTTGGCTCGCACAGATTTCCCACATTAAGGTAAAAGTCTGTCCTATCCAAATTTCCCTGAGAGTCTTTTTGTTGTTCTAGTTTATGCGCAAGATGGTACATTTTTTTCTTCTATCCAAATTTCTCGCTATTGTTATTTGGTTTATAAGTTTTTACTTGGTCATTTGTTGAATCAGTCTTCCGGGTTTTTTGTTTGACCCCCTGTTTTCTTTGGGGTATTGCAAATGGTTAGTATTTTCCTTCATGGGTTCTTTCAAACATTTTATCGCATACTTCGTGGGATGAAAGATTTATCCGTTCAAATAGACCTTGTTTTGATCCTCAATCAAATGGCATGGGATGAAATGGGCCTCTTGGGATTCTTGTATTGATCCTAATTTCGAGATTATGCGTTAATTTTGGTGTTTTTATACTGGGTATTTTAGGTTTATGCTGTTTCCTTTCATGGGTTCTTTGAGTCATTTGATATAATCCTTTATTTTTTCATCTTCTTGACATAATTAAGAGAATACTAGTTTGTTTTTTTGAAAATTGTCAATGGGGATTGCAGATCTTTCTTTTTGAATTTTGTTTCTTTACAGCATGTTGTTTTCTTGTTTATTAGAACAATTTTGTAGCTCGTTTTATGGAGTAGTTTATAACAATGATCTTTGAAGTATTTTTTCATTTGGTTTAATGGTTTGTCTCAAACAGGAATCCATATCTCATAGGCTCATCAAAACAGCTGTTGGAATCGCATGGGGATATCTTTCTCATGCCCATTTGCTGCATATAGCGACATAGAGCATGCCTTTGAATCTGTCATTGTTGAGTCCATCGGTGTTGCCGATAATGAATCGAAAACTCTGCTGCGATCCATTACCTTTAAGAACACACACTCAGAACCCACCATAACGCAGTCAAACTCTTCACAAAGGACGATTCAGATGACGAAAGAAGGATCTTTTAGCTTAAAAACAGCTGAGCCTAGAACAAGGTTCTCAGCTGAAGCTCTTTTGTCGAAAGAGAATGATGTAATAACCACACCTAGTGGTGCGGAGAGCAAGAAAATGGATTGCCAATTTCCGAGCTCAGAGAGGCAATTGCCCATTTTGGATATAAGCAACCCGAAACACGAAGCCGCGATAAAGTTGCAGAAAGTATACAAAAGCTTCCGAACGAGAAGAAAGCTAGCAGATTGTGCAGTTCTCATCGAGCAGAGCTGGTGTGTTTCTATTACCATTAGCTAATCGCTCTGTTTTTCTATTTTGCTTCTCCATATGAAGTTTTTGTCTCTTTTTTTTGGCCTCCTTTTAATGCAAATTAAACCCATTTCAGGTGGAAGCTGTTAGATTTTGCAGAATTGAAGCGAAGTTCTATATCGTTTTTTGACATTGAGAAACATGAGACCGCCATTTCCCGTTGGTCAAGAGCAGGAACCAGAGCTGCCAAGGTAAAATTTGGTCGAGATTGAATGCCTTATGTGAATTCCTTGTTTAAATTAATATCTGTGTTTAATTTTTTGTGGTTCTTATCTGATTTTGCAGGTTGGAAAAGGGTTGTCGAAGAACAGTAGAGCGCAAAAACTTGCCTTGCAACATTGGCTTGAAGCAGTAAGTATATTATTCTTAACACAAACTTGGTGTTTATTCTTCTCCTCCCGTTGTTTGTTGGTTGTTGCTGATTCAGATTTTCTTCTTTGTATCTTTTTGTATTGAAGATAGATCCACGACATCGTTATGGACACAATCTTCACTTCTACTACGTTAAATGGCTTCACAGTCAAAGCAAAGAGCCCTTCTTCTACTGGTAAGTTTCTAAGTACTATATTTGAAAAAAAGTTCTGGACTTAAACTATGCCTGTTTAGAGAGGTTTGAGTTCTAGGCGTGATATTAAAATTGTTTCTCTTTAAATTTAGGCTGGACATTGGAGAAGGCAAGGAAGTTAATCTTGTCGATAAATGTCCCAGATCAAAACTTCAGCAGCAATGCATCAAGTATCTTGGTCCGGTGAGCTCCTATTTTGATCTTCTACTCTTCATTGTCACTCGAATAATCTTTTATTCGTATACTGAAATGAAAATTTCCTCAATGGGCCAATATTGACTTGTTTCAATTTTAATTCCCGCAGATGGAAAGGAAGGCGTATGAAGTCATAGTGGAAGATGGAAAGCTCCTCTACAAACAGTCAGGGGAGTTCCTTGACACCACTGGAGAACCAAAGGGTGTTAAGTGGATTTTTGTTCTAAGCACATCTATGATTCTTTATGTTGGCCAAAAGAAGAAAGGTTCATTTCAGCACTCCAGTTTCTTGGCTGGGGGAGCCACATCCGCAGCTGGGAGAATAGTCGTCGAAAATGGCATCCTAAAGGTATAACGAGAAACCCAGAATTTCATCGAGATAATAGGCTTTGTTTTGATATTGGATTTGTGGAGGGAAAAGAAATGCTAGAGGGAATACAGAAATATAACTGGACAATACATTCTCCTTTTCTTTTCCCTCCACAAATTCTTTCAAAAAGCCAATATCCAGATTCCAGACACAATAATAGATGGTGGACTTAGTTTTATAATGAATTTTTGTGACAATGACTTAACGTTGGTCTTTTCGGAAATTTTCAACAGGCGGTCTGGCCTCACAGTGGCCATTATCGGCCAACTCCAGAAAACTTTCAGGACTTTGTCTCATTCCTCAAGGGTAACCATGTGGATCTCGCTGATGTTAAGGTAAAACTAGTACTCATTTTCTTTCGCCTTCAATTTAACTCACGTGGGGAAGTAAAATGTCAGAAACTGATTGAAATTACTTTTATGCATAATCAGATGGACCCTGTAGATGAAGAAGAAGAATCCTTGAGCAAACAAAGCAGTGTTTTCCTAAGAAGCATCTCATCCGAAGAAGACTTGTCTGAAAAAACCAATTCTGAGACAGAACAGCTAGATGGAGAGGACAAGAGTTCAGAGAAAACCAATTCAGCAGAGGAGGAAGAAGATCCTGCATCAGAACAACCTTCTCAATTACTGCCACCTGGCAGTCTTCGCGGGAATTTGCCTAGTCTTCTAATACCAGATAAAGATGACTTGTTTGAGAAATTAAAGCTTGAGAATCAAGCCCTTGAGTCAAGTACTGATGTTTTAGAAGATCAGACGGTGTCCGAGCAATACTTTTCTGATGAAGAAGATGAAGAAACCAAAGAGAGTATTCCAGAAGAATCGATTCTCAAAAGGATTGATTCCCACAAAAGGTTGAATTCGTTTCAATTGGGTAAACAACTCTCTTGCAAATGGACGACGGGAGCTGGACCTCGAATTGGGTGTTTGAGGGATTATCCATCCAAACTCCAATTCCATGCTTTAGAACAAGTTAACTTGTCTCCTAGAAGTGCTGGCCATTTTAGATCAAACTCCACTAGAGAATCTATCCCGAACAGTTTTAGTGGAGAGATCCGCATAAGAAAGACTAGTTTCAGTGGAGAATTGCCTCGGATTCGACATTATACACCTCAATCCTCCCCATTGTGTAAAGGAGCCTCAACATCAAGAGCTGCTGCCAAACGGTCGTGATACGTGAAATAGGTTTAATTCTTTGGTTTTGTCTATTCTTTTGTATGAATAGGAATAGAGAAGATGATATAGGAATTCTTTGACATTCTTTTCCATTTTTTAGTCTTGTACACTTTGTTTGGCCTCCTTTGTTCATCTTGTGTTGTACAAGATGACAACTGTACAGTTTTGCAGGTTTCAGTTTCTCTCAAATTGAATACAAATTATTTCATTTTTCGAAATAGTTTTGGAACTGACTGAGGCACCATACAACTTACACGTTCTTCCAATTGGACCGCGTAATGAAGTTGAATTCAAAGTTAGTTTCTCATTCATTCAATTTCAAACAAGTTTTCTTGCTTGTGGTAATGCCTAAAAGAATTTGTTTATATGCCGGTGATGTTTTCCTAGTTTTACTATAATTTGGTTTCTATTGACTTCATTTCCAAGAAGTTTTCACTTCATTTGATATGCCCAGAAGTTTTGTACTTCTAATTGTTTCAAAAGTAGTTCTCTTTGAAGTTTTCTACTTCAAAGAAATTGTTTTCAAAGAAGTTTCTTAATCGTACCCCATAAACTCGAGCTAAATCATCTGCATGGCCCTTCCATCTGTTTTTCCATTCAATTAAGCGATGGAAAGAGGCCATGTGCCCTCACCGAAATGGGCTACACGGCTGCCAATGGAATGGCAGATGGACGTTTGACAAATAGCAGAAGGCTTTTTTTTTGCCACAAATGAAAGTTACGGGTACAAATTGAAATTTCATGTATACAAAACGTATTATTCCCAAATACTAGAAATGACCAAGTCCACCAAGATGGTAGCCAAGTTGAAGTGCATGTACCAAACTTAAACTTAATACTGTTGACTTAGGTAACGTAAGTGGAAGGGAATGAGACTCCCAGATAGTAGCCAATTGAATTTGCCCTTGTAGTAACTTCTTTCCAATTTCCAATCACTGTTTTTGTTCATTATTTAATTGAAGAAACTAGAAAAGAAGAGATACTTAACTAAGAAGGAAATTTGTAGCTATTTTCTTTTAACTTTCTTCTCTTTTCCTTGAGGTTTCGAACTAGGAGGGTTATTTTCTGCCAATAGGCATTTGGTCCCAACGGCATCAGGGGTGCACTTAAATGCTTGGAGAAAAAAGGTCGGTAGTACAACTTGTCCTCCAACGTGCTAATCTAACAATATTGACTTTCGCGAATTAAAAAAAAATGAAGAAAAACCTTTCTCCTTCTTACCCCATGTTGTAAACATACACCAAGACCCAAGTCTAGGAAAAGAAGCACCATAACATCTTTTTCTCTTCAGATTTCAGCTACCAATGCCTGTCTTAGGTAGAATATAGGTTCGAACAAATGACACCTAAAACTAAAAACAAGATTGCACAAATTGTTTTATGCTTTCGATGGCCCTAGACATTGAAAACTGGGATGAGACAACTGGATCCATTCTGGAATTGGAAGAAAAAGCAAAAGACAGCAGATAAATGCAGAAAGACTATGTTAAATAAATGGAATTGAGATGTGAGTTCCACCCAAAACCAATCTAGCCTGGCAAAACAAAAAAGAAAACGGTAGCCATCTAAAGTCAAGACATTCGAGTTGCTCAAAATTGGGAGTAGACCCAAGATACAAATTATATATAAGTATATATTTTTCCCCCACCACCGCACCGTTAGTGAAGAGTTAGATTAAATCGGGCCTCGACGCTCCTCTATCGAACCCCCAACTTTCCTCTTGAAATTAAGGGACAAAACCAATCGAACTAACCTCGAGGTCTATACAAATCGGACTTCACAATCTGTTTAAAGTGTGAGGCATGAGATAAATTCTTTACAGAACACAGGCAGGACCACACCCCCACAAAACAAAAACAAAAAAAACTGTCCTCGTGTATTTTATTGTAGTTTTCCATCATATTTCAAAAGTATAGGCAGGATTTTCAGCCTTAATTCATATGCGTGAACCAAAGTCATTTGAATGCGCGCAGCTATAACAAAAACATCATAGCAGATAGCCAAATACTTAACCAGATCACTCAATGATTATATCACAAGCCATTGATGCAATTGATGCCGTGGTATTGATCAGAGTTTAGCGCGATCATTTTTCAATTTTTGAACGTATAAGCTCTTATAGCTTTACAATATGTTTCTAAAAATCGTTCCACAAAAAAATAAAAAAAAACCCTCCTAATTTAGCCCCACCAAGTGTAAAACTTGGCTCGTAGCGTCATCCTTGCCTAAAAATACTTAGGCTTAGTTTCCCAAAAGTGCTAAAGGGGGCTTATTTCCTTTTATATTTTGTGAAGGAAAATAAGTCCCTCTAAAAACACTTTTGAAAAACTATACCTTAATAGGGTAGTTAAACCTAAGTGCAAACAATAATTTTGGATCTTGTTCATTGAGAGAATGGAGAAGCACAATATGGAATTACTTTGAAATACAGAACGAATCTATGAACTACTATGAAGTGGTGCTGTCATGGAGATCCAAAACAGGAGTGGTCTTATAAAGTACAGACAGAATACACAAAATCAGAACAAAATCTGCAATTTGCTGCTTCAATTACCCTAGCTAGATATACAAATGCTGGCCTAATTCATGCACGGGCCATTACATTGGTTATTCCAATTTCCAAGCAAAGTACTATACTCAATTATTATCTATTTCTCTCTCTATATATAAAGAATACTTTTGTGAAGTTCAGTTACAAAAATGATTTCCATCATTGTCCCCCGGAAAAATTGTATTTACAATTAATACAACCTGAATTAATTGGAAGTTCGTAAGGGTAAAATTGTGAAATTACTAACCCAGATAGTCACAACCCACACCTATTCAAGTACTGCACACGCATGTGTGTGCCCAACTACTAGTACTAATGAAATCAAGAAGCTATTGATAGAGTTACGTTCTTTTTTAGCAATGCTATGGATACATACGAGAGTGCACAAGTTCAAGCACATATGTGCTCTAAACATTCGATGCACGTGGATCTTTGTAAATGAGCGGCTCATTTACGGAGACAGATTCTGATAAAAATATAAAATTTTATGCAGAAAGATGAACATGTCTGTTTCCTAGATACATATAATGTGACTAAGTGTGAAGCACGGGCTCCATGTACCTGTATGAATGGGAGGACAGTCCCATATCAAGTACACAGAATAAGGCCAGGTTCACTGGATTGCTACAGATAGCAAGAATTTGGGAGATTCACACACCAAACAAAACAAAACATACTATTGTTGTCCGCTCAACAGGCCCAATCTTTAGTGTACCTATGCATCGTAAACACATCACGAGGCCCAGTCTGAAACAGTAAAGCGTTGGGCCTTGGGACCCAAGTAATTAGGCTCAATCTTTAGTGTACCTATGCATAGTGAACATAACATCAGGCCCAGTCTTCCGAGAGATTATACAGTGCTCCAAGAATAATGCTTCTCCCTCTCACAAAATGTGTAGGCTCCACACATTCGGTTCGCTGTTACAAGGGCTATTCCATAAAAGAGAAAGAGACACAATATTGGTAGTTTTCAAAGAACGCTATTACAAGGGCTCATCACTCAAGAATGGGTTTTGCTTGCTGATGAAAAATAGAATGCTATTACGAGGTTTGTAATTTTAATATCACGGGTAACTTGATATTTCTTTGAATCCTATCTTACAAGGAAGGAAGGATGATCGGTGTGGGATTTTACGGGAGACATTTTTGTTGGAATGGTTAAAACTTATTTTGATCTTATGGTGGTTGTTTGCTTACAATTTGATTTGAGTTAAACGTTTGAAGTTCCCCTTCAAGAATTGAACTACTCTGACAAAGAGCCAGAGGCATCTACGGATCTATTGTATGTCGGGTTTTTTTCCAGATCTTGAGACCCTGCAACGCCCCCTAGTGAGCTGCAAGTTGTAGTGCTTGATTCTGTTCGTCTGTCTCGACAGTTAATGGTCTAAATTTTAAAAAAACTTTTTCGAAGAAAAGTTATTTCAAAATCTGGACTATCCAAAACACTTTTGGACGGTGAGATACAGCACTGTAATGTGCAGCGCTTTAGAGACACTACAGTAGCCCTTCTTCCATTTTTACCCATAAAATTATAAAATAGGCTTAACAGCATTTGGTCCAAAAAAGTGTGGGCTAGTATTTTTTGGGGGAAGTTTCTACAATTTTTTGGCACAAGTTTGGCACATGTTTTTGTTAGCTTTCCTTGGAAGCCAAAAAGGGTTTTTTTTTTTTTTTTTTTTTATGGGAATAGAGGACCAGAAGTGGCTAGAAGAAGAAAAGAGGAGGAGGAGGAAAAACGTGAGTGCTGTGCGTGTTTGTGTTTCGGTGGTCAAGAGACAAAATTGGGGCAGCCATCTTTCTCCTTTGTTGAAGCAATTTGTACTAGCACCTTCGTGAGATTTTGGAACAGATTTGTGTTCGGTTTTAGGCTCTCCATTCAGCTGCTTCGGAGGGTCTCATCTAATTTGGTGAGATCTTTCCACTTTGTTTGTAGTTTATATGATAATCATAAAGTGTTTGTGAGATTTTTGATCTTTTTGTAAGTTTTGGTGATAGTGGAAATTTCTCTCTCTCATGAAGTAGGCATTGATGCTGAACCACGTATATTGTATGTCTTTTTTGTGTGTACTTGTTACTTTTATAAAATGCTGTAAATGAACTGAGTTGTTCGTGAACTGTTCGAGACTCGATTCGGTAAGGGCACGTTCAAGTTCGATTCGTCTATTAAATGAACTAAACTTGAACCTCAATTTTAGGCACTTTCAATAAATGAGCCAAACCTAAGCCTAATGGTATTCGGCTCGATTAGGGTTACGAACCTAAGGTTAAAATATAATTAATAATACTTCAGGAGTTTATATACAAATATTATATTTTAAGGGTGTATGTATAATTTAAGAATTGCTTTTAGGTTACTACCTACCAGTAAGAGCATGTACATTAGTGCATTGCAAAAAAATATTAGTGAACGGTACACATTTTTTATTTTTTCTACTTATATCCTTTTTAACACTACACTAATACTATCTATTTTACTTATTCTTTATTAAAATATCAAATTTCTTTTCATTTTTCATCTATTTTTTCGCCGGAAGCCTCTCTTCGGAGATTCTTTCCACCGCCTGAAATGGTGAACAAAAGATTATTCAATTGATAATGGTTGGTGGGATTCTTCGGCTATAAATTTCAGTTAGTATTTGTGGGATCTGTTTTAATCGTGGAATTGGTGGGCTATTTCAGTTAATAACTCAGTTGATTAGTTTGATTCGTTGTATTCTTCGTTCAAATCAAATCAAAGTACTGGGGGAAGGGGAATGGAGCTTCATGCTCTGGTTTATTCATGCGTGTATACACAGGTGAGAGGAGGAGGGGAGGGGAGGGGAGGGGAGGAGAGGAACAAAGAAAAACAATTAATAAAATAGTAAACACATGGTGGATAGTGTTTAAGTATATTTAACTATTCATTATTCAAGAATGGATCTTAGGGAAATAATTTTGTCACTTTTTTTTTTTTTTAACATCACCCCTATAAGTGTAATTTTGCACCAAAAATACTAGGAGTGTTCAAGAAAACCGTTCGAACTGTAAAATTGATCCGATCCGGACCGAACCATCCTATTTGGTCTGGTTCTGCGGTTTTACAGTCAAGTTATGGTTCCAAAAAAATAAGAACCGTTAATTTTGGTTTGGTTACTGGTTCTCAATTAATGAACAGTGGTTAGAACGGAACTAGACCGTTTAAAACTAAGATAAACATAGATATACATATATGTGTATAATTAAATATGTATTTGAATTTGGTAGGTTAATTTTTTCCTTGCTAAACTCAAAGTTCTGAATACTGTTTCGGACAGGGTACCGGTTTTCTTATTGGTATAGTACGTACCGGTACCGGTCAAGTACCGGATACCGTTTCGAATTTACCGCAATTACGATATATATAATAATTATATATAATTATAACTCAAAAAAATTTCTCATACCATGTTATTCATTATAAAATACATATATTAAGACAAAAAAAAAAAGAAAAGAAAAAGACTAGAAAAAGGAAGAAGTAGGGGATAATGGTGGGTGCACACTACACAATAATAGTATCTCAAAAAAGCTAATGCGTGCATCCAAAAGTAACTGTGCCTCTCTGCTTATATTTCCAAAATCAACAGAGAAGAACAGGAAGTCTGAAAACTCTTCCACTGTAGCTCTTTTTGCGTTTTTTCCGATCTGGTTCACTGGCCATGGTTATCTCCTCAAGAAAGGTTATTTTAGCTCCGTTCACAGATTGAAGAGGCGTGAACAGCAGATCGCGTACAACGTGAAATCTTCTTTTTATAGCTCCGATCTTCTTCTTCTTCTTCTTCTTTCTATTTCTTCATTTTTTTTTCCCCACTGGTCGATCCATACCGCCGGGAATCACCGAACCGGCCGGAACTTTCCGTCACCGCCCGGTACCGCCGGTATTGGCCGGAAAGTTCTCCGGAACGGAATCGCACCTATCTTATTCCGGTTTTTCTCCAAAACGGTACGTACCGCCGGTCTAATCTGCTGCAATACTCATTTAAGAGTTTTGCTTGGATAAAATAGCTAAAATGCTCCTTCACTGATAAACTTGCTCCAACTCCGTCGATCAGTGTATAAGATAACACATACTCTACTTCATTCTCATTTCTTAAAACACGTTAATAACTAGGGACTAGGGTTTTCCGCTCTCTTTCTTCCTCCGCATCCATCAACTCTCCACTCTCAATCGCCGTCTCTAATCCTTCACCAACGTCACGCCGTCTCCTCTCTGATCTGCCTCCTTCTCTGTCTTAGTTGCCAGTTGCACGATCTGCCTCCGGTCTGCCTACTCCTCCTTCTTCTTTGATCCTTTGTTGGGGGCTACATATGTATTCTTCTGGTGATTTGAAGGGGGTACTCCTTTTTTTGGCGATTAGAACTTGATCGGTGTCTTTAATTTCTAAACTAACCCCTGATTTCTTCTTGTACAGAATTCAAAAGTGGGTCTGCTCTAGTGAAGGGGATTGGGAGATAATTAATCTGCTGCAGCTTAAAAACAGGAACTATGGGTTTCCTTCTGAGCCCAGAAATTTAGTTATGAACCGTTTATATTGTAGAGATCCATGAGTATTATACTCGATTGAAATTTCAAGTCTATCGGACAATAGGTACCTCATGATCGAGTGCAATTTATCATGAAATAAATTTATCTATTTGTTGAGTAATAAGTAATTCTGAACACACGATTCCATTTGCCAAAAAAAAATATGAAGTCCCGTTTTGAAGGCACAGTGGGACTAGGAACCCCTCCTCTCCTCCAAATTCAAATTGGATTAGGTAAACAAAAATGACTGCATGTGGGATGTGTGGACCCCCCGTTGTGTGAGTCCTCTTAGGTAAAACACAAATAAAACATCATCCCTCCTGCTTCAGACGATCCCAATCCAATCCCTGCGTACCACTACACCGCCAAAACCTTCCCCCGTCAAGCCGTCAAAACCCCAGGTCTCCACAGTTGTAAATCGCGGATGAAGAACCGATTGGTCTCGTAAATGAGTGTTTGTGTAGTTAGTTTGGCCCCTGATATGGTATCCCGGGATTCTCATATCCTGCTGCAGCGGCTTTAACCAGCAAAAGACAGAGAGAGAGGAGGAGACAAAGACGATACATAAAGAGACCAACTTCGTCACCTGGGAGAACGCAAGTCCTTCAGGTCTAGGTTTGAGTCTGATTTCCCCTGTTTCTACAGTTGAAGATGGCCAAACCTCAAAACCTAGGCTTCTACGGTTCAAGACAGAAATGTAGAGGATCTGAATCCAACTCCCTGTGTACCACTATTGCCAAAACCTCCCCTGTCAAAACCCTATGTTTCAACGCAAATGGTGGATGCAAAAGTCCAACTCGAACTTGTGAATATGGCGGATGCAGAAGAAGAGAAACTTCAACCCTAGGATTTCTACGGATTTCTACGAGTGGCTAAATGACAATATATACCGGAGTTCGTCGGATGTCTGGCTGCAAAAACTGATGGGGACTAACAAAAATTTTGGGAATGTTGAAAACGTTTATTAAGCTCTTTAATGGTGTTGTTTTAGATTATTTAAATGCTGTCCATGAAAAAGACACGTTCGACGGAGTCTTACGACACAATATTCGGATAGAAACCGGGGCCAGTCTTTCCCGGGTGTCCATGGTGGTTAGATTTTCTAGTATCCCTCGAGGTGGAACTTTAGAAGAGGCAGGGAGAGGTATATTGAGCGATGTTACTGCTTTAAGGCCGATTGTTTCCGCTTTAGTTAAGAAATTTCCAACCCCTGCAAGGCAACAACCCCTATGCTTGAGTTTCTTCGGGGACGACATATATAAACCACGAAAGTATATAACTTTAAACAAGATTAAGGAGATTGCCTTCTACAACTACAGTCACCTTTTTTTTTTTTTTTTGACAAAATCAAGGTGGTGCATTTTGTGTCCAAGTGTATGAGATACGCCACCGAGATACGGTAACTTTCGATCATTTTATCACTTTGGATGGATGCTACCCCAAAACGAACATGACAGGTTGGAAAAGCTCATTTACGATCGACGAAGACTCGGTACGAAGGAGAGGAGGGATTATGCTTCAAGATCGGTATCGAAACCCTAGCGGCATCCAACCTCTGATGTTCGCTTTGTGGTAGTATCCATCCAAAGTGATAAAATGATCGAAGGTCACCGAGAAATGCACCACCTCAATTTTGTTAAAAAACAAAAGGTGACTGTAGTTGTAGAGCAATCTCCTTAATCTCGTTTAAAGTCATATACTTTCGTAGTTTATATATGTCGTCTCAGAAGAAGCTCAAGCACATGGGTTGTTGCCTTGCAGGGATTGGGAATTTCTTAACTAAGGCGGAAACCCTTAGCCTTAAAGCGGTAACGTCGCTCAATATACCCTCCCCTACCTCTTCTTCGGTTCCACTTTGAGGGATACCAGAAAATCTAACAACCATGGACACCCGGGAAAGACTGGCCTCGGTTCCCTCTGGTTCTATCCGAATATTGTGTCGTAAGTCTCCGTCGAACATGTCTTTTTCATGGACAACATTTAAATAATCTAAACCACATTAAAGAGCTTAAGAAACGTTTTTGACATCCCAAAATTTTTGCTGCACCCCATCAGTTTTTTGCAGCCAGACATCCGACGAACTCCGGTGTATATTGTCATTTACCCACTCGATCCTGGGGTTGAAGTTTCTCTTCTTCTGCATCCGCCATGTTCACAGGTTCGAGTTGGACTTTTGCATCCACCATTTTCGTAGAAACCTAGGGTTTTGACAAGGGAAGGTTTTGGCGGTAGTGGTACACAAAGAGTTGGATTCAGATCCTCTACATTTCTGTCTTGAACCGTAGAAGCCTAGGTTTTGAGGTTTGGGCGTCTTCAACCGTAGAAACAGGGGATATCAGATTCAGAGATCAGAGCCGATTGGTCTCCCCCATCAGTTTTTTGTAGCCTGACATCAGATGAGCTCTGGTGTATATCATCATTTAGCCACTCGTAGAAATTTCCTGGGGTTGAAGCTTCTGCATCCGCCATGTTCACAAGTTCAGTCAGACATCCGACGGACATGCATGTTGTGGGGAGAACATGGATGGGATGATATATCAGATTGCGGAGAATCAAACGGGGAGCTTATGAAGGAACTACTCCGAGCTTTGCCCAATGCATTTCTGAAGCTGCATTACGTTCTTTGTTTGGTCTTCAGCGCTGAGGGCTATGCCGAGGAATTTGGAGACAGCCCCCTGAATCTCCTTTGGAGTGGACATTGGGGATACAAGGGGTTTAAGTTCTGAACATTCCTGGAAACAATTTTGGGTGTGTTTCTTGTTTCCTGTACTTCGTCTTTTGCATTAAATTGAGTCTGTCCCAGATTTTTTATTCCCACTCCTGGTTTACAAAAGCAGTACAATATCTCGTGAATTCGAATAGAAAAGTAAACTGTGGGAAGTCAAGTGGTGTATTGATAAATGAAGTTGGGGGGGGGGGGGGGGGGGGGGGGGGGGGGGGGGGGTGGTTGTGGGGTGGGTGTATTGAGCAAACCACATGGGGTGTAGGTGAAATTTACCTGATTGATTGAAAGTTCTAGTATCAAGGTGGTGCATTTGCTAGGAGTTTTGAAAAAATGGACAATTCCTAGAAGAGATGGGGTGTGGGGAGGTTGGGAGAATCTTGTTGGACTATTACAGTTTGCTTTCTAAATGACCATGAGACTTGGGAATTCACCCCTTGCTAGGAATTCTTGAGCATGCCTGCCAAACAAAACACTTATTCTGATTAAAGGTGTGATCTTTTCATTCTTTCGGATTGTTTCTTCCGAATTTTATTTTCTATTTCCTCATGGGAAATGGATGTACCAATTTTCCTTCCCACAATATGTTTTGGGCGCTTATGTGCCTCTTTAAGGTTAAAATGGTTGCATGACCTTTGGTCAACGCCTACGATATAGTGCATAACTTTGCCTCTTAATGTTGGGTATCCGCTGTTTTTATTTTATTTTTCTCCTGATCATATATGGCTAATTTAACATTTTGGTTCTTGTTTATGTAAGAATATGTTACTATCTGATATTTGGTAGATGTTTTTATGGCTCATTGACTGGTTCACTTCCTAAATACATTGTCTTAGTGTTTAGTGTTTGAATTAATTGGGTAAGCTATTTCCCTATTTTTTATTGCCTTACCTTGCGCCTAGCACGAAGACCCTAGAGCCTCGGTGCACCTCTCGCCCTATGTTGGTGATTCTCCAATTCATTTGAACATTATATAAACAAGTAAAATGTGAGGAGTCATAATTCATACATCAAATGGCAAAATACTTCGATCCTCCCCTAGTAGAATTGGGAGAAGATACCTGGAAAATGGAACGTACGAAGTCAAAATGTGCAAAAGAAACAGAACCCTTATTAGTGAATGGGAATCCAGGTTGCTTTGCTAGTTGACAATATAAGCTGCCAACATTTTCAACTTTAGCATTCATTAGTTGACCACAGGGGATCAAAAGGACGTAGACTGAGAATCATTGTTTTAACCTTATTAGTTGACCATAGGGGATCAAAGAACGTAGACTGAGAATCATTGTTTTAACCTAGAGAGACTTATCAAAAAAAAATTTTTAACCTAGAGAGAATGAAGAGGGGGGTGGGGGTTTGTAAAAGATGGATGAGCTCAAACGGGTGTTGTGTCTCAGTGCGTATCCCAAGTCCTGTTTCTGGGTCATTCACCAGATAACCAATAACCAGAACAAAGTAACATTACGATAAGTGTTGAATAGGATGATAAAGAGTCGCATGAGCAGTTGACTCTGGTCGTAGATGACTAACATGCATGTGTGATCCATCAGCTATATAGGGGACAGGTCAGGTTTTAAGTAGGAGCAGGTGGTGGCGGGGGTGTTGTGAGGGATGGAGGAGGTGATCTGGTGATAGGTTTTGCATTAAATTTTGAGTTTGTCCCAGATTTTTTCTTCCCACTCTCAGTTTATAAAAGCAGCACAATATCTTGTGAATTCAATAGAAAAAGTAAACTATGGGAAGTTGTGTACTGATAAATGAAGTTGTGTATTGAGCAAACCACACGGGGTGTAGGTGCTGATTTATTGAAAGTTCTAGTATTGAGGCTAATTTGGTAGGTGTTTTGAAAAAAATGGACAATTCCCAGAAGAGATGGGGTGTGTGGAGGTTGGGAGAATCTTGTTGGACTGTTACAGTTTGATTTCTAATTCTCTTTGTGTTCCAAGTTGTTTAGAATTCTGGATGACCATGAGACTTAGGAATTCACCCCTTGTTAGGAATTCTTTGCATGCCTACTAAAGAACGTAGACTGAGAATCATTGTTGTAACCTAGAATGCCAACGACTCATGGGAGAGAATGAAAGTGGGGGGGCTAAAATGAGGTGAGTGAGCTCAAACGGGCATCGTGTCTCACAGCGTATCCCAAGTCCTGTTTCTGGATCATGCACCTGATAACCAAAAACTAGAACAAAGTAAAATTATGATAACCATCGGAATAGGATAATAAAGAGTCACATGAGCAGTTGATTCTGGTCGTAGATGACTAACATGCACGTGAGATCCATCAGCTATATAGGGGACGCATCTGGTTTTAAGTACTTGAATCAGTGGGGTCACAAGTATCTGGGTTCGCAGGTGGGAGGTTCAGGTTAGGATCAGGTCACAGGTCAGATGGTGGCTGAAACTCACAGAGCCTGTGGAGGCAAGGGGGAACTCACGCCGACAGACAAGCTGCTCGTGGGTGTGCATTACAGAGTTTCTGGTGGTTTGCCTGGTGTTAAGACTCCTTGGGTGTTAGATGGTTTGATGATGACGATGGTGTGGGGGCGATGTGGTCTATAATTAATGGAAAAAACCAGTGATGATTTAAGGTGATGGTGGTCTGGCAGCTTAGAGACTGGGGGAATGGCAGTGGGAAGAGGCTACGTCTGGAAATCTAGCTCTATACCATATAACAATATTTGGAGAGAGAATTATGTAGTGAGTGATTGAGTATAAGCACGTACAGTGGTCACATATTTATACAAGAGATAGAATAGACAACAAAAAAATTAGTGACCATGAAATCATGGAAAATGAAGTAGACTAAGAGAAGGAAATATCCGACCCAAAGGAAGTACGATAAACCATAAGAAGAAAACACACTACTTTTCTTTCTTTGACGCTAACTAGAAACTTATTGGACCTGTTGGAATGGTATGTAGTCTGTACTTTGTACAGGGCCTTTTTTTCTCAATCCTATTATTTTACACATGAAAAACCAACTCATAGGCATTACTTAGAGTGTGAAGGCTACTTTTGATTTACTTGTTTTCTGTTCACACTTTGGGGATGATGATACATTTTGTATCACAGCATGTTTGTATCTCATAAGAAGCTTGGGATATTCCAATTTCCATGCCTTGATTTCAGTTCCAAGTATTTACTTTCGTTGCCATTTCCCTGTCTATGAGAAATGAATAATTAATATACATTCATGGCTCCTGAGTATGTGTAGTTTTGGTGACGGGGTTGACTTACTAAAGGCATGTGAACAACAGGTCTTTGTCAATAATTATCTTTGATTTGTTATAGTTGTAGGTGATTATTCTTCTTTTTCTTGTCTTGTTTACTCCTGCGTACTTTCCAGATGTTATAAACATGTGATCTTGTTTAAGCCATCTAATTTGAAGCTAATGGGCTCTTGCTGAGAAGGCGCTTTTTGCCCTTCAATCTGTTTCAAAAGGTGATGCTTCTGGGTTCAACTCCCCTTGTGGTGCTTATGTGACTTGCCAAATTTACCAACTGTTCTCCAATTTGAAGCCGTAGGGTAAAAATAAGAAATAATTTAACATTGTAGGAGGTGGACTATTGCAGGTTTCAACAAAATAAGTCTTTGTGCCAGCACGTTTATTTATTTTTGGTATTGTTCTTTGCAGGTCAATTAACTCTTTCAAGATGATTTGTGGCTTTGCTTGGTGTGGGAATGACTTGGTCTGGAATTTTTGCTGCTTGCTAACTAGAAGACGCATTTGCTGCTTTTGGTTACATATTTAGGAACTTGTTAACTGGGAAAAAGTTGTCTAATTCCTATTCAGCCCTATTTTTCTTGGAGTATGTATCTCGAGATATATCTGTCCTTGGTGCAGTGAGTAGAGGAATTTTTACTGCTTGCTTACTTGAAGACGCAGTTGCTGTTGTCTTAGCTATTCAGGAACTTATGAACCAGAAGACAGTCGTCTAACTCATATTCAGCTCTCTTCTTTTACAGTATATTTGTGTGTGGGTCTCATGATATAGTTTCGGCTCTTGCTTCAGTGAGTACACTTTGTTGTAGTTTCCGACCACCCTCTCGATTCCCTTGTCGACCTATATTGGATACACACACGTCTATAAAAGTGGGAGATGGGTACCACCGAGGTTGCGTAGCACAGACATGGATACATACATGAATACAAAGATAACCACTCTCAGAAAGTTAGAACACGGACACGGTGGCAGACATTGCATTTTTTTTCCCGGTTTTGTCATTTTATCAGTTATTTCTAAGCACCACTTAGTATTCTAGGGATTTTATTGAATAGGTGAAAGCTTCCATTGAATTTGTTATTGACTAATGGTGTATGCGTTTATACATGCACATATGTTTTTTTATCGGCATTCATGCACGTATGTTTCATACGGAGTATTAAGCTTTTGGACCAAACTTTTTGAACTTATGAATATTTATTCCCTGAAAAAGCTTCTAAAATAAACAAAAGTTTCCTTGTCACGTCCCTGGGTAGAGGTGTCAGACGCTGGCTCGGCCGGCAAAGTTATTTCAATGGTGTCAAAGCATTTTATAGTTTAATCCATGACAACCGTTGGATTACTTGAATCATTTCACAGAAATTTGGACAAAAAATAGCTACATACAAATCGTGATGATGTGAAAATAAACAGTTTTTATAATTTCTTGTGCCAAAGTTTGACTTGAGAATGGAAAAGCCATTTTTGGACTTCATGTCGAATCGGAGTAATGACTTTAGCTTGAGAAATGATTTACTCCTACTTACTAATTTCGATTCTTTAAACTAACATTAATTATTGGGTCTACCAAATTAGATGAAATCACCTCTGCTAAATTGTCCATCGTTTAGACGCGGCTCTACCCCTTCGCTTCCAATCGGAGATCTGGGTTTGAGGCCATGCAGGGCCGGCCCCGGGCTAAGCCCCGCAAGCTTCCGGGTTTGGGCAACCCAAAAAAAAAAAAATTCTATGTAAATATATATATATATATATATATATATATATTGATGAAGATATAACTCCAAAGATGTTATTGGTTTGTTGGCTAGAAGCATGTAGTTAAGTTCTTACCTTCTAGGATTCATTCATATGCTCCGCATTGGGGATTCTTTTTTTCCCAATTACAAACCAGCTAAAAGTGTGCAGTTAAGTTCTTACCTTCTAGGTTTAATTCTTATGCCCTGCATTGGGGATTCTTTTTTTCCCAATTTATGCTTCCGAAAATAATTCTTTTTTTTTTCTCCCAATTAATACTTCCGAAAATAGTTCTTAACTCCGTTCTGTTCCTTCTCTCTCTCTCTCTCTCTCTCTCTCTCTCTCTCTCTCTCCTTCCTCTTCATTGACAACAGTGCATCCACTTCTCCCTCTCTCCCTCTCTTTATTTGTCCATGTTTGTATATAAATATAAAAAATGTACATGCATATGTATTATTTTTACACAGGACTCACAATGGTTATTTGTATATCTCTCTCTCTCTCTCTCTCTCTCTCTCTCTCTCTCTCTATGTGTATATATATATATGCACAGGCACCAAAAAATTAACCAATTTTTAAGTCAGGTTTGTATTTTTGCAATTTGGCTCCTAATGTTACTCATTTCATTTCATTATTAAACATTGAACAGTGATCAGAATAGGAAAAATAACTAAATCAATGCTAAAAAGATTTTGCCACTCCATTTTTTGTTAATGTCACTCCACTGCAAGTGTAAGTGGCAAAATCAGCAGCCAAAAATAAATATAAACACATTATAATCTTTTTTTTAATCGGATCATGCTAAATCATAAAGCGCTTTAACCACGGTTAATTTTTTGTTTTGTTTTTTTTTTATATAATTCAAACAAAAAGTATAATATAATTTTGATTTTTTATTGAGATTTTTAAAAAAAAAAATTTTATGACTTAATAGTGAGCTGGCAACCAAGCTTATGTTCGGACTTGAGCAACCCAAATGTTGAGGCCGGCTTGAGGGCATACAGACACGTTGAACGCTGCCGAAAATGCTAAAGCCACCTACGGTACATCACTGTTATGCGGGATTTATTACGAGTCTCGCACGAATGATCTAGCCGTTTAATAAAATTAAGAGATTAGATCAAGCACTTACGTTTTTTGGATTAAGCTGATTTTTTACGAGTCCATTCAATTTTTTTTTTTTGAAAAAATCATTATTGAACAACTCAAATCATTCATGCGAGATCCGGTGTAGGGAGCGCATGACGGTCGGTGGGCGTAGTCGGTTCGAACCCCGCTAGGTTGGTACCGTTAATTTTCCGGAATGGGAAATGTAGTGCACCAACCGCATAAATTTTCAGGTGCCATTTTGTTGAACATTATCATCCCTCTTGTTGGTTGAAATAGTGTAAGTTTCACCCTTACAATACATTTTTTGGTACATAATTTTATGGTGAGATCCATACCATTTCAACCAATACGAAGGAGGGTAATGTACTTTTTAAATGGAGTAGAGTGCAGTTGGTGCCTCCATTATACTCTCATGCATATGGACAGAGTTTGATTCCCGTAAACATCAATCCCCTCTCCAAATTCTCTAGGATAGAATAGATTAGGATTAACCAATAAAAAAAATAGAGGGTGAACAAAATTAGCCCTGTTCGGCTAAATAAGCTAACTGGCTTTTTTTTTTTGTTCTTATTCAACTTTTTCCCGTATTAGTTTTTCATCAATTTTTTGGAGATTATTGCATCGTTATGACAAAAAGAATCTAAAAAGTAAAAATTACGATCGAATCCTAATTTTTTTGAATAAAGACAAAAATAAATCAATTTTTTCGTCTTTATTCAAAAAAATTAGATTTCGTTCATAATTTTTTATTTTTTGAATTCTTCTCGTCATTCTCAAAAAATTGATGAAAAACTAACAAATACGAAATTTTTTTGAATAAGATCAAAAAAATAAACCAATTAACTTATTTCGCCGAAATAGGATTCTAAATTTCCAACTACCAGCTAATTTTTTTTTTGATTAGTCAAACCCACTAATTGACATTACGATGTACATGTTTGTTGTGCAATGCCGGGGAAGAATGGTCCATCACGTCCACCGGTCCACGTGTGTGCTCCCCCAACTTCCCTTCTCTTCGCCTTCCCTTGGCTCCCCCACTCATGCACCGTTACCAAATTCTTTTTTAAAAATTAAGTAGTTTTATTTTATATTTTTAAATTTAAAAGTAATGTAAATAGAAAATAAATTTTTTAATTTTTTTTAGTTATCAAAAAAAAATTATATTGTCTATTTTTAAATTTTAATAAATTTATAATTTTTAAATTTGAACTACTCCTAGTCCTACCAACTACTACCTGTTGTACATATATATATATATGTATATACAGAGAGACATGAGAGAGAGAGAGAGAGAGAGAGAGAGAGAGAGATGGGGAGGGGGATCAGCGAGGTGGGAGTGGAAGAGTTGGTGAAAGCCGGATTGGATGTGGACGAGGCGAATGTGATGGAGAAAGGCCTGAAAGAAGCAATTGGTCGGACAGGCGGTGGGGGTGACCCGAGGGAGTTATGGCGGGAGATCACGGCTCGGCGGCTGCTCCGACCGTCGCACCCACACCCCGTGCACCAGCTCGTCTACTACTCAGTCTACGCAGACTACGATGCTACCGCCCATGGCCCTCCTCTCTATTGGTTCCCTTCTCTGTACTACTCTCTCTCTCTCCCACTGTCTTTCTTCCACTTGTACTCGTCTCACCTATAAATATACAAAGCTAAGGCTGGGTTTCCCGGTTGTCTAAATCTAAACGGGCATATATCTTTGCATGCCGCTATTTGTGGAGCTGGTGGCAAAGAGGAAAAAGCAAATGCTTTTACCCAAAATTGACAATGACCAAAGTTTATACTGAATTTCGACTAGTCATTTGGCTATGCATTGTTGAGAACAAAAAGTGACCTAATTAACTATTCTCGTTTTTAAATGACATTGATTTTATGACCATCGAACATGAAGTATGTGCTGTCAGCAATCAATAGCTTGATCTTTTCTCCTTTTTCTAAATTTTGTTCACCCTGGAACTCATCCCAATGTGGATTTTGTTTCAATTTGACTGTCTTGTGTTTGAACTTTGGGGGTCGTGTTGCTGCTTGGCATGTTTACTAAAAGAGGTGTCTTTGTATCTGATCTCTGCCTCTAACTGATATCCATTATTTGCTAGATATCAAGCCAAATGCACAAACCTGGGCCGCCTCATGGAAACTCATGGTTCAAAGCTTCTAGGAGCATTATACAAGGATCCCATAACAAGTTTTAGTCTATTTCAAAGTTTCTCTGCAGAGCACCCTGAGGTATATTCTTTCTTCAGATGTGCAGAAACTGTAATGTCATTCATGTTAATTGTGTCAATGATCTTCAGGTTTACTGGTCACTTGTACTCAAAGAGCTTTCAATTCAATTTCGTGAGGCCCCAAAGTGCATTCTGGATACTTCCGACAAATCAAAACATGGGGGATCATGGCTTCCTGGTTCAGTTTTGAATATTGCCGAGTGTTGTTTAATGTCAACCAACTATCCTAGGAAGGAGGACAACAGTTTGGCCATTGTATGGAGAGATGAAAACTGTGATGATTCCCAAGTTAATCAGATGACACTGAAAGAGCTCCGAGAGCAAGTAATGTATGCTTTCATTTATTTCCACTCTAGCTGTTATTGACCGAGAATTATTTTGATCCATGGAGTTGCATTATATGATTGTGTACGTGGCAGTTTGACCATTTTGGTTCATAATTTATAGACTATAGTTAGTGAGAACACAATGCCTGCTCTCTACGACTGCTCTAAAAATCAAAATGTGAGTGCAATGCCAAATGTCATAACGGACTTAAGTGAAGCCCTCCCTACTGCCAATTGTTTTTAGGAGAGATGCCAATTGATTCTAGGGAGCTAGAAAGTCATAGTTTAGAAATGTGGGGGTGTCATAATGAGAGGACTCTTAAGACTACAATGTTGCTCCCCTTGACCGCTCTAAAAATAGACCTATAGCTGCAAAGTTGAATGCCAACATGGACTTAAGTGAACTCCTCCCTAATACGGTACCAATTGGTTTTAGGAGAGATGGTGGAACTTGGTCCGACAACAATAATGATGATTTTCATGCTAACCAGGCGATGTTAGAAGAGCTAGAGAACAAACAATATGCCTACATAGCTACATATTTCTACCATTTTCTTCATCAAAATCACTAAATGCTTCATGTTATGTTGAAGGGAGTTGCATTTCTTTCTGAGAGTATTACATGAAGTCTTCAACAGGGATCAAGTACCTTGTTGGACACTGGATACGTTAATAAGCCTCTGTGGTATGTGTCTGATACTTCCCATTGAACACTTTTTTAGAATTTTGTATTTAACACTGTCGTACTTAACTGGATAATTGGAATAGATGAGTTCCATTTGACTTTTCATCTTAGATAAAACCATTTTGTCGTACCAATTAGAATAAAACCATTAAATATGTGAGAGCTTCTGTCGAGTTGTCTGACCCACCCCTACATGAATCCATGCAATTGTAACCTTTAATATGAGGGTGGAGTAGTGCGCGGAGCATATCTTCACTTTAACTGTTTCTGCTGTTGTGATCATAGAGAGCCACAAAATCAGACCTTTTGGTACTACTATCCCTTGTGAGAGCCATCGGGTTTCTAAGAATCTCACAAGTGATTGATGCTTGTCACAGAAGAAATAAAGAAAAACAGAAAAAAAACAATCCACTGGGGATTATTGACCAAAAACATGCATTTCCATTAACTCTGTTGCCTATTACAGTGTTTACACATGTTAAAGAGGATATACATAGGAAACAAATGACACTAAAACATGCAGCAAGAAGAATTTTTTAGTTTGTCATCCACTCTCAAACACCTTGCTATTTTTTTTAGCGTATTTGATCCTTACCCCCTTTCTCTTTAAAAATATGAAACAGGTTAGTGGCAAATGCCCTGGACACAATATTCTCCAAGGGAGATGCAATAGCAATTGATATGCCAATGACAGTAAATGCAGTCATTATATACTTGGCAATTGTACTAGCTGGATTTGTTGTTGTATCAATAGCTGACAGCTTTGTTGCAAAGGAAATCGCTACTCGCTTGCGCGTGTCAAGAGCAAAGGCTATCTTTACTCAGGTGATCAAGTTATAGCTGATAGAGTTCAACTGAGTAATTTAATGAATTTTTTTTTTTTTTTGAGTTTTTATTCCTTGATAATGTGGGAATTGATTCTTGCTTGCTTTTGAGATCAGGATTTTATAGTACGGGGAGGTCGGAGATTTCCTTTATACAGGTAAGGATTTCTCAATGACAAATTATTTGAGGAAGTACGGCAAGCAATACTCTACTTTGGAAATCTATACAGTTGTCCTCAGCTCTCTTGACCCATGTGCTATAGAAATCATGTTGTACGTGAAATATGCTGTTATGTGGAGGAGATTTGAGAATTGAGATTTAAATTGAGTCCTATTGAGGCATTATGCATCAGAATTCAGAAGTCTTGCAAAGGGGAGTGAGGGGGACTTCTTCAATCATTCTTGTTTTGGTTCAAAGCTCCAAACTGAATATAGCTTCCTTGGCCAATTCCCAAACAAACTTCTTAAAAAGAGGTTTTTAGACCAAGTTAAAGTTTTACTTCTGTTAAAAGCCATTTTCTGCTAAAAGCTGCCAAACAGTGATCACACTGCTGAGAGATTCACCAGAAGAATTTGTTATAGAATCTCTGGCTGGCGTCCTAAATCCTAATATAATGATTTCCAGAAACTTATGCAGTTAAATTGCAAAAGACATGCTTCTAAATGCACTAGTTGCATTAACTATAGTTGTTTGCCTGTCTCCATGCAGTCGAGTAATAGATGCTGAACCACCTAAAGCTATTGTCATTCCTGCATCTGGAAAAGATGTGGGTGTTCAGTTAAGGAAACAGGACTTATCATGGAACGAATTCGTTTCCTGTGTTAATCACCTCCCTAGGTAATGTAAGCACCTTTGTTATCAGATTTTTGTTTTTGTTTCTTTCCAATTAAAGGGCCTATGTTGCTAACATCAATGGGTATCTGATTTTCTCACCGTCTCTTATTGATTTTGTGTGCAATTTACTGAGACACATTTGTTCACTATTTTTCCTTTTTTTCCAGACCAAATTCCTATTCTCCTGTCTATCTACCCATAGATTCGACGACTAATATACTCTTCTCATCAGGAACCACAGGTCAATTGCTTGGTCTGCCCACTTCTTTGACATTTTAATTGTGGTGTTTTCTAATGCGTTGATTCTATAACTAGTTTCTCCTTTACCAGGGGATCCAAAAGCCATACCATGGACCCACCTTTCTCCAATGAGATGTGCTGCTGATTCGTGGGCACATTGTAATGTTCAAGCTGGCGATGTTTTCTGCTGGCCCACAAATCTGGGATGGGTAATGGGGCCAATTGTGCTCTATTCATGCTTTCTAACTGGGGCAACTCTTGCTCTTTATCACGGATCTCCTCTCGGCCGCAGTTTTGGGAAATTTGTTCAGGTTCCCTCATGCCCTTTTTTCCTTTATGCTCATGTCAAACCAATAGTCTTTAAGTTTCTTTTTTAATTTATGGAATAACACCTGATACAGTATGTCCGTCAGGATTTTTATGTGCTCCTTTCTATTGGGACAATGGTTACAAACAAAATGTTACTGTATGTTTTAGAGTGCTTATAATAGTTACATAGGCAGTATCAGAAACTACAAAACACTGTTGAAGTGGTTGTTCTGGTATGGTGGACAAATGTTGTATTCCCTATTTGATTCGGTAGATGCCAAGCTGTGTAATCGACTATATTATGCATTTAAGTACTTTACATTTGCTCTGTAAATACCAGCCTTTTCTTTGTTACGCATGTTCAGGACGCTGGTGTTACTACTTTGGGCACAGTCCCAAGCTTAGTCAAGACATGGAAGAATACACTTTGCATGGAAGGCTTAGATTGGTCAAAGATTACGTAATCCCCCCCTTTTCGAACTTCAAATATTATCATTGAACCGATTCACTAGAAAAAAGGATTTGAGTTTGAACATAACTATGTCCAGGTCATTTGCTTCTACTGGAGAAGCCTCTAACGTCGATGATGACCTTTGGCTTTCTTCAAGGGCCTACTACAAACCAATTGTTGAATGTTGTGGCGGCACGGAGCTTGGATCATCCTACATCCAAGGAAGTCTTCAGCAACCACAAGCTTTTGGAGCATTTAGTTCTGCGTCAATGACAACAGCCTTTGTCATTTTGGATGAAAATGGGGTTCCTTATGTAAGAAACTTTCTAGCATTTTGCCGATTAAATTTGAGCCTCTTGATAAGTATTGAGATAACAAAAATTCTTGTTCCTGGGTCACACCATGGGCTGGAGGGTTGCAATTTGATCTTGAGGTGATGATTACTAGGATATTTCACCTGTGAGTGAAATGGTTATAATATTTCCCTCCCCTGCCCTGGTATGGCTGTGATGACGCTGATTGGTTGCTATGGCAGTAGCGGTACAATAACCGGCACAGGAACTTAACCCTCAAGATAACCTCAATATAAATTATTCTCACTTTGGTGATTCACTGATTCTTGCACTCGCATTTGATTGATATTTTTTGGCTTATGTGGCAGCCGAATGATCAAGCTTGTATTGGAGAAGTGGGTTTATTTCCTCGATACCTGGGAGCTACTGATAGATTGCTTAATGCTGATCATGAGGAAGTGTACTTCAAAGGAATGCCCATGTTCAAAGGAATGGTATGCATGATACTGAGTTATCTTTGTTTGAGTTCTTAGTAAGCAATGTCACTGAACATTAGGCATGACACTGGTGAAACTTGATTCTAGAAGCATTAGGTGATTGATGGAGAAACTTCCTCAAATCTGATTCACCATGTGTATAGGCCTTGTCTTTTCCTGGTATGAAAGGTTTTATACTTTATAGGGTCACGTTGAAAGGGAATTTATCCGTTGTATAACCCGAATTCTGTAACACCCCTTCGCACATCGGAAGTCTACATGGATCATCGTGGGTATATAACAAACCATGTGGGCTACTACTAGTACCTTGAGCTCAAGTATTTTGGGCCATGTGATGTGGCTTCTGGACAAAGAATCAAGGTACTGAGCCAATGGTCTACATGGAGCGTTACAGGTGGTTTTAGAGCAATCCATGTACAAGACTATGTGGGCCCTGGACTTTGTATTTGGTTTGGTTTGGTTTGTTGGCTTAAGTATTTTGGGCCATGGGGTGTGGCTTTTGGGTTAATAATCGAGGAACTGGGTCATGGTCTTCATGGGCCGTTACAGGTATTGTAACACCCCGTCCCACATCAAAAGTCTACATGGATAATCTCAGGTATATAACAAACCATGTGGGTGTTATGGGTGGTATCAGTGCGACCTGTGTACACAACCGAGTGGGCTCGGGCCAAGAAAAAGACTTGTGGAATACCCTGTGACTCTAGGCTCAGGGCCGCAAGTGGGCACCAAGGGAAAAGACCCTTAAAATATCGTGGTGACTTTAGTTACTAGGGAAAAGACTTGTGAAATACCCTATGACTCTAGTGCTCAACCCCTTGGGAGGACACGAGACCATAAAGGTGGGGAGATTGTAACTCTCTGTCCCACATCGGAAGTCTACATGGATAATCTTGGGTATATAACAAACCATGTGGGCTACTACTAGTACCTTGGGTTTAAGCATTTTGGGCCATGTGGTGTGGCTTGTGGATCATAATCGAGGTACTCGGCCAATAGTCTGCTTGGGGTGTTACAAATTCAAGAATGTAGGCCTGTTTACTTCCATTTCATAAAACAGTTTACTATTCTTGAAAATGGAAGGATAAAAAAAACTCAAATATGTAAGAGTTGTCTTAAAACTATCACAGTGGCTAAGAATATGTTGTGTACTCAACATTTGCATGAGTTAAGTTTCAAGATTTCAGACGAAATTCCACATGAAATTTATCTTCCTAGAATGATAGCAATCAATATCCTTGTCTGATCTCTTTTCATATACACTGTTCTGAACTAAACAAATCTTCTTCTATTCTCTTTCATTTCTTTCCTTTCTTGTGTTGTTTCCAACATCTTTCCTGTGGCAAACAATTGTGGGTAAAACTTACAAAATCAATGTTGTTAGTTCGGTTAACTTGTAGTGTTGTCCAGATCTAACTAGTGAATAGTAACAATTATTCCTGCTGACACTAATGCTATGATCTGGTTCCTGATGCTAGTCTTCGTTCTAACTTGATTGCTACTCACAGAAACTAAGGAGACATGGAGACATCCTCAAGAGAACTGCTGGTGGCTATTTTATTGTACAGGGTAGGGCTGATGACACTATGAATCTTGGTGGCATAAAGGTACTACACTCTCCAATGATCCTATTCATATCAAAACTGTGTCTGGTACTCGCCATCAGCCTATGGCCTTAAACAACCCATACTGACTTGAAAATTATTTGACGACATGGATTTCTTGGTTTCTTGAAAAACCGTCAAGTTAGTAGCATTAATGGGTGTATAGAGGGGTAGATTGGGTACATAGTCTACAGACCTCATCTTTTGTATTAAATGCACAAAGTGCTGCTCTCATACAAACCTACAACCTCGAGTTAGCATGTTGAGTTTTACCACTGAACCAATAATCACCCCTTTTCTTTTCCAGAATTCTACTAAGCAAAATGTTTTCTTATCTTTAGTCCAAAGAAGCTTTTGGCATGTCTATTGACTTCTGACTGAGCTTGAATCCATCCATCATTTCAACCTTTTCTGTCCTCTTGCTTGGACTGATTTTTGAAACCAGAAAACTAACAGGAAGTTTTGTTGATATACAGACGAGCTCAGTTGAAATTGAGCGCGTGTGTGACCGAGCTCATGAAAGTATATTGGAAACAGCTGCTGTCACTGCTGCACCACCAATTGGTGGTCCAGAACAGTTGGCTATATTTGTGGTATTGAAGAAAGGATATAACAGTGAACCAGACAGGCTAAAGATGCTATTTTCAAGAGCCATTCAAATTAATCTTAACCCGCTGTTTAAGGTTTGTACATCCTATTAATATCCATTCCTGGATATATTGCCCTCCTCCCTTTCTTTTGGATTTAGTACTTCACTGTTTAATATTCTTTGTTGGGTTGAGGGTTTTTTGTTTTCTTGTCATGATACTATCTTACTTGGGTTTCCATTGGGTGCGAAACACGATCAATAAATATTGACATGCGTAGCCGTTGATCTTACAAAAGTTGTGTCCTAGGTGGAAAACAGGTTTTCCTCTCTTGACCCTCTTTTCTAGCTATTTAGGACCATAAAAAGATGAAAGACTGATGCTCTATAAAAGGCTGAGAGAGTACTCGAGAGTAAAGGACTCTGGAAAACTACTCCATTTATTAGCTATCATGTAAAAGCTGAGGGCTAAAAATATGGACTCCTATTAAGGCCATGATTACATATGTACCATAATACCATGTACAACATGTGAACCAACTTATTGAGTAAATTAAAATTATTCTTACATTCATGCTTATATTTTTTTGTTTCTTTTTCTTTATTATTGCCGATCTAATGAATTCTAGATCTCTCTTAGTTTTCCATATAGTGGTATGTACATGTGCAAATATATGTGCATTAACATCTTTTCAATTGGCTTTCCTTTTTCAATACTAGACTAAGGCAACATTTCTGGAAAGACCAAATCTTTTGTGATTTATGTATTCATTAATGGGTGAACAATGGTTTGCATGAACTTATTGTTAGTATCCTTATTTTCTTTATTTTGTTGGTTAACAGGTGAACTTTGTAAAGATCGTCCCAGAGTTTCCTCGAACAGCTTCTAATAAATTACTCAGGAGAGTACTAAGAGACCAATTGAAGCACGATCTTCACAACATTCACAGTAAACTTTAACAGCAACTCCTCTAATTTGTGGTATGGAGTTTGTCGACTTGTATCATGCTTGCATTTATTGTTTGAGATGGATGAATAAGCGCAATACGCGATTAAAGTTCTTTGAGATCAAATTGGTCCAACCACAAAAAAGTCATAAATTTTTTTACAATTTCATGCTGTTGTGTGAATCATATATCTAGTGATTGTAAGAATTGTTTTCATTTGTCAATTACTCGAGCATTTCAATCTATATTTTGTATTTTTTCAATTATCTCCTGCTTATGTTTTTATACCAAATGCCAAAATGATCATATGGACAATGCAAGTAGTTTTACCCAAATTGTTTTTGCTGTTTTAAACTTGTTGAATTGCAGTTGTGCTCATGCACCAATGATTACCTTGTGTAAGGATTAAGCCACAGCACACTCAAAACACGACTAGCTTATTATTTGAGGAGATAAAAAAAGTTTATCTCCCCACTTAAATGGATCAGAGCTCATGGGTGACAGATAAATGCGACCAAATTGAGTCAAAGAGAAAAGTAAAGGGGCTCTTGATGTAATTGGCCCTGCGACATATGTTGTTGGTGCCGGCTTCCTAAATTTCTTTACTTTGTTTGTGGTCCTTTTTCAAGCCAAAACACCCGACTGTTTTTAACTACTGTATCGAATAAGCTGAAGAAGCAGAATGTTCATGGGCAATGTGTCAAAACATCGTAAAATCGATAGCCCTTTGTTTCATTTTGTTTCGATTGGTGCAAAAATTAGATCTTGCAACATACATATCTGAGACATATTATCTACGAAATTTCGAAAAAGCAGTTCCCAGATAGGTTCTCATACCACTCTAATGAAGGCAGTATGTTAGTTTCAAAGGAGTTGGCCAGTGGCAGATTCATGAATCTAGTCTAGTGGGAGTACCTTATTAATCATAATTATAAAATTTTATTTTTCAGGTATACCACAATAAGATATACTATAAATCAAATCAATAGCTTCATGCTCAGAAACACAATTCTCGAGTGCTGATGAGGTTCATTTGAGCGTTCATTCGTAGCTATATGCACCTAAAACGATAGATTCTTGTATACATGTAATGTGAGAGAGAGAGAGAGAAATCCCACCTTCTTGAGAGACATAACTGTAAACGCGAACCAAGCATCTTCATTCTTCATACAATGTGTGACTCTTTCAACAAGAATTATGCGCCAAAATAACGTGTAACAAAAATCCGAATAGAACCAATACTCTTATCAACAAGAATAGTTAATTAACATGACCCCATGAACGCCGAATGAATCTATGAAGCCAGTTTGAGAAACGCGAGTTTGACATTGGATTACCTCGCATCTCCAACATGCGAAGTTCTCAGAAGAAGGATTCCCCGCACTCCTTGGCCATTTTCGAACTTGTTTTGGATTTACTTTGATGATCTGATTCATCCACATATTAGAAATTGTCAATTAAAATAATTATGTGAAATATCAATTTATTGTAGAATTGTATTTGATCGAAGAACATATATCTTGAAAAAAGATGGAAGAAGGTAAGCTGGGCTTACTGGATTAAAACCATGGCCCGTAAACGCGAGTTTCGTATCAGGGTAGCGTCGAGTGCAATTTTGTTCACCCTCCTTAAAAGAAGGTGAACATTACACTCCCTTTTACTGGTTGAAATGATGTAGGTCCCATCCGTGTAATACACTTTTTGGTAAGCATAACATCATTTTGTGGTGGGATTCACACACTTTCAACCAATATGAAGGAGGTAATGTTCACCCTCTTAAGTGGAGGGTAAACAAAACTCAGCTCTGCAACTCTGAGAGCGTTGCGTCTTTGAGTATGCCGAAATCGTGTTTGTAAAACGCGAATTTGGATTAGCTTGACTTCGTCCGTTATCCCGCCACTTCACTTTCTTTCCTTCCATCCATCCATCCAGCCATCGGTGGCGGCCCTCAAAACTCGACCCCAACAATTCAACATCGTCGTCGTCCTCCACCGTTGCTGCAGCCGTCGAAGAAGAGGACAATGAATCAATGAGCATCAATGCCCTCCACCGCCACAACTTTCTTATACAACTTCGGACACTATTGTGTTTGTTTTCATCCGATGGGCGGTTTCCTCCGAAAACAAAAATGCTAGGGGTACAGTAGCCCAAGTACAGCAGCCGCTCACAAATTCATTTTGTGCCTATCTCGGGTCTCATAAAAATATGATTTAGGGTCTTTGTAAAAAATCATTTTAATCTGATACCGGTAAAGGCGTTTGCTTCAGAAATTCAAGCTCCGATTTTCGTGGGCGGCTCCCTCACGTACATTGAACGGCTCTGAATGCAGTTTTGGTTAAAGTTGTGGTCTAATTGCTCCTTCTAGTATTATAGAACAACATGAAAAGACGTATAATTTTGTTCCAATATTTTCATTTTTTTCGTATTATTTTGAATTTCATCGCACCAAATTTAAAATCTCAATTAATTTTTCAAATTGGTGAAAAAAATTCAAAAAATTATGAACCAGAGTAAGAACGTGATTGTGCCAACTTAATGCGCTGGATTTCATTGCTGAAGGTAGTATATACTTAATGAGGAACGATATGGACAAATCAAAGTTGACCACTTTTTTTACTTATTTTCCATGTGATGGTGGGACCCATCACAATATTTAGTTAGCCCTACAATTATCTTGTGAAAAATGATAATGCCAAAATTATTTTTGTTGGTGCCAAAATTCTTGTGTAAAAAAAGACTTGTACCATGTGCAATGTACAATATTTTTATGTATTGAAGTTTTGACACCAACAAAAACAGTTTTAGCACTATTACTATCCTTGCTCGTAAAAGAAGCAAATAAATATACACTTGAATGTGTTATATTTCCTCTGTCCATTTTGTTCCAATTTGAAAAAAACAAAGGATTAGGAGTCAACTTTCATTACTACTTCACACTCTTCCCCATCAAATTTTCTATCTATTTTATACTTTTCGCATCAACTTTTATTTTCACAATTAACTTTGAGAAATGATTTTGTCATTTTTTTTGTTTGTTAATGTTACTCCCTTGCAAGTGAACACTTATTTTGGGATAACCCAAAATAGAGTAGTGGTCATATAAATAGGGACGGAGTGAGTAACATTTTTGATAACTAAATTCGGTGAGTTCAATAGTATTATTTAACTTTTGGAAATTGATTTTGTCACTTCCATTTTGTTAATGTCACTCCTCTTCTCTCACAAAACAAATTATCTAATAAAAACACAAAAACAAGTGACATTTGACAAAAGGGCAACAAAATCACTCCCCTAATTTTTTTTCCAGATTTATCAGTGCCCCCACCGTAGGAAAAAGCACAATGGTCTTTTCCTCCACCCGCACCGCCAACTCCCGCTAGCAGAACTGTTGAAGTAGATATACGAGAGACACACACAAGAGAGAGAGAGAGAGAGAGAGAGAGAGAGAGAGAGAGAGAGAGAATGGGGAGCGGGATTGACCAAGTGGGAGTGGAAGAGTTGGTGAAAGCTGGGTTGGATGTGGAAGAGGCAAAGGTGATCGACAAAGGCCTGAAGGAGGCTATCGGTCGAACAGGTGATGGGCGGGACCCGAGGGAGTTATGGCGAGAGATCACGGCTCGGCGGTTGCTCCGACCGTCACACCCACACCCGGTGCACAAGCTCGTCTACTACTCAGTCTACGCCGGCTACGATGAGACCGCCAATGGCCCTCCTCTCTATTGGTTCCCTTCTCTGTACAACTCTTTCCTACACTATCTTTGTTCCATTTCTACGAGTCATCTCACCTACCACTCTGTATCCACGTTTAAAACTTCACTGCTATTTCACCTATAAATATAGGAGTACATAGCTAAAGTCTATGAGCTACACTGGTATCTCTCCAATACTTATAGTACATGGCTATCTCCTGATAGTTACCATAGCGTATTTGCATATTAAAAGTCCACCCGTTCGAGCCAAGATAGCATTTGAACTCATTTTTTTTTTATAGCTTGTTACAGTATCAAAAAGTCAGGAAAAAGGAATGCTGCTGCATCAATTTGGTACGATTTTGATACAATTTCAAATCCAGGCCATTGGATTAAGCACGTCTCATTTATTTTGATGCAAATCAAATGGCTTTGATGATGTGGTAAATTTGGCAAGTAATGCCAAATTTTGGCATTGAATTTGGCACAAGAAGGACGGAGAGGATTTACAATTCTTAATGCTAAATTGTGATTTTGGAATGGAATTTGGCACAATGGTGGACTTGCTCTTAGTGCTCTTAGAAACCATTCTTCCATTTGGGAATGGGAGGTGGTTTTGGAATTGTAGTGGAGATGATTTTTTGCGTATTATTAGTTAGTCTCGACAAGAGAAATCTAAAATATTGAAAATCCCAACCATAAAATTTGAGAAGTTCACTAGATAAATAAAAAATCATTAAATTTAAACCATTTTTGCCTTTTGTGAACTTTTTAAACTTTTTTGTCATAGTTGTTTTCATTTTGTATTCATTTGGGACAAACCTATAATCTACATAAAAAAAATGGTACAAAGCTAACAAAAAATTTTGTAAGATAAAGTTTTAGGAAAAGTAATTAATAATAAAGCCAGGTCAAACCCCCTATTCGGCCCAAATGGTGTATTTTATATTCTTCTGGGTCGGTGATCACACATATGGGACAACTGACTTCCAATTCTTACATTAGTCCCCTAAACAGTAACTGAATTTCTATGTTGGAATCTAGGCAATATGCATTTTTGTTGATTTGTTAGCCTGATCATGTATTAGCGCAAGGACAAGAGGGGCAACAACTTAATTTAAAGAATATGCATTGACAGGCTATCTGAAAAGTTGATGTGTAAGAACTAGTTAACAATTGCAGTGTTCTAAAAGTCGGCCTAGGAGCCTGCCTAGGCCAACCCCCAACAGCTAGATTTTATTGTCTAGGTGGTAATTAGGGATTTTTACATTAGTTGGCAATTAGTTGCCGATAGTTAGGCTAGGCAGTTAATCAGCTAAAGGCGATAAGTCGTCAGTACATATTTTGTAAATTACTTGTCAAATTTTTTTTTTAAAATTAAAAGTAGGATTCAATGAATGTTTCATAATAAAATGTACAAGGTGTTAGGTGTTAATTAACATTATATAGCCTTAATTCGGCTAACAAAGTATATGCATAAGCAACATAACACATGACAGAAAGCATATTTTAAGAGTTATTTTTAGTTGTTACTTTAGTCTTAATTCATGTCTAACTAATCTTATGTCATTTCATACCCAGGTCGGCCTAGGCACTAAGCGCCCCTCTACTGGCCGGCTAACACCTAGACATTTTTAGAACATTGAATAGTTGTGAGATTAATTAAATGTTCTAAGCAAAGAGTATTATCATGAGCAATTCCCATAGTTAACATGAGATTCCAGTTCTTAAAAATTTGGTAAAAGGTCCTTCCCTTCTATTCCGTTGGTGGGTGAGGGGGGGATTCGAGTTCCCGATATACAGGTCATACTTTTTGCTAACTCCTAATTCGGTGTCACTGTTCTCTAGTTAATTATATACTAGGCTATGCGGAGGAATTGATCAAAGGCTATAAACTCGTGTTATTCATCATGTTCTATGATAAGTACAAGCAGCACGACACCGGTGCCATCCAATATGGAGTAGAGGAAATGCAAAATTTGATCAAAATATATTAACTCTACCCAATCATTATAGAAAAAGGGAAAACTCTAGTCTTTGATGATGTGCCTTTCTTGATGCATCTGATGTTCTTTTTAAACCAAGTGTGCTTTTGCCACAGCCAACTCGGATACTATCATTTATACTACTAGCTGATGATGTGGACCATTACTACTGTCATTTTCAAATGACAGTAATTTTATGATCGAACATAAAGTATGTTTTGTCAGCAATCCATATCTTGATCTTTTCTTCTTTTTCTAAATCGTATGCACAATGCATATTCACCCATGAACTCATCCCAGTGTGGATTTTGTTCAATTTGAATGTCTTGTGTTGGGACTTGGGGGTTTTGGGGGTTGTATGTTGCTTCTTACTAAAACAGGTATGTCTTTGTATCTGATCTCTGCTTCAAACTAATATCAATTACTTGTCAGATATCAAGCCAAATGCACAAACCTGGGCCGCGTCATGGAAACTCATGGTTCAAAGCTTCTGGGAACATCATACAAGGATCCCATAACAAGTTTTAGTCTATTTCAAAGTTTCTCTGCAGAGCACCCCGAGGTATATTTTTAGTTTCTCTGCAGAGCACCCGAGGTTTACTCTTTCTTTAGATGTGTATAGTCAGTACCAGTCAAATTAATAGTGTCAGTAATTTTCAGGTTTACTGGTCGCTTGTACTCAAAGAGCTTTCAATTCAATTTCGTGATGCCCCAAAGTGCATTTTGGATACTTCTGACAAATCAAAACATGGGGGAACATGGCTTCCTGGTTCCGTTTTAAATATTGCGGAGTGTTGTTTAATGTCAACCAACTATCCAAAGAAGGAGGACAACAGTTTGGCCGTTGTATGGAGAGATGAAGGCTGTGATGATTCCCAAGTTAATCAGATGACGCTGAAAGAGCTCCGAGAGCAAGTAATGTATGCTTTCATTTATTTCCACTCTCTCTATTGTTGACCAATCTTTATTTTGTTTCTTGGAGTTGCACTATATGATTGCGTCCGTGCTAGTTTGACCATTTTGGTTTACAGATACAATAATTGTTGAGAACACAATGCCGCTCTCTACAACTGATGTAAAAGTAGACATGTGAGTGCGATACCAAATGCCGTAAAGTGAAGCCCTCCCTAATGCCAATTGATTTTAGGAGAGATGCCAATTGAGTGTAGGAAGCTAGGATATCATAGATTTGAATTGCGGGAGCGTCTTCGTGAGAGGACTGTTAAGACTCTACTCCATGTGACCGCTCTAAAAATAGACCTATAGGTGCAATGTTGAATGGCAACGCACACTTGGTGAAACCCTGCCTAATGCCAACTGATATCAGGAGAGATGGTGGAACTCGGTCCAACAACAGAAATGATGATTTTGATGCTAATTAGCCATCAGTTTCTTTCTATGAATGCTCAGAAGTGATTGGTGCTTATCACTAACGAAAAAGAAAAAGAAAAACTCCATCCACTGGTTATTGTTGGCCGAAAATATGTGTTTCCTCTACTTTTGTTGTCGTAGGAGTACATTATTGACACATTAAAGAAGACACATAGGAAACATATGACACTGAAACATGCAGCAAGAAGAATTTTTTTAACATATTATCCTCCCTTGACACTTTTAAGCGTGCTTTGTCCTTGCCCCTTTCTTTTGAAAAATACAAAACAGGTTAGTTGCAAACGCACTGGACACAATATTCTCGAAGGGAGATGCAATTGCAATTGATATGCCCATGACAATAAAAGCCGTCATTATATACTTGGCAATTGTACTTGCTGGATTCGTTGTTGTACCAATAGCTGACAGCTTTGCTGCAAAGGAAATCGCAACTCGCTTGCGTGTGTCTAGGGCAAAGGCTGTCTTCACGCAGGTGATTCAGTTATAGCTGATAGAATTCAACTGAGTAATTTAATGATTTTTTTTGAGGTTGTTATGCCCTGGATTATTTGGGAATTAATTCTTGCTTGTTTTTTAAATCAGGATTTTATAGTACGAGGGGGTCAGAAATTTCCTTTATACAGGTTAGGATTTCTCTCATGACAAACTATTTGAGGAAACATGGCATGCAATAATTTATGTTTGATATCCATACCGATGTCCTTGGCCTCTCTTGCCCCGTATGACGGAGAAATTATGTTTTTACTTTATATATGCCCTTATGTGGGGAGATTTGAGAATGGAGATTTATATTAACTACTTTTAAGTAGCATTTGATCATCAAAAAAGAGAGAAATTTCTATTTATTTTGGAATGGATTCAAAGATTTAAAGCAAATAGTGTAGGCACTGTCAATTTTAGATTTCAGATCTTCCCAGTGGCTCAAGGATGCGTATGAAGAGCCAACAGTTGTTAGGTTATTGAGACAAAGGGAACAAATTGACAGAAAGTGATTCTCGGGCCACTTCTTAACCTGTTGGACAAAACTCCCTCTGGTTCAAGAATCTATAGTGGGTTACCAAGTTTGAGGGATTATGCATCAGATTTCCAAAGTCTTGTAAAGGGGAGTGAAGGAGGACCTCTTGAATTGGTTTTTATTTGGCTCAAAGCTCCAAATTGTATCATTCGCTGAATATAGCTTCATTGACAACTCCCCCAAAAAAAATTCTCAAATAGAGGTTTTTGGACCAATTTAAAGTTTCACTTCTGAGAAAAGCCCATTTTCTGCTAAAACCTGCGAAACAGCAACCACAGTGCTGAGTTTACCTAAAAGAATTTGTTATAGAATCTCTGGCTGATGTCCTCAATCACAAAAGAATGATATAGATTGCAGAACATATGCTTCTTAATGTTCTAGTTGAATAATTATGGCTGTCTCCGTGCAGTCGAGTAGTAGATGCTGATCCAGCTAAAGCTATTGTCATTCCTGCATCTGGTAAAGATGTGGGTGTTCAGTTAAGGAAACAGGACTTATTGTGGAAAGATTTTGTCAACAGTGTTAATCACCTCCCTAGGTAATGTAAGCACCTTTGTTAGATATTTGTTCTTGTTTCTTTCCAGCTAAAGGTTATTATATTTGCCTCTACCAATGCGCATCTGATTTTCTCACTGTTTTTTGTTTACTTTGTCGTGCAATTTACTAAGATGTTTTTTTACAACAGTGAATTTCCTCTCTTTTTTCCAGACCTATTTCTTATTCTCCTGTATATCTACCAATAGATTCGACTACTAGTATACTCTTCTCATCTGGAACCACAGGTAAATCCTTGGTCTGACCACTTCTTTGGCATTTTAATAGTGGAGTTTTCTTATCCTTCGATTCTATACTGCTTTCTGCTTCACTAGGGGATCCAAAGGCTATACCATGGACCCAACTTTCTCCAATAAGAGGTGCTGCTGATTGGTGGGCGCATGGTAATGTTAAACCTGGTGATGTCTTCTGCTGGCCCACAAATCTAGGATGGATGTTGGGGCCGGTTTTGGTCTACTCATGCTTTCTAACTGGGGCAACTCTTGCTCTTTATCACGGATCCCCTCTCGGCCGCGGTTTTGGAAAATTTGTTCAGGTTCCATAATGCCCTTTTCCCTGATGTTCATCTCAAACCAATGGTTGTTTTATTGTTTATGCTACTATGTGCCTTTTGGGTTTATTGAATAAATTATTCCTGACCTTGTCTGTTCTTTGGGATTTTTTTGCATTCCTTTCTATTGGGACAATGTTTACAAACAAAATTGTTTGAGTGTAATATTTGCTTATTTGTTTCGTGTAATTCTCTTCGCATAATGCTATATATACATATGGTGTGTAGATCCTTGTCAATGCTTCTACCTCTTTATCACATTCTTCCCTCTCTTTCTTCCTTCTTTCTTCTTCTCTAAAAACCCTAGCTTCATTTTATACCATTCATCTAAAATTTTGTTCTATGTTTGAAAATGCTTATAATTGGTACATAGGCAATATAGGATACTACAAAACATTGTTGAAGTTCTATTATTTTTCTGGTTTGGTGAAGAAATATTCTATTCCCTTTTCAATTGAGATGATGCTAAACAGAGTAATTCGACTGCATTTTGCATTTAAGTGCTTTACACTTGCTCTGTTTATACCAGCTTTTTCTTTGTTACAAGTGTTCAGGACGCAGGTGTTACTAATTTGGGCACAGTCCCAAGCTTAGTCAAGACATGGAAGAATACACTCTGTATGGAAGGCTTAGAATGGACAAAAATTACGTAATCACCGTCTCTTCAATTTCAAATAGTCATCTATGGATCACTTTTCTAGAAAGGATTTAAACTTTATTATGCGCAGGTCATTTGCTTCTACTGGAGAAGCCTCCAACATCGATGATGACCTTTGGCTTTCTTCAAGGGCTTACTACAAACCTATTGTTGAAGTTTGTGGTGGCACAGAGCTTGCATCATCCTACATAATAGGAAGTCTTGAGCAACCACAAGCTTTTGGAGCATTTAGTACTGCATCAATGACAACAGGCTTTGTCATCCTTGATGAAAATGGGGTTCCCTATGTAAGAATCTTTCTAGCATTTGTTTCAAAAGATGAATAGAATTTCTTCTTTTGCCGATAAAAGAAAGAGTAGAAACTGTCTAGCATTTTTCGGACTAAGTTTGAGCTTCTTGTTAAGTATTGCGACCAAAATTTTCTTGTCACTTGGTCACACTATGCTGCTACTAGCTTCTGACGTTGAGGTGAGGATTAACATGATATTTCACTTGTTAGTGAATGGTCACGATATTACTTTCCCCTTTCCTGCTATGGCTGTGATGACAGTGATTGCTTGAAATGGTAGTGGTGGCACAATAACCGACATAAAACCATAACCATCAAGATAAGTTCTATCTAAATGATTGTCACTTTGGTGATTCCTGCATTTGCTTGATTGATATTGTGACTTATGTGGCAGCCGCGTGATCAATTTTGTATTGGTGAAGTGGGTTTATTTCCTCGACACATGGGGGCTACTGATAGATTGCTTAATGCTGATCATGAGGAAGTGTACTTCAAAGGAATGCCCATGTACAAAGGAATGGTATGCGTGTGATATCGAGCCTACCTTTCTCTGAGTCATAAGCATAGCTATTTATCAGGCAATGTCAATGAACGCTATGCACTGCAATGGTGAAATCCCATTCCAGGAGCATTGGATGATTCATGGAGAAACTTTTTGTGACCCGAATCTCGTTCCCCATATATATAGGCCATGTGTTTTCAGTGTATGAAGGGGTTTTTAGCGTCATGAAACTGGGGCCAGTATGTAAGCGAGAGAACATAGGTCTGTTGATTTCCATTTATATTATCTTTAACGATTCTTGGAAAAGAAAGGAGGAATTGCACTCAAATTAAATAGAGTTGACTTTAAAAGAGTTCTAGGGAACATGGTTAAAACTTAGACAATAATGGTTTAGAATAGGTTTTGTAGCCAACATTTGCATGTGTTCAGTTTCAAAATTTTCAGTTGAAATTAGTGAATAATAACCAGTGTTCCTAGTTATACTAATGCTGTGATCTGGTAGCCAATTCTTGATCTTTCTAACTTCATTACTACTCACAGAAACTCAGGAGACATGGAGACATCATCAAAAGAACTGCTGGTGGCTATTTTATTGTTCAGGGTAGAGCTGATGACACTATGAATGTTGGTGGCATAAAGGTACTATAATCTCCTATGATCCTATTCCTATCTCTTCCCAATGGTGTGGTGTTGCTACATGAAAAGTGAATGTGTCTGGTACTTGTCGTCAGGCTATGGCATTAAACGACCCAAACGGCCATACTCTCTTACAACAAATTAGTTGACAGCATTGATTTCTTGGTTTTTCGAAAATTACATCCTGTTAGTACACCCATTAATGAGTGTCTTAGAGAGGCATTGGGTACAGACTCTACAGACCAAATCTTTGTATTAAACTATATTGCACGGACGCAGTTACGTGAACCGGACACGGGTGTATCTAAGGATCAGCCACCTCAAGCCAGAAAATAGAGGATTGGTGGATAATATGTATCCAAAATTGGATATGGATATGGAGACACGCTGCCTAATTTTGAATTTTTTTAATCTATTTATATTTACACTTGATAAAAAAAAAAATAGAGTACAACGAATGGTGAGGATTTAAAGACTTCAAAGTGTTGGGGTTTTGAGCTAGTTTCTTGTCGCCGCTCCTCTCCATTCAAAGCATTGCAACTAAAATGGCTTCCATATTGATTTGAAACTTCAGCTAGAAGCAAGTTCCATCAACAGATTGTAATTTTTCTCTAAAAGTTTTAAGACAGAGCAACTCAGTTTAAAAATATATATATAAGGCGTGTTGTGTCTGGTACAACACAGCTGTGACCAACACGGGATCGCCTACCACTACTGTACCCGCATCGTGTCGACAAGGGTACTATGCCCAAAATCACAGATCCACATATCATAGATCTTAAATGCACAAAGTGGCAGCTCTCCGACTTGAACCTACAAACCTAGAGTTAGTATGTTGAGTTTTATCACTGAACCAATAGTCACCCCTTCTCTTTTCTTAAATTCCACTATGCAAAGTTTTTTCCTAACTTTTAGTTCAAAGAAGCTCTTGGCATATTTATTGACTTTTGGATGAGCTTGAATTCATCCATCATTTCAACCTTTTCTATCGTTTTGGTTGGACTGATTTTTGAAACCAGAAAACTAATAGGAAGTTTCGTTGATTTACAGACCAGCTCAATTGAAATTGAGCGCGTGTGTGACCGAGCTGATGAAAGTGTATTGGAAACTGCTGCTGTCACTGCTGCACCAGCAATTGGTGGTCCAGAACAGTTGGCTATATTTGTGGTACTGAAGAACGGATTTAACAGTGAACCAGACAGGCTAAAGAAGCAATTTTCAAAAGCCATTCAGATGAATCTTAACCCGTTGTTTAAGGTTTGTGCCTCTTATTAATATCCTGCGGATAATTTCCTTCCTCGTCTTTATTTGGGATTTAGTATTTCTTTTTGTGGCTATTTCTTTGTTGATTTGAGAGCAATGCTCACCACATCTCGGCGATCATGTGTTGTGTCCCTATTGCATAATTTGCATTGGTAAAATGTATTTCACTAGACAAATGGGACACATTCTACCAGTACATTGGTGGCACATCAAACGATAGCCAAAATATGTTAAAAAAAGAAATTATTAGCGATTTAATTTTCTTGTCATGACACTATATTACGTGGTTTCCCGTGGTTATGACAACACGATTATTAAGTAAATAAGTACTGATTGACGTAGCCGTTGATCTTACAAAAGGTGTGCCCTAGGTGGAAAACTGGTTTTCCTCTCTTGACCCTCTTTTCTAGCTTTCTAGTACCATTAAAAATGGAAAACTAATTCTCGTTAAAAGGCAGAGAGAATACCAATTACTTTCAAAAGGCTAAAACTCCTTCCCATCAAGGTAGGAGACTAGAAAGCTACTCCATCTATTAGCTATCATGTATAAAAGCTTCGGGCTGAAAATATGGAGTCCTGTTAAAGCCATAATTGCTAGTTGACCAACTTATTGAGTAGATTAAAATTTATTCCTACGTTTCATCCTTGTATTTTTTCCCCCCGTTATGTTTGTCGATCTAATGGAATCCAGATCTCTCTTAGTTAGAGGTATGTCCGTGTGCAAATGTACAAGCAATAACGTCTTTGCATTTGACTTAAGGCAACATTCTTGAAGGCCACAATTTTTGAAGTATATGGATTCATGCATGGAAGAACAATACAGTGCATGAATTTATGGTTAGTATCTTTATTTTCTTTACTTTTCCTGGTGAACAGGTGAACTTTGTAAAAATCGTCCCAGAGTTTCCTCGAACATCTTCCAATAAATTACTCAGGAGAGTCTTGAGAGACCAATTAAACCGCGATCTTCACATTCAGAGTAAAATTTAACAGTAACTTCACTTATTTCCGATATGGAGTTTTTCAACTTCAATCGTGCTTGCATATGGTTTTTGAGATGGATGAATAAGAGCAACATGCGATTAAAGTTCTTTGAGATGAAACTGGTTCAACCACTTAATAATTGTATTGTAAGATTTGCTGTCATTCGATGTATGTAACATTTGGCAATTACTCGAGAAATTTAAACTATAATTTGTATTATTCAAGTACCTCTTGCTCAATTTTTTCATAACAAATGTGCAATTGCAAGTATTTTACACATTTTTTTTGTTTTTTTTTTTAAACTAGTTGAATCGCATTTGCGTCATGCACCAATGATTACCTTGTGTAAGGGCTTACCCACAACCCCCTCAAAAAATAGGACTAGCTTAATACTATTTGAAGAGACAAAGAACTAAATCTACTTCCCACTTCATCTTTTTTTGGTAAATACTATCTACTTCCCACTTAAATGGCTCATAGGTCATGCATGACAAATGCTACCAGTGTCCCACGACTTGCAAGTTAAAAAAGTCAATTTAGGTTCCGTTTCGCTAAGAAAAATAAGTATTTAATTTTTTAATTAAATGTGATGTATAGTTAGAGAATGACATGTTCCGTAAAAGTGGGAAATAAGTATTTAAAAAATAATAATCTTAGTGAAATAGGGCTATCTCAAATGAATATTCTCGGATAGAGTTGAATTAGAAAATCTGATAGAAAAGGGGAAAATATTTTTTGAATACAAAACGGCTAAATGTCAGTACAACTATATTAACAACTGAATTGTCATGATTACTTCATGACATTGATATAATTCCGCAGCATTTGCACAATAGTACTATTAATTTATACATTTGTCCGTCATCTAGTTTTAATAGTATATGTTAGTAGTTGAAATTCCACCATCACAAGGGAAAAAGAACAAGTTAAAATTGCCTCTGCTAATTGGTTTGATCGTGTGACACTCCAACTTCCTTTCGACTTATTATTAGATACTCTCTCCGTCCCTTTTTAAATGTCCTGCTTTGTAATTACAACTTATTAAAAAGACATCATCAATATACCTTTCACATCAATTTTTTCCTCCACTTTCCCTACTTACCCATTATCATTACACTTTTACTCACTAACTTTTCAAAATGGAATCTACTTTTAGGGACAAAATAGACAATGCACCAACTTTTACCCACTAACTTTACAAAATGGACACTTATTAAGGGACAGCCCAAAATGGAATACCAGACTCTAAAAAAGGGACGGAGGGAGTATCAAATCACCTATATGTATTTTTGGCTAATGATTATCATAAAATACACACTATGTTTTTGTTTTTTGCTTTTTTTTTTTTTTTATTATCTCAATAGTCCAGTACAAATATATGTTGATGTCCCACTTTCTAAATGTATAGCTATCTGATTTGTTAAAATTACAAACAAAAAATGCCAAGTGGTATATACTTTCGTCTCAATTTTTTTGTCCACTCCTGCTATTCTGCACATCTCGAAAATTTGATATACTTTATAATATATAATATAATATTTTTTAAATAAGTATTTTATTTGATAAAGTTTAATTATTTCTCTGAAACTAAGTTTTTAAAATCATAAAAGATATTTGGAAGATATATATATATAAAAAAAAAAAAGAGGAGTGATTTATACACTCCTTCATAATATTCACACTTTTTTTTGTTTTTTAGTGTTGAAATTGGAATAAATTACGGAAATGGGTCATACTCCTTAATGGGAATTAAAGGGTAGTTTTTGGACTGGCCCATAATTTATCCTTGAAATTGTCTTTTTTTTTTTTGCTAAAAAAAATAATGGATATAAAAAGGCGGTGAGAAAATGAATTCCCAAATTAGTAAAAGCGACAGGCATGCTAAAGATGGAAAAAAAAAATGGCACGGAGGGGATATATAATTACTCCTTCACTTAACTACAAACTACGCTGCATTTTGTTTCTTAATTTAGAGAGAGAGAGAGAGAGAGAGAGAATGGGAAGCGGGATTGACGAAGTGGGAGTGGAAGAGCTGGTGAAAGCTGGGTTGGATGTGGAAGAGGCCAAGGTGATCGAGAAAGGCCTCAAAGAGGCAATTGGTCGAACTGGCGGTGGCCGGGACCCGAGGGAGTTATGGCGGGAGATCACCGCTCGACGGTTGCTCCGACCGTCGCACCCACACGCGGTCCACCAGCTTGTCTACTACTCGGTCTACGCTGGCTACGACGAGACTGCCAATGGGCCTCCTCTTTATTGGTTTCCTACCCTGTACTCCTCTCTCTCTCTCTCTCTCTCTCTCTCTCTCGTGCTCATCTCACCTACTCCCTTTCTGTCCACGTTATAAAAAAAATTATTTTATGCCGAAGTCCTTACCATGAAATGTGTGCAAAACACCCAATCAACGCGTAGACCAAAAAATCTAGGCGTTGGGTGGCCGCCTGGGCGGGCTTTTAAAAAACACTGAACGACTTTCGGTAAACAACGAGCATTGCCATTTGACATGCCGTCTGATAATAAGGAACAGTGTGTGAAAGCGTTCTGAATCGTGGCACCGGGAGGCATTTTTAAGTGATACGACCAGTATCTACTGATACAGTATGTAGTGTGTAATGGTGTGTGTTGGAAATTGTCCCATATCGGTAAATTATCTCCTCGAAACTAGTATGAGAGCCTGAGCGGCCCTCTCCCGTCATTGTCAATTGATTTTGAGTTGGATGCTTTACCATTGCGTATTTAATCCTTGGTTTGGATTCTGGAACGTAAAATGTTTTAAGCCCAGGAGTGTTGTAAGCCATTCCCAACGTTATCAAAAGATTCATGTTCTTGGAAATCTAGTCCTCAGAGTGAAAGGTCCTTTCCTTTCGTTCCATTTGTGGGGGAGGAGGGATTCAAAGAATCGAGCTCCTTCTCATTCTTAGATCGAATAAACCTGTTCTTGCCTTTAGGCCAGCCTATTGATACGGATGGCTTTCTCCTCTCTTTCTTAGTGTTCTCTAGCTAAGTACACGCAAGCCTATGTGAAGTAACTAATCTAAGGCTATAAACTCTGTTTACCTTTCTTTGTCATAAATAGAAGTGGCACCACACCGGTGCCATCCATAAACGCGGGAGTGGAAACAAAGAAATACTGTAAATCATCTAGACATCATATCTAACCAAAGCTCTACCCAGACCAACTTTAAAAAAGAAGAAAAGCTCTATTCTTTGATGATGGGACGCTCTTGATGCATGTGATGTTCTATTTGGACTTCCACGTTTCCCTTTTGACTCGTCCAATTCGGATCCTCTATCGTATAAAGTAGTGCCTGATAAATTTTACCACTACAATTGTCATTTTTTCGAACAATATTAGTTCTATGATCATCAAAGATTCAATCTTGAAGTTTGTTATATAAGCAACGAATAACTTGATTTAATCTCCTTTTGAAATCTTTTGCATGACGTATATTCCCCAAGGACCTCATCACAATGTTGATTTTGTGCAATATGACTGTCTTGTGTTGGGACTTGGGAGTTTTGAGGTCGTTTGTTGCTATCTGTCATGTTTACCAATAGAGTTAAGTTTTTGTATTTGATCTCTGCTTCCAACTGATCCTGTTATCTATTACTTGTCAGATATCAAGCCAAATGCACAAACTTGGGTCGCCTCATGGAAACTCATGGTTCAAAGCTTCTAGGAGCATCATACAAGGATCCTGTAACAAGTTTTAGACTATTTCAAAAGTTCTCTTCTGAGAACCCTGAGGTATATCCTTCTTTACATGTGACAGCCTGTAATGGCTTTTGAACTAATATCATCAATGATTTTCAGGTTTACTGGTCGCTTGTACTCAAAGAGCTTTCAATTCAATTTCGTGAAGCCCCAAAGTGCATTCTAGATACTTCTGACAAGTCAAAACATGGGGGAACATGGCTTCCGGGTGCAGTTTTGAATATTGCGGAGTGTTGTTTATTGTCAAGCGACTATCCAAGAAAGCAGGACAACAGTTTGGCCATTGTATGGAGAGATGAAGGTTTTGATGATTTCCAAGTTAATCAGATGACATTGAAAGAGTTCCGAGAGCAAGTAATGTATGCTTTTGTTTATTTCCACTGTCTCCACTACTGGCCGAACGTTATTTTGTTTCATGGATTTGCATGTGTTGGGATTTGTTCCACATCAGTTAATTATCTCCTCCAAAAACTACTATATGAGCCTGGGCGGCCTCTCCACTCTTTGCCAATTGGTTTGGAGTTGGATGCTTTAACATGGTATCAAAGCTAGGCTTTCGGAGGCTTTTCCCCTTTATTTGTGCCATAGTTGCACTTTGTTTCATTGTGATCCGTGTGTTCCGGATCCTTTGTTTACCTCTCCACCTGCGAGTCGGGGGTCGCACGTGCGGGGGAGTGTTGGGATTTGTCCCACATCGGTTAATTATCTCATCCAAAAACTAGTATATGAGCCTGGGCGGCCTCTCCACTCTTTGCCAATTGGTTTGGAGTTGGATGCTTTAACAGCATGATATGTTCGTGTCCTGCTGGTTTGACCCTTCTGGTTTAGATAGAGTAATGATGATTTCCATGTTAATCAGGTGATATCGAAAGAAGTCCAGAGCAAATAATGTCTGTTATGTGTTTGTACCATTGTCTTCATCAAAATGCTTAAGGCTATACTGCAACCAGTTGCATGACTTTTTTAGAGTGATAAATGAAGTATTTAAGAAAAATCAATACCCTTGTTGGACACTATGCACATGGATAAGGGTGTGTAACAAAGAAGCATGGATACAGCCGGGAGACACGAATACGACACGGACACGCGGATATGTTATTTTTCCAAAATGTAGGACACGGACAGGTTGAGGATACGGTAAATTATATATATGAATATATATAATGTATGTACATCGCCATCAGTGCACGTTCAAAATTATATAATAGATCAGAAGATACAGTAAGTTATGAAGAGTTCAGTTGACATGAGACTCGAGAAATCTTAAAAAATAAGACATGGGCACTGTTAGGAATATACTTAACAATGTCAAATTTCAATGTTTTTCATAGTCACATGTTAGCAAGTGTCTAAGAATGTCGATCACTTGTATAAAGAGAGTCGGACAAGTTTCCGAATTCAGATTTTCATTTTCTAATTATGGACATTGGACATGAGAAAAAGAGTATTGGACATGTGTCGGACACAGACATGCCGCCTTCTCCGTGCTTCTTCGGTGTGTAATACGTATCTGATGCTTCCCATCCAAGACTTGCTATATAGATAGTTGTATTTAGCATTGTCGTACTTGATATCAAAGAGTAGTTGAATGTTTACATTTTTTCTTATATAAAACACCCTTTTATCCTACCAACTAGAATAAAATCATTAAACATAGGATCAACTTTTTGCTAATTCAACGTACGCTTGGAACAGGGTTTGATGTGTCACTGTCACCCTGAGTTACGCATCCACACCCGACTTCAGTTACATGAGTTCATGTAACCTTGTGTAGCGAAGAGCACTAATGCGTGGATTCTTCGCTTTAAGAGTTTCTGTTGTGTTTTGATTGTTGTATTGTTTGAGAGCTACAAAATCTGACCTTTTGGCACCACTAACCAGTTGTGGAAGTCATCAGTTTCTTTCTATGAATAGTCAGAGATGATTGGTGCTTATAAAAAAAACCAGAGGTAATTGTTCGCCGAAAAAATGCATTTTAATTTTGTTGTTTATTATACAATTCATACACGTTACAGAAGACACTTGGGAAACAAGTAAAACTGAAACATCCAGAAGGTAACAATTTCCACACAAAAAAATCCACTTTCAAACGCCTTGTTACGTGCTGTACCCTTTTTTTAGCATACATTGTCCTTACCCCTTCCTTTTAAATGTGCCAAACAGGTTAGTGGCAAATGCACTGGACACAATCTTCTCAAAGGGAGATACAATCGCAATTGATATGCCCATGACAGTAAATGCAGTCATTATATACCTGGCAATTGTACTAGCAGGATTAGTTGTTGTATCAATACCTGACAGCTTTGCTGCAAAGGAAATCGCAACTCGCTTACGCGTGTCTAAATCAAAGGCTATCTTTACTCAGGTGATTTACTTATATAACCTTTTATATAAGGATTAGATAGCAAAACAGGTAGTTGGCAATTTTCGCCCATTCATGACCAAGTTTTCCTTTTCTTTGCCATACATTGTCACTAAGGTGGTGGGCTCATCTGTCTTGTGAATGGTTTCTGCATTCAACATTGTACCAAGGATAACTTGAGATGTGTAGAAGTGAGGAAAAACACTGAAAAAAGTATAACGACACTAGCTAATAGGAAACTGCATGATTTCCAGACACTGAGTTTATGATTTCCACTTTTCAGACATGAATTCAAACAGGTAAAACTCCTATGCATGTTTATGCATTTGTATCGCATTTTTGGATGTTAATGATTTCCAGACCCTGAGTTCTTGCACCATATTATACTAATAATGTATCATCTAAATTGTCTTTAATTAAGTGATGGCTGTCTCATTATTACAATAGCAAATACAGTTGAGAAGTACGTGGGTGATTTTTAGTTGCTTGTGCTGCTGCCAGGAAAAGAACAGTGAAAATCAGCGGAAGCAAATCGTCATTTTCAATTCGAGAGAATGCGAGGAGCTTTTGTCTTAAAATAGTTATAGACAATTTAAATAGGTTGGAGTGATACTGAGAGGGAAGGTATACAAGGTCCCAGTTCCTTGATCTCTTGTTAATCGTTACCCAGTTTTAAAAGCTATCCCTTTATACTTCCTATTCTCTGGAACAATATTAGATGTACTCTCCTGTTTATGATTCGTTCTCTTACTTATGATTTTGTATTTGAATTGCCTTTCTAGCTGTTTAGTTCATAAGTTGATGAAGAACTTCTTGGCCATCCACATGTTGTTCTTTTGCAGAAGTTTTAAAATACTTTTTTTTTACTATTTTATTTGATTCCTATTGTTTCTTCCTTTCTTTTTTGTTTTGTTTTGTGTTGTTTCGGTTTAAAGTCTCTTTAGAATGATATTATTACCTTTCTTTGTGTTTGTCATGTTCTAAAGTTGTTAATTTTCTGTTGCTGATATTTTCAAAAACTTGTTACCAATACAAGTACATGTGACCATACAATATTACTACATAGCCCTAGTAAAAGATATCTGCCATACTTAATCATTACATACAACAGAAATTTCTCAAATTAGATAATTTGAATTGTTCCTATTATGTTTGCTTTACGATTATAGCTGATTGAATTCCACTAAGTCTTTAATGAATCTCTGAGTTTGTTATGTCCTGGTTTTTTATTTTGGAATTGGTTATTCCTTGATTTTGAATTCAGGATTTTATAGTACGAGGGGGGCGGGAATTTCCTTTATACAGGTAAGGATTACACTCATGACAAGTTATTCAAGGAAATATGGGCATGCATTACTCTATTTTTGAAATCTGTATCGATGTCGCTTTCTTTTCTCATATGCCATAGAGCTCATGTTTGTAGGTGAAACATGCTCTTATATGGAGAAGTATTCGGAATTGGGATTCATATTACCTACTTTTGAAGTAAAATGGTGTAGGCAACAGCATTTATTTTTTTAGGTCCCCCCAGTGGCTCAGGGATGAGTAGGAACCATTGAGACCACCGGCTGTTAGCTTCTTCTCTTACGTAAAGGAAGAGAGGTGAGAAACCGAATAAAATTGAGAGAAAAGGATTGCTTGGCGCAGCTTCTTAACCTGTCAAAGGACCTTTGAGGTTCAAAACTCCCTTTGGAGCACAAATGTATGTTTGGCTACAAAGTTGAATGATTATGGATCAGAAGTCTTGGGAAGGGGAGTGGAGGAGGACTTCTTGAATCTTTTTGGATTTTCCCAAAGCTCCAAATTATATCATTCGCTGGATATAGCCTCATTGGCAACTCCCCAAACAAACTTTTCACAAACAAAGAGGAGGTTTTTGGACCAAGTTAGTTGAAGTTTCATTTGTGTGAAAAGGCCTTTTGCTGCGACAACCAGCCAAACAGAAATAACATTGCTGGTAGGTTCACCTAGAAGAACTTGTTATTGAAGCTCTGGCAAATGTCCTAAGTCCTGATAGAATGATTTCCTTTAACTTACCATTTAAATTGCAAAAGAAATGCTTCTAAATGCACTCCTAGAATAATTATAGCCATTTGTCTTTCTCCATGCAGTCGTGTAGTAGACGCTGATCCACCTAAAGCTATCGTCATTCCTGCATCTGGAAAGGATATGAGCGTTCCATTAAGGAAACAAGACTTATCATGGAAAGATTTTGTTTCCAGAGTTAATCACCTTCCTAGGTAATGTAAATACCTTTATTGTCCGATTTTTGTATTTGTTTCTTTTCCAACTAAAGGGCCTGTAATGATGGGGGGAAAAAACAAAAGGGCCTATATTGCCATCCCAACGGGTATCTGATTTTCTCACAGTTTCTTATTAAATTTGTTGTCCAACTTGCTTAGAGATGTTGGTACTTGGTTTAACAATATTTTTCCTTTTTGTCCAGACCAAATTCCTATTCTCCTGTCTATCTACCAATAGATTCAACGACCAACATACTCTTCTCATCCGGAACTACAGGTCAATTAATTGTTTTGACCACTTTTTTGGCAGTTTAATTGTGGGGTTTTCTTATCCATTGATTGTATAACTGATATTTCTTTATCAGGTGATCCAAAAGCTATACCATGGACTCATCTTTCTCCAATGAGAAGTGCTGGTGATTGTTGGGCACATGGTAATCTTCAGCCTGGCGATGTCTTCTGCTGGCCCACAAATCTTGGATGGGTGATGGGGCCAGCTTTGATCTATTGTTGCTTTCTAAATGGGGCAACTCTTGCTCTTTATAACGGATCTCCTCTTGGCCGCGGTTTTGGAAAATTTGTTCAGGTTCCCTAATGCCCTTTTTCCTTTATGTTCATCTTGAAGCCTCTAGTCGTTTACTGTTTAAGGCCATTAAGTGTCTTTTGAACTTGGGGAATAAATTATTTCCTTTTATGGCATGTTCCTTGAGCATTTTGAATTCCTTTCTATTGGGACAATGGTTATAAACAGAAGATTACTGCATGTTTTACCGTGCTAATAGACAACATAGGAAACATAAGAAACTATGAATCCTTGATCAAAACTTCTAGAGTTTTTCTGGTTTGGTGAACAGATCTTTTATTCCTTTTTTCGATCGAGTAGATGCCATAGAGTATAACTCGATTCTATTTTGCATTTAACTAATTTACAATTGCTATACAAATGCCAGCTTTTTCTTTGCTGTGTAAGTTCAGGATGCAGGTGTTACTAATTTGGGAACAGTCCCAAGCTTAGTCAAGACTTGGAAAAATACACTTTGTATGGAAGGCTTAGATTGGACAAAAATTACGTAATCCTCTATTTCATTTTCAAAAATTCATCATTGCATCGACTTGTTAGAAAAATGGAGTTGAATATAACTATGTGCAGGTCATTTGCTTCTACTGGAGAAGCCTCTAATATCGATGATGACCTTTGGCTTTCTGCGAGGGCTTACTATAATCCCATTCTTGAATGTTGCGGTGGCACAGAGCTCGCGTCATCCTACATCCAAGGAAGTCTTTTGCAACCACAAGCTTTTGGAGCATTTAGTACCGCGTCAATGACAATAGGCTTTGTCATCCTTGGTGAAGATGGGGTTCCCTATGTAAGAATTTTCTATCATTTTTCCGAATAATTTGAGCTTGTTGATAAGTAATTGTGATCAAGATTTTGTCACCGAGTCACACATGGGCTGGAGGCTTGCTACTAGCCTTTCACCCTGAGTGGGGGATAAGTCTGATATTGCACTGCAAGTGCAATATTACCTTCCATCATTAGTGACTCCATGATTTTTGTCCAGTGGGACCATATAAATTTTAATTTTCCGACAAGTCAGAAATTGGAAGATTTGAAAATATTTATGTTTAATGCATTTTAATTAATGGTGTGCTTTACTCCACAAAATATATGGCGGGTTATCTGCTAGTTTCCAAAAGCCAGGGGGTGAAAAACTGCATGAGGCTCAAATTACAGGTGCTCAAATTTCCGTTTGCCGAAATAACTAATTCCTAGCTTGAATTTTTTTGGTTTGTTCATTAGATTGACTCCAAATTAGACCAAAATAGTTCTTTTCAACTCAAGCAATACACGAAGTCTAGGCTGACCCCCATCTCCTATTTTTACGTACTTCTTGATTTAGTGTAATGTGTCAGAGGAGCAAATTCATCCAGAACTATTGAATGCACAATATATATGTCATTAGTCTTTAAAATCTGATGGGGTCAATTGACCCCGTAACCCAACGCAGAGTCGCCCCTACCTTCCCTGCTATGGCTGTGATGACAGTGACTGGTTGCAATGGTAGTGGTACAGTAGCTGATATAAATACTTAACCATCAACACAAGTTCCATCTAGTAGATTGTCAATTTGGAGATTCCAGCATTTGCATTTGATTGATACTTTTTGAGTACTCTGGCAGCCGAATGATCAAGCTTGTGTTGGTGAAGTGGGTTTATTTCCTCTAAACATGGGTGCTACTGATAGATTGCTTAACGCTGATCATGAGGAAGTTTACTTCAAAGGAATGCCCATGTACAAAGGAATGGTATGCATGATATCAAGTTACCTTGCTCTGAGTTCTTATTCATAACAATTTTTCAAGCAAGTTCAATTCACATCAAGCACTGCATTTATGAAATCCCATTCCAGAAGGCATTACATGCTTCATGGAGAAACTTCTTGTTACCCAAGACAGTTGACGAAATATATAGCCCCTGCATTTTCAGGTTAAGGGGTATTTAGGGCCACGGAAAACTAGTGACAGCTTTGTAAGAGGGATATTTATTGAAAGTACAACCTTAATATTAGAATGTGGGCGGCTGGGCCTCTTTAATTTCGTATCTTAAAATGTTCACTGTTCTCCGGAATGGAAGGGTGAAAGACACTCAAATTACATTACAGAACTCGGTTGAAACTTAGACATTAATGGTTTACATAGGAGAGTGTGCGTTCTGGGTGCATAATATTGAAGTGTTGTCCACAATGTCCAGATATAATTAGTGAACAACGATCTGTATTCTGGGTGATGCTAATGCTATGATTTGGTACACAATGTTAGTATTCGTTCTAACTTGATTGCTACTCACAGAAACTAAGGAGACACGGAGACATCATCAAGAGAACTGCTGGTGGCTATTTCACTGTACAGGGTAGGGCTGATGACACTATGAATCTTGGTGGCATAAAGGTATGACACTCTCCTATGATTCTATATTTCTATTCCTCTCTCTTCCTTATGGTATGGTGTTGCTATATCAAAAGCTGATGTGTCTGGTACTTGCCATCAGCCTATGTCATCCAACAACCCAAACTCACTCTTTCTAATAATTTGAAAAGCATACGACCTCTTGGTTTCTTGAGGAGTGCACCCAGTTAGTACCATTTAAGGGGTGTATCAGAGGGATAGATTGAGTACAGACCTAATCTCTTTGCTATTAAACACACAAAGTGGCTGTTCTCGTACTTGAATCCCCAACCTAGAGTTAGCATGCTGAGTTTTTCCACTGAATCACTAATCACCCTTTTTCTACTAAACGAAAATATCCTCTAACTTTTAACCCTAAGAAGCTCTTGGCATGGTTATTGAATTTTGAATGAGCTTGAAGCCTTGAATTCGTTCATCATTGCAACATTTTCTGTCCTTTAGCTTGGAGTAATGTCTGAAACCTGAAAACTAATAGCGAGTTACATTTATTTGCAGACGAGCTCAGTAGAAATTGAGCGTGTGTGTGACCGAGCTGATGAAAGTATATTGGAAACTGCTGCTGTCAGTGTCGCACCAGCAATTGGTGGTCCAGAACAGTTGGCTATATTTGTGGTACTGAAGAAAGGATTTAACAGTGAACCAGACAGCCTAAAGATGCTATTTTCAAGAGCCATTCAGAGTAATCTTAATCCGTTGTTTAAGGTTTGTGCCTCCTTTTAATATCCTATATATATATTGCCTTTCTCGTTTTTGTTTTTCATTTAATGTTTTAGTGTTGGTATAGTTTCTTTGTTTAATGGTGGGTAATCTTCGGCTTGTTGATTAGAAGTTGAAGGTATTTATTTTTATTGCATGATACTATCTTACATTAGTTTCCTTTGGTATGGCGACGCAATTATTGAGCTAATTTATTGAGCTGATTGTCCAAGAAATTATCATCTTCTTGGGAACCACTTTATCAGGTTTTTCTGTGTCATTCAAATATGAATGAGTTAAAGAAATTGTTTGCCTGCTCCTCTTAAGTTATACTAGTGTTTGTTTTTTTTCATGGAAAAGTCTTGGTAATGCAAAACAACATGAAATTATGCAGAAAAGGCAGATGTTCTGACTTCAGCTTAATCTGAAAGTGCAGATAAGTGAAAAAAATAACTAAGGTTTAGTTTTGAATTGGTTAAAACCGTAATGGTTGTTTGTTCCATAGATTTATTGTAGTTTTCTAATGGTTTTAAATCATTAGTAACCTACATTAATGCAGGACGTAGACATATAACCATTTTGACAATGTCATAAAGCAAAAGTCCCGTATGCATAATCGAATCGACATACCTGGATGTATCGGTGGGAACTCGAACGATCCAATCTTTGATTGAAAAATCTGTTGATCTTACAAGAAGTTTTGTGCTCTAGGTGGAAAACGGGTTTTCCTCTAAAGAGCTGTTTAATATCAGAAAAAGATGAAAGACCAATCCTCTTTTATCTGCCAACCAGTTTTGTTAGTAAAACTGCATTTCATTCCAATCAAGGTCAGAGACTTGGACATGGTACATACGTACACCATATAAATATGGATTCCTATTGAAGGCTTAATTACATATGGGTCTGTTTGTTGATAGACTATTTGCTCGGACTCGCTAATTCAGACTAACTATTCGATATTTGGTAGGCGCACACACCCAAACTATTTAATCCCTGGAACTAACTAGTCCTTCTACAGCCGAACTATTTATAGCTACCCCAACCCTGTCCGTAATTAATCCCCCTTCCCCAATTACCCAATTTCAGCAGCCCAATCAAACGAAACAACCAACTAAACCAAGTGTACAATAACCTTCCGTTCTACCAAATCCTTCTCTTAGCTAAGCCACCCTTCTTCTTTAACAATAAAGCTATGGGTACATATGAAACATACATACCATGTACACATAAGTTTTTTGTGGCCCATCTCGGGTCCCACAAAGATGATTCAAACCGTCCATCATTTTTAAAATATTTTTTTATGGAGCTCTGTAAAAAATTAGCTCAATCCGATTTCGGTAAAAAAATATTTTGAATTTGTGGGGGCGAAACTACTTAACTGCATAGTTTCGCCTCTACAAATTTAGAAAAAAATCCTTACCAATATCGGGTTGAGCTGATTTTTTACAGGGCTCCATAAAAAATGTTGTAAAAATAATGGACGGTTCGGATCATCTCTGTGGGACCTAAGGTTGACCTCACAAAATCCATATGTACATGATATGCAGATTTCATATGTACACATAGCAGCACTCATGTGCACGTATATGAGCGACAAAGATCTTTGTATTTGGCTTTATTTCTCGAATACCAGACTAAACCAACATTTTTAGAAAGCCACCTAAGCTAGTTACTACGATTTCTGATGATCGGAATCAATTCATGGGAGAACAGCTGAATAGTTTCATGTTTTTATGGAGGTTTTTTTTTTTTGGCTGGTTAACAGGTGAACTTTGTGAAGATTGTCCCAGAGTTTCCTCGAACACCTTCCAATAAATTACTTCGGAGAGTTCTAAGGGACCAATTGAAGCGCGATCTTCACATTCAAAGTAAAATTTGACAGCAATTCCACATTCCTAGTATGGAGTTTTTCAACTTGTGTTATGCTTGCATTTAGTTTCTGAGATGGATGATAAGAGCAATATGCGATTAAAGTTCTTTGAGAACAAATTGGTTCGACAACAATATCCGTAAGTGAAATTTCAATTTCATGATGTTGGCGAGTCACGTATCCTTATAGTGATTGTATGATTTTTCTTGTCATTTGATGTAAAACAATTGAGCAATTTCTCAAGCAATGTAAACTATAATATGTATTGTTTGTGTCAATGTATATCTGGCTTTTGTTTTGATAACACATGGTCATACGTTCAGTGCAAGTATTACACCCAAATGTTTTTGTCGTTTTAAACTGGGTGATTAATAATTGTCATTGTGTTAAAACCTGCCCCTTTTTCCCAACATATTGAACAAATTTATGAAACAGATCGTAGCATCTACCATGATAGCTCACCTCGACTAATTCTGGAGACCAATTTCACACCCATTTGCCGGGTTCCCAATTAAAACGAAAGCAAAGCTCTGAACTAGTTCCAAAAGAGTTAATAGTACCTAAGAAGTTTTAAATGAGACCTCAAGAAAGAGCAAATCTCAAGTCTTGACTACTGGGACAACTCCTTGAGCTTGCGTTTCTTCTTCTTTTCCACGTTCGCAAAGCTTGGGAGAATGGAACCATGGGAGGATGCTGAGAGTAGAGGGTGTATTGTGAGAAAATTTGCATAAAGAAAGTTCGATCTTTGGGGGCATGTAACTTTTAAAAGCCAATTCCAATCAACCGTTTCTATACGTATGATTATTGTCCAGATGAGGAATGCAAGAATGATTTTGAAGGTTGGGGAGAACTTCAAAAGAGGGCAGTAGTGATGGCTCCAGGTATGCCACAAACAAGATTGGTAAAAAGTTTTATGTCAATACTACTATTAGATATCATGATGGACCCCCATTGCAAAATTCTTGGTTCCATTGGCAGTCTCATTCTAAGCTCGACAAGTTAGTAAATCACTTGCTGTCTGCTTTCAAGTGATTGAATGAAGTAGTATTGTACACAAATTCAATATGAGCTAAGATGAGGTAATTCTTTTATCTAATACTACAAAACTGAGCTAGAGTTCAGACCACCAACATATACACAAAACAACCCTTCAATCTACTCCCATAAATCAAGAATCAAGGTAAGTCAAACTAACAACATCGCAACATTTTCTTTATTATCAGATCAAGTTTAACCGTTGATCTCACTACAAAAATATTCCAAAGGGTTAAGATTGGAATTCCTCATTTCTTCGCCAAGGATTCCCCCTTGTATTCACTCCCAGCACTTACCACAAAACCTGCTCCAACCTGAAACAAAGCCGAAAGAAAGTTGTAGTATGAAGACAGACAACAATAAGAGAGAAAAACTTATGCTTTATACCAGCTGTTTCGTCACAGTTTACTTGCTTCAAACAACTTTATAAATTATACCAGTAGTTGATGTAATTTTTACAAACAAAAATATGTTTCTGACTCGTACAACATTAAAAAAAATTGATATACCTATTTTCTGAAGTCGATTTACAGTATTGATGCTACAATATAAGATGTGAAATAGTCGTGAGCCATCTTATTATAACAACTAATAGAATTACTCTGAAATCAATAGCCCAAACAAAAGAATCTGAATAAAGCTCCCGTAGATACATTTATGATGGTAACGTAAAAGGCTAATTATAACAAGATTTCAAAAGCTATAGTAAATATAAAAAGTTTGAAACAAGGGTCCATGGCCATCCTAGGCAAAGAAGTAGCTCAGTCCCTTCCAGCGGGCAGGAATACAATCATGGAGAGAGAGAGAGAGAGAACCTGACAATCTTTCAGTACAATGCGGTCTTGGAGTTGTACGTTACTGCATATAACAGAGCCTTGAATCGAACAACCATCACCAATGGTGACGTGGTCCATAATAACTGAATTGACAACCTGCACATACAAGGGATTGAACGCATTTGCAATTTGCCCAAATTAACCAACAGTCAAGCACTAGCAATGTCATGAAACATATTCAATACTTTGCAGTGAAATGTCATCACCTTTACGTTGGAACCTATCCGGCAGTGACGTCCAAGAACAGATCGTTTCACACTGCACTTGTCACCCATTTGTGAACCTTCCCCTAGCATGCATTGTGGCCCCACCTACAACAATCAAACAACCTACTCAACAAACCAAGGAACAAACCAAAAAACCATAAATGAAATGAGTTGTACCAGCTGCTAGACAATCTTAAGCCGCCACTATCAAACTTAACCTTCATTAGAATCGACAGCTACCACCATTAAAGTTATAAATCAGTACTTATTACTTATGTTGCATTTGGATTTACAGGTCTGAAATGAATGGATTTAGCATCGCTAATTCAAGAACTAAAATACAACCTCTCCTGTTTATCGTTGAAGTGTAGATGAATAACCTTTTTTAATAGGTCAAAACTTCAAGAATGGATTTGAGAGCTTTCGATTGATGGATTTGAAATAATTTTGTGACTAAGGTTATTTGAAATCTTTGCACCAAGTATCCTATATTCATACATGAGTTCTAACGAAATGCATTGTTATTACCTCTGTTTGCCTTCCACTTGACAATTATTCACCTACCTCAAATAATTACATTCCTACAGTTTCATAAACTGAAAAAATGAATCCATGCAATGCAAATCCAATCAATCCACTGAAATCAGTATTCCCTCCCCCCCTCCTTTGGTCGTTAAGAATTCATCAAGAAGAACAACCAATACAAGTGTCAAGTGGCTATTCCCTTCCGATTACAAGCAGCAACAAACTGGGGAACGAAGTATTAGTTTTCCATGATTATGAAAACAGGTATGAAAAGAGTGTTACTTACACAAGCAGCAAAAAAGAAAAGAACTGGGGAACGAAGTATTAGTCCTCCATGACTATGAAAACAGGTATGAGAAGAGTGTTACTTACAGTGGTTTTTGATCCAAGGACTGCAGAAGGATGGATGATGTTGTTATGAGCAGAAAAGGAATAGCCTGACAGGTGACTTGCCTCTCCTATAACCTGATACACTTGGGAGAGATAGTGAGCTCCAGTGAGAGCATAGTTGTACAAATAAATAAAACCAACCAAACAATCAATAGTCCTGAATGCAGAAACTGATAAAACTCACATCTCGATTTATGTCACTGAAAGCTTGAATGGAATTCAAGCGTGCACAATACTTGCTCTTGCTTGCAATATAAACACAACATTTATGGGTGTTCCTTGGAAAGGGTACAAAACCATTAGGACCCATGGCACCATGTTCATGGAAACTTTGGGAAGATGCATTAGCCATAAGATGAGACAACATTACTTTGTTGTCTAATGAACCAGCCTTGTCATTCCCATTTTCTTCAGCTTGAGCCCCATCCAATGATAATTCAGATCTCTGTTACGGGGAGAACAAATTAAACAAAAATAAAAACAAGTAAAAGTTACAAAGCAGAAACGACGCATCCATCTTATCCAACTCACCAGCTGGCTCCTGACCAGAAAAGGCAGCACATCCCGCCTTAGGCTGTGGAAAGTTTCTTTTTGATAAAGTATTTCTTGAAGAACAGACCTTTGAGCAACAAGCCAAAATAAGGACTATATAGAGCAGAACAACTTCAGAATGAAGTAAAATATCACTTGGAAGCAAAAGAGCAAAACCTCAAACCTCTTGAAAGCGTACAAATGAGCATCCATCAAATCAGCACGAATTTCCATCTACAAAGGGGATAAGGAGAGAGCCTAAGTAAGAAACAAGCAGAAGTTTGTAAACTTAAAGGGAATTCAAAGTTGGACAATTATCCTTCCAATTTAGTTCCAAACTATATCCTTCGTTTTAATCAAACACGTTGCGAACAATTCTAAGAAATGGCAAGGCAACAAGTAAAGGAAGGTACAAAGAATTATTAGCCATCATTGGATCTCCTGTTCTTCCTATATCTTCTATCTTCTTTTTGTACTGGATGAAATTTAATCGTAAAGAGACAGAGAAGGATAAGAAATTATTAATGAGGCACAAAGACAAACCATAGAAGATAGAAATGCAGATCACTGACTACATCTTTGAATATACATGTGCATATAGTCAGCAATGAACTACTTAAACAAATTGAGTAGTAACAAGGAACTAAAAACAAAAATTTGAGGTTTCACATCCAATCGGAGAATTAACCCTGCAATCATACTGATGACAGACTTTTCCTCCTTTTCTAATAGACGACGAAATCTATTAGTGCAAGAGCATGGCAGGATGCAAGTAACCGCGTTAACAAAGGAGAAACGGGTCATTCAACATGATGATCGTCAAAATTGTCTGTCTTTTTGATAGATACAAAGACAGCCATTGAACATCAAAAGTGCAGTTCACCAGCTACATTTTGAATGAAGTTTTCCTCCACAATACCACGAAAGGGCGGCCTCATGGGCGTAGTTTGTAAGGAACTGCTGAAATAGTACAACTAGCAAGGAACAAAAAACCACAATATGAGGAACCTCATCACAATCGGTGCATTAATGATAATCACTGAAGGGTTTCTAACAACTAAGATTTACAAACCTGCCCCACTGCACGGAGGATGCTCTTTTGAACTCTAACATCTTTCTCAACCTCCGCTCCTGTCAAGAATCACCCCATATGATAAACAATATTCTATATTACAGATAAGATACTGGGTATACAAATAAGGATCTATCCTAACCAGCTGCTATGAACAACATAAATTGCCTTGTGGGATCCAGCCCGATAATATTATAGCGTCCTGGTTTCTTGGCTTTGTCCTTTCCACCAGAGGAAGCCGAATCTGATGGACCACTGACAGGAGCAGAGCAAAGCATTGCAGTAACTACAGCATCATGCCGTCTATGAGCAGCCGCCACTGCTCCAGGAGGAACATCACAAACAAGATCACCACTCACAACCTACAAAAGCATAAATTATTATTGTTATTATTATTTTGATAAGTACAAAAGCATAAAAAATCAATGGCAGTAAATTGTCAAAAAAATTCATGCCAGGAAAGGTGAGAGCTCCAACCAAGATATCATGAGCAGTCAGGTGGTGACCAATGGCCCGAAGAGCACCAGCTGTCCCAACATCCTCAGGGACTGCAGCTACCTGTGAAATTTGAAACTTCAATCAAGCTCGATGTAAACTGAGTAGTGTCGCCAATATCATGGTGCCTAACCAACTTGGTAGTGTATCATGGTTTCATCTTATTCCATTTATGTCTTTGTATCTACCAATCAAAAGGTTGTATCTTGTTTTAAGAACAACATTTACAAAGGTAACACCTCTCCTTAATTTGTTATGCGGGAAAACAGTTCTAAACCCTAACCAGTGAAGAATAACTGAATAAGGCACAAATAAACCCCTAAACTAAATATGAAAAGGTAAGATGGGTATTATACCTTAAAAATATCCAGGCATGATAAAAAAAACAAAGGACTGAAATGCAGTGTTTCAATAAGCCAATATCAAGCTGGTTCTCAATTTTCACTTAGATGATATAAAGTATTACCATTGACCAGCCCTATCTGATATGACCGGGAACATCGAGAAAGAACATCTTCTTTATCACACTAGTTGTAAGTTGTAAAGTTAACTTGAGTTTATCTCCTTTGTTGTCTATCCACACATATACAAGTTATTCTACTCAGTAAGTTCCACAAACCATTGTTTACACCATATTTGACCATATTAGTCAAATCAACAAGATTGTATAATCATGCCACCCCAAGCCGAATGTCTGTATATACCTTATGGTTTTTTTGTTGTTCGCATAGAATACATTGCCTGTAAAGAGAACCTCAAAAATATCCAATAGAGGACCTCGGATGAGGTAGTACTAATTCATTTACTTAACCTTGTAGTTTTCCACAGTTTTTTGAATTTCTTACAAAATTAAGTTAGGAGTATAGACCTAAGGCCTTTAGTTGCTCGAATAAAAGAAACTACACAGTACTGCGAATAATTACCTCAACATGCAGGCGATCGACATAAGCACTGGATATCCAACCACCAACTCTAAGAGCTGCATCTTCACCTTCGACTACCTATGCAACATACACGAAGAAAATCAATAACCAGCATTTGCGCAGAAATGAATCTTTCACAAACACATATTAATCATTTTTCCTGTGTATATGAACAGAAAATTATGGCCTGAAAAAAAAAAGGCTTGTCTAGGCAGAATTTTTAATTTTAAAGAGAAACATGAGCACCTATGTTACATGGATCCTCCCAAATGTATAAAATACTCATGCCGGACACTAAACGCTTAGCAAGCGTATTTTGTAATTCAAAGATCCCTCAAAATATGCGCAAAACTCTTACAGTGTGCACATGGCTGGCTCTGGGCTAAGGCCCATGAAGCGCAAGCCTTAGGCCCCCCAAAAATGTCCAAACACTAGGGCCTCCACTTGTTTTTAGTACCTAGAATACATGTGTTGCTATAGGGCCATGAATATGTTTTACATAGGGTCCAATGGCCCAGCAAAAATGGAACGAAGGAAAAAACCAAAAAACAAAAACGAGAATAAAGTTGGATCATGGGACGATCTCTGGAAAACTTATTCGGTGTGGTGAGTGCATCATTAACATGGATGCATCTTTTTCCCTTAAACGATAATTCCCATTGCAAACAAACCCAACGAACTGACAAAGAAGGAATTACACGTTAAGTGATAGGGGTATTAAGGGCCTCATTTTCGAAGATCATCTTAGGCCTATGAAATCTCAAAGCCGGCCCTAAGTGTGCATAAAATACCCCAAGGCCCTTAGTAAACATTATTAATCTCAGAAAATAAAAGAAATCTACTACAAAGTTAGAATCTTTTGGAACATCCCCGAGTCATCGAGATAAAATGGGATGAAGCGGACACTTAAAACACATACTCACATGAAATACCTTTACCTGAGCCCATGTAACATAGTCGAGCACACACGAGAATATCAAAATTAAGTATGCCCTGTTTGAATGGATAGAATATTGAGGACCATAAATATGATTCCACATCCCCATAATTCCCAAATTTGGAGCTGGAATAGGAATGTAATTGCTGATGACCTATCCAACCCGAAATAAGAAGCCCAAACTAACTAAGAATGCGATACTTGTCCCAGTAGATTGCAAGCTCAATTATTTCGAAAATTACTATTGAACTCACTAATCAGTCCAATGAACTTCCTAAAACTGATCCTTGTATAGAATTTCTTCTCCTTTCAAACAACTAGGGTATAAGAGCAAAAAAGGAGTTAGGGGGCAGTATATAAACACATATAGATACGTATAGATGTATATCTCTATATATTTAAGAGAGAGAGAGAGAGAGAGAGAAGCGTACAACAATGAGGTCCTTGAGATTATTTTGCTCCAGAAGCTCAAGAACGTAAGACAGAACGGGGCGATTCGCAACGGGCAGTAGGGCTTTGGGAACCTCCTGAAGTTAGGATCTTTCAATTGTAAAAAGCAACAGGAAAAAAAAAAACATAAAAAGAAAATTAAACAACGGAGAAACTAACATTTGAAACAAGAGGGATGAGTTCCTTTGAAGTGCCGCCGGCCAGTACTACCACCTGAAAATCCATTCCTCCTAATCCCACAACCCCCCAGAGAGAGAAAGGGAGAGGGAGAGATTTGGCAAGGCAAGGGTTTTCGGGTGGTGGTGCGGGGATTCTTGTGAGTGGCTTCGTTTTGCCTTTCCACCGTTTAGGGGCGCGGCTATTCGCACCACGTATTTTCTCCCACAGTCCGTTAAAAATTTTCAATTAAACTCGATAGCTAGTTATCGAAATTAAGATACATTTTCAACATCAAATTACCGAAATATGATATTTTGTTCAACAGCTATTTACCGAATATGCCCGAAAATGCATGTTTGGCAGTTATCTACCGAAAGTTGAATATATTTTCGACATGTAGTTACCGAAATATAATCTTATTTTCAACAACTATTTACCGAAATGTTATTTATGATTTTCAACAACCACTTACCGAAATAGAGTGGGCTATGGGAGAAAATACGTGGCTGCGAATAGCCCAGCCCCCGTTTAGTGGTGGCGGTGCCGGTACTGTAGTAGTATAATATGGAGGGAAAACTACACTTTACCCCCTCAAACCAATTTATATCATACCCTTGCATTACTACTATGTTTTTAATCGATTCAATTTAAACCATTGACCTGAGAGCTCCAAACGACTAATCTAGCTCGTGCTTGGCTCGTGTATTATCGAGGTTTTCAAACTTGGTTGGTTTCCCACCCGAGCCTCCACAAATAAGCTAGATTTTTATAAACCAGTGGAGTTACAAGTAACTCAAGTTTGACTTATCTACTACATTAGCTCTAAAACTCAAGCTCAAACCTAACTCGTCTGCTAACAAGTCGAGCCTCGCAGTATTCACAAACATCTAAGTTATGTTTGTAGCCGTATTTGACCCCTTAAATTGCCAGTATTGACCCAACTTGGCTTATAAGAGATAACGATGGTTTGTTAGTAGATGTCTGGGTCACAATCAAAAGGTGACATTTTCTCCACAGGTTGTTATTAAATGTTAAGAGTTGCAAACGAAGGATCCAACTCAGTATCTCTCCTCGCTCACGTAAGGAACCTCCACAATACTCAAAAGGTGAACCTCTGAAGAAGTCATCTTAAGGATTTTTATTGTTCAAGTTGATTTTAACACATTAGCAGCTACTTTTATTTCAAATGGCTTAGGTACGCAACTCCAAATCTAAGCCTTTAATCACCCAATTTCGCATTGTATCTATCCATGTATATTATAAAACAGAACGGATTTTCTTTCAAAGTGCCTAGGCATACAAACATAGATGCATCTACAGCTGTTCGATCGTACTTAATGATAAGGTTATAGCCGTTGGATCAAAGGAATGAATCTCTCTCTCTCTCTCTTTCTCTCATAAATTACTCCCATTAAGGCATTGTATTCAAAACCACCCATTAAGACATTATTAAAATGAAAACCAAAATCATATATAACCTTTGTACAAAACCGAAATCAAAGCCAACATTCATTTTCCTATTTGAAAACTCTATGGATACCAACCTGAGCACACTGACCATGGTCACCGACGGTGCACGGTGCCCACTCTGAGCCCCACACGGATGATCCGACCCATTCAATAATTTAAAAAAACAACAATGAGTGGGGCTATGAAAAATCAACTACATCCGACATGTGTAAGTATTTGATCAAATCTTCCCATTTTTGAAATATCAAAAAAAAAATGGAAAGATTGGATGAAAAATGAGAAAATTGGATCGAGCACTTACACATATCGGAAGGAGTTGATTTTTCACATATCCACTTGGATTTTATTTTAAAATTATTGAATGGCTCAAATCATCCATGTAGGTCCGGAGTGGGCCCCGCGAATGGTCGCTACGTACATTTTGTGTACTTGGGTCGGTATCCGAAACATTCTCCTTTCCTATTTCTGGCTATCAAACGTACATCATAGAAATGACCGAAAATAGAAATTTCTATACATCGTTCATATGATTTTCACATTCTTCTTCTTTACTTTCTCTACCTCTCCCCTCCTCTCTCTCTCTCTCTCTCTTGAAAAGTTCAATACCACCAAAATCTACTTCACCAAAACCACCAAGGTGAGAATATCACTTTTCATCAAATATGTAAATTTCTATACATCGTTCATATATGATTTTCACATTCTTCTTCTTTACTTTCTCTACCTCTCCCCTCCTCTCTCTCTCTCTCTCTCTCTCTCTCTCTCTCTCTCTTGAAAAGTTCAATACCACCAAAATCTACTTCACCAAAACCACCGAGGTGAGTTCTTCCATTATTTTTGTATATTTGCTACCCATTTTCTTTTCATTAAGATTATGATGTTTATCAATGGCTATGTTGCGTTTTTGTTTATAGCATAGTTGAATTTGTTGAACACGAGTTGGTATATTGCACGCAAGTTCAGTATTAATTTACATGTTGTGATTGTTTGAGCTGTATATTGTACGCGAGTTTAGTATTTATTTTTGTGTGCTAATTGTTCAAACCGTGTCTTTAGGCACAGGCATACGCTAGTACTATATATACAAGCAAAGACATAACCCCTTCAATGCAAAGACATAACAAAATACTAAATATATAAACTGATCATGAAAGAGAGACAATTGACGTATATATACATAGAGTAGATGAAAATGAATATAATCACTCAATAAGATCACCATTTCGTCATTTGAATGAATTTCATGATAAGCTCGCATTGGAAGAAATAAACTTGCACGTATATTAACTTATTTTATAGGGTGCAAGAATTGAAATTATATTTACCATTCAACAAAACAGGAGAAGTTGGTGGAACTTTTTTCTACTATTCTTTGCAGCAAATAAGAAATAGACAATTTTCGATCAATGTTTTGGAGCTTGAATAAGACCCACAAAATAAAATTTGGAAAGGATTTAAAGATTTTGGATCATGGCACTCCAGTAATTAAGACCCGCAAAATGAAGTTTGGAGAGGTTTTAAAGATTGGAGTATGGAAGTGAGTCGTGTCCCTATATCTACATTAGTCTATGAACAAGTCTAATTTGTCAATGAAAATAAATCAAGTAGAGATTGGAGTATCGCTTGACATTTCCGCTTTCAATCACCACTCTAAAAAATTCCCAAATTTGGGAAAATTATAGCTAAGGACATGTTTTGATAATTAATATCCGTCAAGGACATTTTCAGTATTAACAAATGTTCTTAGCTTGTCCTTGACGGGAATTAATTATCAAAACATATCCTGAGCCGTCATTTTCCCAAATTCAAATATTATCGAAAGACGCTTATATGTTATCGCACCCATTTTTTCCTAGAATGTCGACTCACCTTGTCACGAGGCTTGGGAATATGGCAGGACCACAACATAAAAGAACAAAAAATCAATAATATAGTTTGTGTATACATTTGAGGAGGGAGAAATTCTACATGGCTTGGGAGCACTTTTGCTAACTGTCTTCAATAAGTAGCTTGACTTCAAACCAGCCGAAAAGGCAGCAATCACCCAGCCCTGAGATTTTCAAAACTCTAGACGGGATTTGAAAAGCCTCTCAATTTATACTATATTAATTAGTTGTTCGACACAAGAATCAACCAGCCTTGTGGTTTGATGGCAAAGTAGTTGGACCGCATTGTTGGTACCTCAAATCGTGAATTTGAGACATGATATAGAGCACAAGTCCAAAACCTTTATTTTATAGGTTCCAAAAATTGTTGCGCTAAAAAGTGAAGATGCCAAGGATCAAACTCAAAACCCCACATTCCAAACTAGTGTGTGTTACCACCGTGCTATGTTAGATCAGTTGTAAACCAATTGTAAGATATAGTTTGCTTATATATATATAAAATAAGTAATGTATTTCAAATTTGGAGACTGAATTATTGGGTCTAAAACTGGAGACCCTATACGATTGCCTGATGAGTCTATGTCCAAGGCTGGCCCTGCACACCATACCAAAAAATCAGCGGTACGTATCTTCTTGACCAATAGCCATGTCTTTTTATTTCCAAAGTACCTAAAAAAAAAAAAATAGCCATGTGTTTTCAGCTGTTAGATTGCCATCATGTAATTACCTTTTAAAATTGTAAGGGTACAAAGGCACAGAGAAAAGCAGGTACAGATCGAGGATTTGATCCCATCAAATCCCCTCACTATTTCCAATGGTAATAAACCAATCACCATTTTCACAAAACTTGAACCACTTCCTAGCCTTGCAATACTTGATGAAAAAATACCACCCAACCCCGGCCACAGTCATCAGCCCACACACCAAGAAAACAACCTTAGTCGCAATCGCCATTATATAAACCAAAAACGCGGACGGAACCAAACACATCACTACAAGTCCCGGTATCCCCATCGGCACCCGGTACGGCCGCTTCATCGCCGGATACTTCCTCCTTAGCCACACGAACGAAGCGAACTCCAACAACATCCCCAAACTGTACAAGAAATTCGCCGACGAGATAATTTCCGTGAAATTCATGAACGAAACAGCGAGGGTGATCACGGTCGAAAACACAATCCCCACCCAGGGTGTATTGAACCATTTCGACTGAACCCCGAAAAATTTGGGCAGAAAGCCTAATTCCGCCATACCCAGGACCTGGTAGGCACTGCTGCTTAATTGAGCTTCGAAAAGCCCAATTCCAGACAAAACAGCGCCTATTTCGATCCACAACCTAAGCCAATTCCCGGAGATAATTTCCGCCGCCTGTGCCATGAACCCAGCTTCCCATTTGCTCTGGTCAACCGAGACAGCCCCAGTCACGGCCATAAGAGGGATTATATAAGCCACGCAAGTGAAAATCACCGCGAAAAATAAAGCCTTGGGGAATATCTTTTGTGGGTTTTTAACTTCTCCTGCTAGAGTACTAACATTATCCCAAAAATTCAAATTCCAAAAAAGGGTATTGAAGAAAAGATTCCAGTCGTGTTTAACCCCTTTCTGGCCCAAACTGAGCCATCTATGGGGCTTTATCTGTGGGATAGCTATTAAGGACATTATGATAAAGGGTAAAAGAGAGATTATACCGAGGAAGACGGCGAAGTAACCGACTATGGATAGGCCTAAGTAGTTGACAAAGGAGAGGAGGAGAGTGAAGAGGGTAACGGTGAGGTAACGGGGGTAACCACCCGAGAAGACGGAGAAGATGTTCTGGAGGTAGTCAACGCAGAGGACTGGGTAGGCGGCCATGTTGATGACCCCGCTGAGGAACTTCCACGTGCCCATGAGGGAACCGAAGAACGGGCCGAACGCGGCGTCGGCCCATATCACGAAGCCGCCATTGCCGGGGAAGGCGGTGGAGAGTTCGGCGGTGATGAGAGCCTCCGGGATGCTCCAGATGAAGGGGAAGATTAGGAAGCCAAGGATGGCGAGGAGGGGGCCGGCGGCCTGCACGGTGGGTTCTTCGCCATATGGGCCACCGGCCACCTCAAAGTAGATAAGGAAGATTAGGGGGATTAGAGTGAGTTTTTTGGGGTCGTGGGCGGTGGTGGTGGTTATGGGGAGGAGTTGGGGTGGGTTTTGGGTGGTGGGTGGTGGTTGTGGGGGTGTAGTTTGGTGGTGGCCATTAGAGAAAATGGGTTGTGGTGGTTTTCGGCTGTGGGGTTGGGGCTGGATCTCTACTTGCATGATGGTGTTGTGTGGTTGAGAGATGTGGGGAAACTATGAAAATGATGAGGGATAAATAGTAGTTTAGCATCAATCGATCAATTAATTACTAGTAATTGATATTCTCCAGCTAGATGGAAGATCTGATAATAGCTAGAGAATAATGATCGCGTACTCCGATTGAGAGTTGAAGATGTAAGTTGTACTTAAAATTACTCCAATTAATAAGAACATGGGAATTAGCTAGTCAAATCTTTCTTTTGGCAGCAGTTAAGCTAAGGCATCAAGAGATTCTAGATTTGTATATAGTACTATATCACACTAAAAACGAGTTTAGTAAAAATATTGTTCAGTCACACGGTGGGCCTAAACTTCTACTACAATATATGGGGAGGTGATAATTGGTACCATCCTTAAAAAATAAAGTTGTATCTAAACCTAGGAGAAGTCAGCCTCGAAATCATATATATTCGTGCATTATAGTAGTATATTGATTGATCATGAAGTGTCTTTTGTTACTTTAATATGGTGACTTTCTCAATCCTTTCTGCCTACTTCCTTTGATTACACATCTAGCTAGCTAGTAGTAGTAATTAAGATCCTCGATCATGTCACATTTTTTCAACTAAAATTTTAATTACTACTAACGGTCTAATCAATTCATGCCATTAATTTAATAATCACACGCAAGGCTCTTGTTAAAAAATTCGTCCACACTCCACAGTATTGTTTTGCTTATGTCTCTAACGACCAAATTGACAGCTATACACCCTATAGGGCTCAATTCCATGATCCACTACATTACTCAATTAATGCTCATGCTTTGTTTTCACGATTACATTTGGTAGCAGAATCAATTTATACCCGACTCAGCCCAACTCACCAACTTCCCATCTTTTCCCACCGGCCCCTAAAAATGACCGTGGACACTAGCCCACCTTCCATGCCTTCTCGACTTGCCTCCACGTATTCTCCTGTATTGACTCGGCATGACTCGACACTCGGTTCAAACAATCCTCTATCCATTTGGTATGACTTGACTCTCTGCAACCGCTTCGTTCTGAATGATTCATATTGTGATTATGGGTCCTACAGGATGAACACGACTAGTCCTTTTCTCCTTATATCTTGTTCGAAAACCAAACCAAACCTGCCCGATCTTTTGCGTTTTGATGAAACTAATGACACCAATTAAGCTTCTTATTATCTTGATTAATACAATCATTATCCTTGTAAATTAGTGTAAACCCTTATTATATGGAGCCTTGCTTAGGTTAATCATTGACCGTAATTCATGATCAAGAAATCACCCATGACCTATATTAACTCTCCCCCAATTTTCTCCCTGCTTGGATATGCAACTTGCCATGCACTCGGCCATGTTCATCCACATGGACCTTTGACATTTAGATGGTCATCCGAGCTAAAGTAGTACTGTATCCAACATGCAATCTATCTTATACATATATTAAAGCAAAAGGATATATTTAGTTTTTATAAATGTCATCCCTCTAGCTATTACTCCCTCCATTCCAACTTGTTTGTTCAATTGTCGAACTACGTGTCTTTCAAAAATATACTTATATCTTACATTTTATAATATTTTTTATAATTTTGAAAATTAATTGAGATCTATCAAATAAGATTCATATTACAAATTAAAAACATTACTAATTGAAAATTATAGCCAATTCTTTGAGAGGTCAAACGTTTTTAAAAAGTCAAAAATGGAACAAATAAACCGGGACGGAGGGAGTATTATATTGTACGTCTGCATGTAAAATATTTTTACGTAGATTCATCTCTTGCTATTTGCTATTATAAAGCAGAAACAGGAACGCCTCTTTGGTAAAACCGGTAAAAGTACGGTTACTTCGTGGTGACTTGACTTACTAATTTTGTTTATTGGTAACTTAGAGCATCCTCTTTGCCATTTTACCCTTTCCATTCTCTTTTTTGAGCAAGGGTGGTACACCCGTGCATTTTATTTTTCCAACTTTCTTTTTTTCCCTCTCTGAATCAAAAATGACAACTTTATCATATATGTGTTCTCAAATTTGGCAAATAAAATGACATTTACCATATTTGAGAAATTTTTGAGTTTATGGGTGTGATGTGATAGTTGCCATTTCTGTTACTCTTATTTTCTATCAGGCTCTCTTGATCGCTTGATATTATTCGATTTTGTGTGTGGATAAAAAACCAAATAGATTATGGGATTGTTTTATTTGATTTTGGACGATGGGATCACAAGCTACAACAACTTCTAGTCTAGGGGTGATCATAAGGACTCCATACATGTGGCGGGTTCCGTGGGGATCAATCATCCATAAGTTTATCATTCTATCAAGAGCTATGGGTCACGACCGTATCAACAGAATTAACAACGCACAAGGAACATCTTGTGAATTGTTTTGAACTTGAAACTTTCTAAATTCGAGTTGTGTAAGAATAACCTGTTTACCACTAAGCTACCACCCAATGATAGCGAGACTGCGAGAGTCTAGTCGGATGAAGTTGAAAGTGACTATAAGTGCAAGACAAAGGACGTAAGAGAGAGTCATACAAAAGGGCGTGTCCATAAATGAATCAAGGACCGGTTAAGATGGGTTCGTGAGCAAGGCCAGCCCATGGGCTAGAGAAGAAGGCCTATATATCTTTCTATATTGTTCATCACTAACATAATTAATTAAAACATCTCCATAATTACACCCAATCCGGTTTTGTTCACCCATTTTAAAAGTGAGTGAACATTAACCACCTCTGCATTTTTTGATATAAATAAAGATTAGCCATCTTAAAAGTGGACGAACATTAGCCATCTTAAATAAAGGCTTCTTAATCTCTATATTGAATTAAAGGCTTCAAGATCCTTGGACTTAAAGAGTGAAACTATGAGGTAATTTCGACCAAGTCTCTCTCTAAAATATACTGGAGGTTGTGGAGTAGATTTTTGAAGGCCTTTACGAGGTCTACTTAGACAATAAAGAGAGTACAAATTCTGATGATCATCTATGAAACGTCGCTAGTACTATTAGGATTCGGAAGTGTTGCAATGCGATTATATGACCACAATCCTGCCGTGGGCTATAGTGGTCTTATTCAATTTAGGGATGAACGCACCGGTCAATTTTATTTTATTTTTTTTAGATTTGGTTTTGGGTATTTTTTATTCCACTCTCCAATGTTTACTCCAAATAAAACTTGCGTAATATTAGGTTCTTCAAGCCCTCTGTGTCAAAAATGTCCTCCTCAACTCCGTTCCGCTTTCTTTTTCAACATTTTTTTTTAAAAAGAATATAATTTTAAACTCAAATATAATAAAAAAAATTAAAATTTTTTTTTGTACTGTTTAAAATATCTCAATGAGATCTATTAAAAAAAATTCATATTGGTAGAAAAATTATTAGCGTAAATACATGATTTTTAAACTTGAAATTACCTTCTTTTTCTAAAAGTTCATTTTCTTAGAAATCGGAACGGATTAGTAAATGTTTAACAATTTTTGCCATTGCTTTTGATTTTTTTTTTTTTAAACCAATGTCCTTCTATTTATTTTGGCTTGTGTGGGACATAAAAGATTGCCTGTGTCTTTTATTAAATTACTATTCCCTCCGTTCCATATTGAGAATCTCACTTTCTCTTTCTTACCATTTTTTAAATCAAAAAATCAACTATTTCGGTGCATTATTTTTCAAATTTTTTCGCACCGTATTAAAGATCTCGATTAATACTTTAATTTGGTGCGAAAAATTTCAAAAAATTAAACACTGAAGTAGTTGATTTTTTTATTTAAAAACGATACGACTTTTTATGGTGGACCGTCGATTTAAAACGGAGGGAGTAGTATTTAAAGTGAATGTTTCACATTTATTATTTTCTATTTGATTGGAGGGATAGAAAACGACCCCTTAACTTAATAGGTGGGGCACAAAAGTGTAAACAAAGCTGACTTCTTCGCAAATTCGTCCCTTTCACATGGGACCAAACTTATTAGTTATTATTAGTTTTTCTTCTTCTTCTTCATCTTTTTTGTCCCCTTTTGAACATTGAAAGAGACTCCATACAAGGTAATGATTGGAGATATATAGAGAAAAAAAATTTAAAATAATAATTAAAAATAGAAATAATGATTGGACAGAGATATGAGTAATGATAAAACAAAAATAAAAGTAAAAACTAAAATGGAAACCGAACAAAGGCTTTGTTATTATATTTTGTTATGTCTTTTTTTTTTTTTAAGCTGCAAAGACATAACAAAATATATAATAATAAAGCCTTTGTTTGGTTTCCATTTTAGTTTTTACTTTCATTTTGTTTTCAATCATTACTTCTATCTCTCCATAATCATTACTCTTATTTTCAATTATTACTTTAACTTTTTCTCTCTATATCTCTCCAATCATTATCCCTATCTCTTAATTATTACTCCTATTTCTCTCTAAAATCATTATCAAAAACAAAACCATAACTCCTATCCGAAAAATAAATGTAAACTGATCACGAAAGAGAGACAATTGGCGTATAGAGTAGATAGAAAATGAAAGTATTCACTCAATAAGATAACCATCTCGTCATTTTGAATGACTTTTATGATAAGCTCGCATTGGATGAAATAAACTTGCACGTATATTAACTTGTATTATAGGTTGCAAGAATTGAAATCATATTTACCATTCAACAAAACAGGAGAAGTTGATGGAACTTTTTTCTATTCTTCTTTGTAGCAAATAAGAAATAGACGATTTTGGATCAATGTTTTGGAGCTCAAGGAAGACCCACAAAATGAAATTTGGAGAGGATTTAAAGATTTTGGAACAATGTTTTGGCACTCGAGGAAGACCCACAAAATGAAGTTTGAAAGGATTTAAAGATTTTGGAACAATATTTTGGCACTTGAGTAAGACCCACAAAATGAAGTTTGGAGAAGTTCTAAAGATTGGAATATGGATGTGAGTCATGTCCCTTTATACAACATTAGTCAATGAATAAGCCTAATCCGTCAATTGAAAACAAATCGAGTAGAAATTGGAGTATTATTAGATGTCCCTGTTTTTAATCACCACTCTAAAATATTTTAATACTATTGAAAGACGCTTACACTGTATCACACCATTTTTTTTCTCATTCTCACGAGGCTTACTTGAATATGGTAGGACCACACCATAAAAGAACAAAAAAGCCAATACTTTCTGCTTACATATGAGGAGAGAAAAATTGGAGTACATGACTTTGGGAACACTTTTGCTAACTCGTCTTTTCAAAAGTAGGTTGACTTCAAATTAACAAGCCGAAAAGGCAGCAACAGCACCATCCCAAACCAGCTGTATCTTCTTGACCAATACTCATGTGCATGTAATTTAACTGTTGCTAAAATTGTGGCAGGTACAGCTTTAGGATTTGATCCCATCAAACTCCCTCACCATTTCCAATAATGGTAATAAACTCATCACCATTTTCACTAAACTTGAACCACTTCTTGGCCTTACAATACTTGATGAAAAAATACCACCCAACCCCAGCCACAGTCATCAGCCCACTCACCAAGTAAACAACCTTAGTCGCAATCGCCATTATAAAAACCAAAAACGCGGATGGAACCAAACACATAACTACAAGTCCCGGCATCCCCATCGGCACCCGGTATGGCCTCTTCATTGCCGGATACTTCCTCCTTAGCCACACAAACGATGCGAACTCCAATAGCATCCCCAAACTGTACAAGAAATTTGCCGAAGAGACAATATCTGTGAAATTCATGAACGAAACAGAGAGGGTGATCACGGTCGATAACACAATTCCCACCCAAGGTGTACCAAACCATTTCGACCGAACCCCGAAAAATTTGGGCAAAAAGCCCAATTCTGCCATACCCAGGACCTGATAGGCACTGCTGCTTAATTGGGCTTCGAAAAGCCCAATTCCAGACAAAACAGCGCCTATTTCAATCCAAAACTTAAGCCATTTCCCCGAGATAATTTCCGCAGCCTGTGCCATGAACCCTGTTTCCCATTCGCTTTGGTCAACCGAAACAGTCCCAGTTACGGCCATAAGTGGGATAATATAAGCCAAACAGGTGAAAATCACCGCGATAAATAATGCCTTTGGGAATATCTTTCGTGGGTTTTTGACTTCTCCTGCTAGAGTACTAACATTATCCCAAAAATTCAAATTCCAAAAAAGGGTATTGAAGAAAAGATTCCAGTCGTGTTTAACTCCTTTCTGGCCTAAACTGAGCCATCTATGGGGCTTTATATGTGGGATAGCTATTAAGGACATTATGATAAAGGGTAAAAGAGAGATTATACCGAGGAAGACGGCGAAGTAACCGACTATGGATAGGCCTAAGTAGTTGACAAAGGAGAGGAGGAGTGTTGAGAGGGTAACGGCGAGGTAACGGGGGTAACCGCCGGAGAAGACGGAGAAGATGTTTTGGAGGTAGTCAACGCAGAGGGCGGGGAAGGCGGCTATGTTGATGACGCCGCTGAGGAACTTCCACGTGCCCATGAGGGAGCCGAAGAACGGGCCGAACGCGGCGTCGGCCCATATCACGAAGCCGCCGTTGCCAGGGAAGGCGGTGGAGAGCTCGGCGGTGACGAGGGCCTCCGGGATGCTCCAGATGAAGGGGAAGATTAGGAATCCGAGGATGGCGAGGAGGGGGCCGGCAGCCTGGACGGCGGGTTCTTCGCCATATGGGCCGCCGGCCACCTCGAAGTAGATGAGGAAGATTAGGGGGATTAGAGTTAGTTTTTTGGGGTCGTGGGTGGTAGTGGTGGTGGTTATGGGGAGGATTTGCGGTGGGTTTTGGGTGGTGGGTGGTGGTTGTGGGGGTGTAGTTTGGTGGCCATTAGAGAACATGGGTTGTGGTGGTTTTCGGCTGTGGGGTTGGATCTCTAATTGCGTGATGGTGTTGCGTGGTTGAGAGATGTGGGAAACTATGAAAGGGGTGAGGGATAAATATCTTGTTTGGAATCAATTAGTTGTACTAATGTAACCGAATCCTTTCTAGTCCATGTTTTGGACTGAATAAGATAGTCATGATTCAGGTGTCGTTTAATTTTCTTTTCAAGCCTCTTTTTTCAAAAAAAAAAAAAAGTAATTTCAAGTTCAAATATAATAAAAATGAAAAAATAATTTATTAATTTTTTTGCATTAAAAGATCTCAATGAAATCTATTAAACAAGATCCATATTAGTAGAAAAATTATTTACGTAAACGCATGATTTTTAAACTTGAAATTAACTTCATTTTCTAAAAGTTTATTTTTTGAGAAATCGGAACGGACCCTAAGACCGTCCAATATTTGATATAATTAATGGTTTAATTTTGCATGTTGATTTTTATCATAAGAGTTAATCTTACCGGTAAAACTTATTGAGCAAATTCAGACCATTGAAACGAACTGCCTCCTCATAGTAAAAGTACATGAATTTTAGAGAATCCAAACCCATAATTGATTGAAGTTGACAACGGAAAATAATAATTGAGCCGTGAAAGAACATGGGAAGCTGGTCATGAAATCTTCCTTTTGGCAGCTGTAATAAGCCGTAAAGTTAACGCATAGAGAGATTCCGGATTTATACCCCACAAAAACCGAGTTTAGTAATATGATATGATATTGTTCAGTCTCGTGGGGGAGGTGATATTTGGTACAATCCTTAAATTAACAACAAAGTTGTATCTAACTAGGAGGTCGGCCTGAAAATCATATTCACATTACTAGTATATTAATTAATTCTTTCGTTACTTTAGTGTAGTGAATTTTTCAGTTCATGTCATTTGACACTCGCAGGACTCTTCTTAAAAAGACGCCTGTACGAGAATAGTTATACTCTGTTTACATTTTTCTTATTGTGGAAATGTCTTCTTTGGGTTTGAAATAGTAGTGAAAGATGACGATAGGCTACATACGTGGGTGTTTGACCCAAATTATTTTGGTGGATTATATATTTTAAATTGTGGATTATAGAGCTTGAATTATGACAAATTCATAATCAAAATTTGTGAAAGTATTTGGTAAAAGTGTGAAAAATAGAATATTCACATGTGCAGTGTTTGGAAGCATAATAAAATAAAATTATTGGATTGTGGGTGAACATTTGATCATAATGTCTGAACTATTATGACTCCTTATATAACATACATACATATATATATATATATACTAGTGCTTACCCGTACCTATGGTACTACGCACCCTGGTTGGACTTGCCCGTGCCTACGGCACTTGTTAGCTTGTAGGGTTTTGGAATTGGAAGATCAGTGGTATTTGCGCAATTACTACAAAAAATGTGGACACTTGCATTACATTTGCAAGTTCTTTCTCAACCCTTAGATCAAATGAATTTCAACCCTTGGATCAACTTGTGTTTGTGTGGAGGCCCACACCCTTGTGTTTTATTAGATAAATGACATTATTCTCTTTGAAACCATTAAAAAAATTATTGGAGTATACACTAAATGTTGTATATTTCATTTGATTTAAAATTATCATTATAGCCTTGGATTCTTTCCATATTACTACTAATTCTTTAATAGTGCACATTTACTACATTGTCTGCGATGTATCTTGGCCGAGGAGCATACACCCATGCTCATTTATTGCCTTTTCTGCCAAAGCCTTCAATTCCCACCGATTTTTTCTCATTTCCTTTACCAGTCGTACACTATCCTTTGTTTTAACTCTGGTGGACCATAATTGCTTCAGCTATTCTTCTTCTCAATATAGAAAATAACTTCTAATACAGAAAACAAACGCTCTCAAAAAACAATATATACACTTTGCTTCTGTTCTCTGTATTTTTCGTACTTTGAAGCTATACTCTTTGAGAATAGGGTCAATAATGGGTTTGTGACTCGTGAGTAAGCTTTAACTACACACAAAACTTCTCGGAGGATCGTTGAATTGTAGAAGGATATCGTCATCCGAAGAGTGCAGAAGGGGACGCATCTTCTCTTAGGAGGGCGCCATCAAACTTGCCTCAATTCACAGGCTTTTCTAATCCCTAATTTTTCTGATTAAAAGTGTAATCTTTGCCAGCTTTGTATTGTTATTGTTTTGCTACTAATTTACCGTACTTCCTACTAGTATGTTAATTTTACCAACACTAAAATATATGACATTTACAAGGAGATTACAAAGTGCGTCGCTCACTTGGACTGTCACTGCATCCGTGGAGGATATCAAATTCTGGGCGAGCTGTGTTGGTTGTTCACTCGGTCTTGCTGACAACAGAATAAAAAGCTGCCCATTTGGTTACCTTCTAGCTGCTTGTGTAGGAAAGTTTCCTCTTCTCCAGGTTATTCTGCCTGGATTCCTTGTTTTTTCTTAAAAATGATAGGCCTCGTTAGTTGTCTTTGTTCAAGTTCGTGGTCCGATAAAAACAAATTACAAAAGACATACGGATAAAAGTAAAACGGGAATGAAAGTCAAGGTTCAAATGAACGAAATACAAACTATACGGGATCAAACCTTCTGTATCGAGATTCTCAGTAGTAGTATATTTACAACCATTGGACCGTATAAAATTTTTAAAGCATCTAAAAATTCACACAATTTAACGGTCCAAGACATCGTGGTACAGAGGTACACGTTTCTCAGTACCTAGGAACGAGGATCTCCGGGAAAACTGTACGGGTCAAAGTGAAAGCTCTCTACTGTAGGGACCAATTCTGTGATTTATACTCACTTTTTTTTGTCATCTTTTTAAGCTCGTGCTCAACGAAATCAAGAAAAATCTCCCACCGTTCCTCTTCTACTCCAGCTAGCTCATAGTAAATCTACTAAATCACCCCCTTCTCCTTAACGACTCGTATCTACTATATGAGATAGATATAGATACCCATAGAGGTATTGAACATATCTTCTTCGTTTACTGAATCATATTCTCTTTGGTGTTTTAAATTGGATTATTGCAGAAATGGAATCACTTTCCATGAGGAATCTGATTTCTGCAACGCAAAATGGGTTCCTTCCCTGGTACGCGTCAAGACCCTTTCGAATACCCAGAATCGGAACCCATGTCAGGCGGAAGCTCTTTGTTCTTTACTCCAAGAAAGCTGCTTTCCAAGGTAGAGAATTTCCTTTTCCTCTTCTATGTTCCTTTAGCATCATTTCTTGAAACTTTACATCTTCAACTTCAAGTACCCTTTTTCTACCCTTGAACTTATGAAATCATTGTTATAGCCTTGTAGGTAGTGCTGTAGCCGATGTTGACCTCGGCTCGTTTAAAATTCGGTGAGCTCGAGCTTGAACTCAAATAATCCAAGCTCGAGCTCGTTAGTGTTATGGAACTCCCAAGCTCTGTAAAAAATATAATATTTTGTAAATTAAGACTCATAGTAAAAAAGATAGATTTTTTATAATAATTTTTGTGTTTGCGAGCCTACTTGAGCCGAGCTTTGCTTGTTCACGAGAAGGCAAATCCGGATGTTTATGGCTTGAGCTCATGAAAGGCTCAATTCGTTTCACCCTTTTAATACGTATGGATGTTGTTTCTGATGGGGTATTTTGTGTGTATGTGTTGTGACTTGTGTTCGGATGTTAGTTTGAGTCAGAGGGTTAGTGGTTACAACGAGCTCCTCCGCCACGAGGCTCGAACGCACCTCTCCATTGAAGGGGAAAGTGGTGGACGCGAACCACTCATGCTAGGCGTGGTGTTTGGTGGTTAAGGTTCAAAGCGCGTGGTAAAGTATGAGGAAAATGTGTAGTAAGATCTTGAATTTTGATCTGTTTACAATGTCGGACCCAATTCACTATAATTATGTATTTTTACCTGATTTGGACTTCAAATCGAGATAGGTTTTGCTTTGTTTGGTGTTGTAACTATTAGACAATTCCTTCGAAGGACTACCCGTTAGGTGATTATGGCCCTAGGTGGTATGGATATTTAAACCATATTGTTATTTTCACAGGGGACTATTGATTTGGGACATTCCAAAATGGAAAGATGAAATGAAAATAATTGACAGAAGGAATAGTTTGCAAAATTTAACTGGGTACAAATGGAATCTTTAATTATGTGTGAAAGACTAATAGTACAAAACTTAATAGGGCTCTCTCTGCCTATGGCTATTTGTAGCATGGCCCGTATGGATGTTGTCATTGGGAGAAGAATCTTTAGGCTTACCAATAGAAGCTTGAACTTGTTTCACATAGATATCCCTCAAAAACTCTTCCTTGTGAAACGGGTTTGGAGTTTCATGGATAGTCGGTAATCTTGTAGTTATTACTGCAGGGGATTTGGGTTGGTGTTGATGGGCTTAAGTCTAGAGGGTTGTGATTATACAGATCTGCGTGGGCACATTGTACCTTATTCGTGTTGTCAATTTTTGGAGAGATTCTTTTGTATTATAATCCATGTACGCACTCTTTTCCTTTATTCAAAGGAACTTGTGATCTCATTCTTTGAGAGTCAAACTTGTGTTTTTACACGCCAGAGCTCGGGCTTTTCCATTGCACCAGGAGCAGCCCTTGTTATGGTCTTAAAGGTATAATAACAATTAAAGTAAAGGACGAAGAATAAGAATAAGAAGATCAATAACATATAAGCTTCACTTTTTTTTGTTGATTCTTATGATTGTCAATCATGTATTCAAAGTCCATTGGACTAACTTAGTTGAGCCTTTATAGAAAGCCAGGTAAAGAGATTGATCAATTTTGGGGATTCTCAATTCAAAGTCCATTGGACTAACTTAGTTGAGCCTTTATAGAAAGCCAGGTAAAGAGATTGATCAATTTTGGGGATTCTCAACACATAAATTAAGGAGATATGTACATTGCAATGGCCAATGGAAACTTCTTATTCTCAACCTTTATATGCACAACACATAAATTAAGGAGATATTTACATTGCAATGGCCAATGGAAACTTCTTATTCTCAACCTTTATATGCACAAACACTACCCTTCTTATGCGGACGCCCTTACACAGCCAAATGCGGACGTCAGTCCCTAGCCATATCCAACAGCTGTGAAACAGAGGAGAATCTCGCGGGGACGAAGGACCATGGGTCGGGTAAGAAACGCAACGAAGAACAACGAAGAAGGAAGATCGATCAAAGCGACGATCGGTATCTCTCTCTCTTCCCATGCTCTGCCTTCCCCCTTTTGTTCGTTCCATATTGCAAAAACCCCAACCCTCAATATGTCGTTTGTTCCAAAAATCCGTTTGTTTCAGATTCAGAGAGAACGACGTGAAGAACAACTGAGAAGAAGAAGAAATCGACAAGTGCGAGGTATCTCTGTCCCTCTCTCTCGAATTAGGGCTTGCTGAATCTGTATTTTTTTCCGGATCCAGAAGTGACCATTGGGTTTCGCATTTTAAAATTCAAAAAACCCTAATTTCTTCTGGTTCGGGTTAGGGTTTCGAGCTAGGGTTTTAAGATGGTTGAGTTTTCGATCTGTTCGATCTGAAATCCCTACTTGTAGCAAGCTGATTTATGGGTTTAACGGACTGAGTTGATTTTGTTCGAGTTAGGGTTTGTTTGTTTGAGAGTTGAGCTGAATCTCCCGCTCTCTAGCTCGTTTTGTTAGGGATTATTTGCTGAATCTGTGTATGGTTGAGTTTTCGATCTGTTCGATCTGAATTCCCTACTTGTAGCGAGCTGATTTATGGGTTTTAAAGGACTGGGCTGATTTTGTTCGAGTTAGGGTTTGTTTGTTTGAGAGTTGAGCTGAATCTCTCGCTCTCTAGCTCGTTTTGTTAGGGATTATTTGCTGAATCTGTATATTTTTTATGTATCTAGATGTAGAGATGAACGTAATCTTATATCTGTGTTAAGTGAGTTAGACCAAGTTTTCGGTAGACGGACAAGCACATCACAATCTTGTAAAACAAGACTTTTGCAACGAAGCCCATAAACATACTTATAAAAAAACACCCATAAACATACTTATTAAAAAACACCATAAATCAGCTCGCTACAAGTAGGGATTTCAGATGGAAAACTCAACCATCTTGAAACCCGAACCCGAACCAAAAGAAATCCTAACCCGAACCAAAAGAAATTAGGGTTTTTTGAATTGTAAAATGCGAAAACCCAATGTAATGTTCACATCTGTATCCAAAAAAAAATACAGATTCAGCAAGCCCTAATTCGAAACCCTAACTCAACCATCTTTTTTCAACGAAGCCCTAACTCGAGAAAGAGGGCGATATACCTTGCACTCGTCGATTTCTTCTTCTTCTCAGCTGTTCTTTGCGTCGTTCTCTTTGAATCTGAAACAATGGATCTAGAACAAACGACATATCGAGAGTTAGGGTTTTTGCGATCTGGAACAAACGAAAGGGGGAAGGCAGAGCGTGGGAAGAGAGAGAGAGAGGGAGAGAGATATATTGATCGTCGCTTTGATCGATCTTCTTCTTTTCGGCCGTCGTAGGAATTCGTCCCCTTCTATCTCTCTCTTCATCTGCGTTGAACGCTAGAAAGTGAGGGTTTTGTTTGGCCCGACTGAGAATACCCGCGTGTGCTTCTTACCGACCCATGGTCCTTTGTACCCGCGAGATTCTCCTCTGTTTCATAGCCGTTGGATGAGATCAAACGACTAGGGACCGACGCACGCATTTTGGCTGTGTAAGGGCGTCCGTATAAGAACGGTACTGTGTGTATATATATGTTTGTATATGTACTTGTATGTATGTATGTGTAGTAATTTCCAAGCAAAGTATTTTGAGATGGTTTTTTTAAGTGCGGAGGAAAACTAAACCCATTACAAGCACTCAAGCAGTTGTTGGTTATAGGTCTGGATTCTTACTTGAGTATGGACTTGATCCTTGCCGTTATTTGCAGGAAGCTATGTTTTTGTACACTCAATTGTGTTGCTATATCGGAGAGCCCTAGCTTCTTCCATTGCACCAAGCAGCGGCCCCTAAGTTGTGTTCCCTGAGGTAGAATAGCTGCTGAAGAAAGTAAAAATGGAACGAAGAAGAAAGAATTAGGCTAGACTTTTCTTTCCCAACCTTTAGAATAATGTATTATGTATCTTAGAACCTAGTCTGTTGGACTAAGTACTCTATCTTTGATATGATAAACCTAGAACTGAAGATATGTGCTGGATAATGCCCCTAGGAAACCAACATGCCTCAACTATTTATCCCAATGGCATCTTTGCCTTTTACATTGGGTTCCTTCAAATAGCTTGAAGTTGCTGCAAGTTTTTTTATAGATTTCTGTCTCAAAGGATTCATTAAATTGCAGAATGCAAGCTCCACTTTGCCGATCTGGTTTATCGTAATTGAGTAACCACTGCTTTGTAATCTTTCTTATGCTCGGACATTCTACCTTTTCACCATGTTCTGGGAAAACTATCCTTAGTGCTCTTATGTATCCAGTTTGGCTTCAATCGTAAAAGCAAGACTGGCAAATTATGAGCTTGAATGTGTGCAGTGTATGAATTTGATACAGACACTCCCTCACACACAAACACATGCGCGGGGGGTGGGGGAGTATACATGCCCACTTTGGTACCCCGGCGATGTGGGACTCGCTTCACATCCCTTCCATCTGTTGGTTAATATTTCTTTTTGGAATGTAATTACATAACCTTATCTTTGCCATTATGAATTGTCTTTGAAAATGAATCATAGACTCGTTAAATGACAACATTGGTATCAACAGATTATAGTTCTGGACTTGGAAATAAAAAGGGACAACTTTAGGACAACGTCTTCCAAGAACTCCACTATGCTTAATTTCATTGACTAGCATTGTCACATCTGGTTTCTTTCTCTGTATTTGTTCTGATTTTAGTGCAGCCATTTTATTCTATCGTAATTGAGTTTCTTAACATTGAGTTGTCACCCAGCTCTGGCAATATATAACTTTGTGCTTCAGATTATCAGGGTTATGCAAAACCTTCACAGCTTTTGGTGGCCTCAGAACCAGAAATTTGCACTGATTCTTCTCTCGAGAAGAAGTTCAAATCTTTCAAAGTGAGGGGATCCGAGAGTTTATATAAAGTCAAGCTACAAACCAGTAGTATCTATGGATCAGGTCTGAGCGACTTAAATGCTGGAATACTGCTTTGTTTGATAGATGAAAATGGTGACTCAATCTTACAGAGGATACCGGCAAGTTTGATTAAAGAGCATTCTAATCAATTAGAGGCTGAGGCTGTTTCTGATGTACTCCACTTCCAAAGAGGTTCTGTCGATGAGTTTGCCTTCGAAGGGCCTAAACTGCAGAAAATTGAGTCCTTATGGGTCGGAATTGAATCAGGTTAGTCTCTTGTAAGGAGTTCCTATCAAAGTCAAGTCCAATATCTAGGTTTTCACTGTCTCAACTCTTAATTGAAGATCCAGGACAATCAAACATTCACATTTGAGGCTCCAAGTGCTTTAGTGTTTGTGGAATAGTATTTATATATGTGTATATTACCTTGAGCTCCAGAACGGCATCCCTGCAGTTCAAGGCAAGATTTATCACGTTAGAACCGGATTCCGATAGAATCAAGGTTTACATTAGAATCGTTGTTCCAACTTGGATGCTCACATTTATGAATGGCCTAAAAACGGAAGAGACGAAGCAAGAGCGAATCTGTAGCAACCATCAAATTTTAGACATCAACAAACATGAACAGAGAGAATGAGATAGAAAGAGTTATATCACCTGTAGTAAAACTTAGTTTGAAAGTTTTTTGATACTTTGTGGTGTTTGGGGTTATATAGTCTTTATCTGTATTTCGTAGAAGTACAAAACAAAAATTCCTATCGGCATTTCAGTTTCAACTTTCAAGCCAGGCTATTCCTTATTGACATTAGCCACTTTGCTTCCGAAAGAAAGCCCCTTTAACCCCAAAAGTTGATGTATGTGAGGAGAATGACCTATCTCAAAATCGGTGTTGTTGAGCCCCTTTAGGCCGTTTGGGAAACTCACCCTGATTCACATTCAACAGAGACATTACCCATATGCCAAATACACACACGCGCACACATGAAATAAATGTAGATAGTAAAACCTGTAAGCGATCCCAACCTTAGACTATGCTATATTGCTATGAGCTCTCACTTCCACATCTACTGCTCCTGCTTAGGATTGGACGATGCATATCTGCAACCTTTTGCAAGCCTATTAGTCGGATCTCCATATTGTGACATTATGGGTTAAATAACCAGCTCCAATTTCAAGCACTTAGTTTAACAAAGATAAACGTTATCGAATACATTATGGGTTGCACATGAGTTCTATTTGGCTATGGCATTTTAAGCACTCACTTTTTTGCCCTACCCTTTTCAGGTCAATGGAGAATTTGTGGCATTAACTTAATCACAACTTGTCGTCAATCTACATTGGAGGAAAATGGCGGACAAGTAGCGCCATATATTGGTTACGAATACAAATTCGAGGTTGAAGATACGTTGCTGGGTGAGGGAAGTGACCTATCCATGGTAGAACTTAGACCTTGCCTCATTATAGAGTTCTCTGGTGACAACTTAGCCTTGTTAAATAAGTACCTCCCAGAACCTAATTCAGTTGCAACTGATGTAATATCAAAGGAAGAAAGCATGAGAGAGTATGCAGATTTGAAGTTCTCTTTGTTATTTTACGACACTTTGCTTGTACTTTCTGGCTCCTCAATTGCAGCCTTTTCAGCCGGTGAAAATGCTGCTTTTGGATTCTTAACTGGTGGGATTATTGGATTTTTGTATCTAGTTTTGCTTCAAAGGTCTGTTGATGGATTACCAGCTCCTGGATCAAATTCGATAAACAAGAAAGGAAAATTGGATCAACTACTTGGTAGAATTAAGGGTCCAGTGTCAAGTCTAGTGTTGGCTTTTGTATTTGCTGTTATTGCGGTGAAATATGGCTCAGAAGACAGTGCTGTTGACTTAACACCGAAAGAACTCTTGTTTGGAATGCTGGGATTTCTGTCATGCAAAGTTGCTGTGGTTTTGGCTGCATTCAAACCCGTGCCGATGGGACTAGGGGAGAACAAGTGACATTATTTTCTTCATTTTGTGTGCACTATGTATATATGTACATATTTAGAGAAAGGCACCTAAACATTATTTCCTTAAAGTTGTATACATGTTTTCTTATTGTTTCTTGTTTCTTCTCTCTCCCTTGTGCATGTGCGTGTGCGTGTTAAATTGAAGGCGATACTTGTTTCTCTTAGTACACAACTTCTCATCCGGTCTCGTGCTTTGCTCCCTCGTGTTTCTCTTAGGCCACTGTGTATTGTGGGTCCGATGTCGAAAGTATTAAATGGCATATTGTGGTCGAATGATGTCGGAAGTTATTGGTAGTATCTCAAAGAAAAACGCTTTGGACGCACAATTCTTAAAAATAAAAATGCTTTGAACACATATCTCAATCATGAAACAGGAGTTCAATTATTGGTATCCACTTGATCTCCGGGTTTCTGGCAAGGATCTGATTCAGAACCATCTCAGTTTTTGCATACTGCACTTATGCCCAATCACCTTTGGCCTCAGGGATTTAGTTGCAATGGGCACATTATGCTGAATTCCGAGAAGATGTCCAAATCTACGGGGAATTTCATGATGCTTTGCAAAGCTATTAGACAGTTCTCAGCTGACGCCACGAGATTTGCTCTTGCTGATGCAAGTGACAGCCTGGATGATGCCAACTTCGTTTTTGAGACTGCTAAGTCAGCAATCCTGAAGCTCACGAAAGAGCTCCTCGTGGATGCACAAAAACGTTGTTGCAGAGTCAACTTTAAGAAATGGGCCTCCTTCAACTTATGCTAGCTGCCGTTTTCAAGGCTTGGTGGTGGCGCAGTGATGCGTGGGATTTTCACCAAGGTGGAGATTTGTTGGGATGATTCAAATCCCAGATTAATTAAAAGTCTTGCACATGGTTTTTTGTCTCTGGAACGGAAGTGATGCTGGGGTTGGCTGATTTCCTTCATTGCCGTGTGACCTTCCAACTTCCTTGATGGGAACATGTAATATGTTATTAATGCAAGGGTTTTATGGTAGGTGGTTAACTGATTATATAATGGCATGAGAAGTGTTTTTCGAAGACAGAGAGGAAAAGAAAAACAGTGTGTGCAAGTGTAAGTCAAGTCTTGTACTTGGTGTGAGAGTGGGTTCTTGGTGAGAGTGGGTGTATAAGGGGTTGGGTTTGGGATTTCAAACTCAGGTGTTCTCTTGTACTAATTCTCTCATAGTGAAAGAACGGGATTCTCTCCGTGTAGTAGGCGTGTTTTGCTCCTGTGTAGTAGGCGTGTTTTGCCGAACCACGTAATTCTTGCGTGTCTCTCTCTATTTTATTTTTTTCATCGTACTTCCATTGGTTGCGATTGTGGTTGCGTTTCGAATCTCGGTTCTTGGGTGCTTCCGCATTTAATCCCAACAGATCGTGTGTTTTCGAATGATATGAACATCACAGTCAAGATGACAGAGAAAAACTATGTATGACGATTGCATTTTCGGGAGGCACTCAAGACGGTGTTCTATGACTTGCATTCTGCCAGGGACGAGTACAGGCTTTCTTGTGGCTCAGGGGGAATGAACAGTGATCTTCTGTGGCAGTTCATGGATGTTCAAAAACGGCTTATTACTCCAATTTGCCCTCATTTTGCCGAGTATACTTGGAAGGAGATTCTTAAGAAGGATGGTTATGCCGTTAAAGCAGGACGGCCCAAGGCTGATGTGCCTGATATTGCTCTTAAAAAAGCCTCACACATTTGCAAGAATTGATTGTCTCAATCAGGAAGCAGCTCCTGAAAAAAAGTAACACAGATGTATCTAATGAGAAGAAAAGACCGATCGATGGTTTCCCTAATTTATGTGGCCGACCAATATGATTGATGGGAAGAAAAATGTTTGGAGATACTTTGAAGCAAGTTTGACAGCACGTTTTCAACAGACGAACAGCTCCTATTCCTGAATGCATTGCATCATACTATCATAGCAGAACTTGGCTGCAAAGCAATACCAAGCAGAACAAGATGCATTTCTTGAAGCCCAAGACAGATGGCCTTCTTGTTGGGCTGCAAAGCAATACCAAGCAGAAAGACAGCTAGGTCTCGAACGGGTGGAAATTTTCTCTGTTACTGATTGTGTTGCTGGGAAGAAAGCTGGAACTCAAAGTCTCCTCGAAGAATCCTAAGGCCAATGTCGTGTGAAAATTTTTAAGGGCCGTCGATTTTTTTATTCTTTGGTAAGTTATCTGCCCATTCTATTTTTACCGGTAGTTGTATTTTTCCAGTATTGCAAGGACTTTCAATTTTGTTTACGGGTTTTTTCCCTCAAGCGTTTTGACACATTCCTAGCTGTGTACAAAAATCTGATTGTGGTATAAAATGACATCATTAGCTAGTTTCTTAACAGTTATTTCCAGCTTTTGGAAAATGTGAAAGATCTTCCGTATTTGTCATCATTATTGTCATAGTCCCGCAATAGAGAGAAAAAAGGATTCCTGTTGCCGACCCAAATGGTTTGGGTGTTTGAAAGTTGTTGAATGTCAAGTGGCTGCATTTGTCTCCCAAAGTGAAAGCTATTCTATCTGGAAAAGACGTATGTCTTGCAGTTGAGTAGGATAGAATTGAGTATGATAGAATTTGATGACATCTTCCAGTCCCTATTTCATTCCTTGCATCCTTGAGAAGCTCGTACAGTATTTCGTATCCAATTTACCAATGCTAGTGATTTTATAGATGCCAAATAAATAAAGTTTTTACTTTTTATTGCTTGTAATTCCGTGTACTCTAGTATATTACAGTATGTTTTAGCTGACTTTCAGCATTGCAATGGAGTTCCCGTTTCTCTCAAAAAAAAAAAAAAAGAATCACAAGCATATTAAGCAGTAAATAAAATTTATTATCAACTTATTTAATTTTTAGACGAATTGAACAAAATTTGATAATGATAGTATAAATTATTTTCAGAAAAAATGAGAGTGAATTTTTTCACGAGATGTACATAAATACTAGGAGTATGATTTTTTGATTGCTTCATTGTGTGTGAATCTTATCGCGATTCAAACTTGAAACGAAGTGTAAAAAAACAGTACTCCAACCGATTTGAAATTCATTATGAGATGTGCAGTTTAAGATTAAAAAAATAGGAACCAGCTCCTTCTCTGGAAACATTCTCTCTAGCCATCTCCAGTTTTGGATTACGGGTCCATAACAATTATCAAAATTGTTTATGTTACAGATCTCGTAAAGAAATTTAACCACGCAAAGAATCATTTGAGCGTGTTTTTTTAATATAAATGTGTGCCGATCAGGTATTGAAGGGTATTTAGCCAACAAATTTTTTTGGTGATACTATAATTCTCGACGACATCTACAACTTGAACGGTTCGGATTATAGCTAGCATACGAGACCAAATTCAACCCCTTTTGCAACATTTAAGAAAAAACATTGTTAGCAAAATACTAATGAAAAATTGTAGTACTACAATTTGAATGTTGTCTTCTATTAAAACAAAAGTTGTGGTGGTCGAAAGAAAGAAAGAACCAAGGGCTTCCTCGGGTTCACCACCACCACTCTCTCCTCACTCTCTCTCCACTCTCTCCCTCCTTTCTCTCTCTAAATTCGGTTTTCTCCATCCAGACGACGACGACGAAGATTTCGAACGTTTGAGATTTCCAATAATCTAGGGTTTCCGAAGGGATATCCGATCTGTGAGCGAAGATGAGCTTCGATCCGGTCCCTTCAAGCCAGGCCCACGGCAACATCGACGAGCAGATTTCTCAGCTCATGCAGTGCAAGCCTCTCTCCGAGCAAGAGGTTTCTTTTCTTATCCCTTCTACCTTTGTACTTGAATTCTTGGATCTCTCGCGTTACTGTATCAATTTCGTTGGTCAGAATTGATTTGTGAGGTTTCGAGTGGAAAAAGTTTCGCGCATTAGTTTGATTGTGGCTCTGATCTGAACCTTTTTGATGAGGTTTTTCGGATAGTGGATTGTTAAGATGTCCAGTGTTTTTTGCTAAGGTTAGCGTGGCGATTGGATCAGATCCGCTGTTGGATTTGCGGTTTAGATCACGGGGATAGCGTGATTCGGTGGTTGGTTTATTTTTGGGTTCTTAACTTGGATTTTGTTGGTGTCGCTGTTGAGAAACCCTGAGTCGCATAATGCGCGTGCACTTCTTTCAAAACCATTCCATAACATTCCATAACTATTGAAATTTGCAAGAGCTAGGATTGAGAACACGAATTGAGAGCGGGAGCGGAGTGTCCAACTGAAGGATTTTGTGACTAAGGGGAACCCCTCTAGTGACGGCGACATTTTGCTTGGGTGTGTATGATTGGGTCATCAATCCGATGGAGCAAAACCTTCTCCAGACCTTAACTCAATTTTTTCACCGATTTGGTTAATATTTGAGTAAAAGCCTGACTTGATGTGAAGAATTTGCGGGGGCAAGTGTAGATAATTTGCAAGTTTGTGTAAAAGCGTTTTTATAGGGTCATAAATTTGGAAGCCCCAAAGCAGTCTTCAAAAAATGTAACTATAAAGAAAAGATTCTTCTGTGGTTGAGTTGGAAAATGACTATCAAGTATAGACTATAGTCAGAATATCCCATTCTATTTGCGTTCCAGTGAACAAGTTTTTTTTAACTATTAGAATCTGTTAACTATAGTGAAAAGATCAAATTTGCAATTATCCTTTTCTAGTTAGAGCAGGGGTATTTCTGCTGCTACGAGGTGGTTATATTCGATTGTCTACTCGCTATTGCAACTTGAGTATTTTTGGGTGTTATGGATGAATTGTGTTTTGCTTTATGAGGAGCTTTTATACCTGAAGTTCACATCTTGACCAAAGGTTCAGAAATTGACTCCTAACCCCAGACTTTTACTTTGCCTCGCTACCTTTTTCGAGGGAGTGTTGTTTTTAGGATGATGTAGAAGTCACTTTTAAGTGGATTACTTTTGTTTCGGAGGTGTAGGCAAGGGTTCTTGGTTGATGTCTTCTCTCTGGTTTAGGTTAGGACGCTGTGTGAGAAGGCTAAGGAGATTCTAATGGAAGAAAGCAATGTTCAGGTATATTTTGGTCTCTTTTAATTGTCTACTTTCGGCTCACAAAGAAATTGTTGATATCTCTTTTAATTTATAGCTGGATATTTGAAAAGAAACGAAAAGATTTATAGTGTTAAACTGTTTGGCTTAATTAATGTCTGAATTCCTGAATTAGCTTTGTAGCTGGATTGATCATTCTTTAAGGCCGTCCATAGATGGGGATTTATCTGATTATCTATTTGTAATACTTCTGTAACGAGGGTACCACTGAAACTGAAACTTGTTTATGAATAATTTCTCATATGAAAGATGTTATGATCATTAGTTGTGTTCCTAGTTGCTCAATTCAATTCTTTTTCCATCTTGCAATTGTTTATAGTGTGATAATTTACTGACTGACAGTACTCTCCTTCCCCACCCCAAGCCATCCGTTAAGGAACCTAAATGGAGGACACAAAAACACTGTTTGAATTGTGAAAGATACTTATATTTATGAGTAATGTCGAAAATTGCAACTCTCTACTTGTTTGCTTTAAGACAGACGATATGGGGGTTCACACTTTTTTATTAGCTAGATAGATAAAATTCAAATATTTGTTAGACTGGAGGTGAAATTCAAAGTGGGGCATGCAAATTTTATTGGGGAATTAGTAGCGCTGATGGAGCTTTCAGTTGGTAGAAGATTAACTAACTCTATAGCGATTATAACCGGTACTTAGTAGAGAATCTTCAAGACTTCAACTTTCCCTTTACGAACATCCCACTAAATTTGGTTCTAGGTCTTCTCAAAGGAGTTTAAGGCAGGTTAGTGGGGTTTGCTTCAATTATTCTTTGTATCTCCCATTTTCTCTGTTTTACTTTTGGGGTTTGAGGGGGGCAGGTTAGGGGGGGTTTGTTTTGGTGTCTGCATCTGCATTTTAATGGTCTATAACATGTGAGTTTACATATGGGCTTACTTTATGTCCATTCTAAGTAGTTTTTTTCCCTTATCCATGTAGCCCGTCAAAAGCCCTGTAACAATCTGTGGTGATATTCATGGGCAATTCCATGATCTTGCTGAGCTTTTTCGAATTGGAGGAAAGGTATTATTCTTGTACAAGCACTCTGTTGCCATACATGTTTCAACATAGATACTTTCGATAATGCTTAATCTTTGAGTGGTTTAATTAAGCTAGGAAATTTTGAAAATGGTGCTAATTCCATCTCCATTGTAACTCAACAGGATGCCTGTTAGGCCCAACATTATGAGGATATGAGACAGCCACATTCTTTGTTCTTGAAGAGAAAATTTGAGAAATGATAAAAAGTATATGTGGCTATCTCACATCCTCATTTACCTCATTTGCTTTTGATCAAGCTTTTTCTTTACCTTTATATGGTATGTTTTGAGTAATAAGGGCTTATTGTCCCTTCATATGGTCGTAGAAGCTTATATGCATCTAGTTGTTCAAGTCATTATATTTCTGCTTTGCATCTGTTGTTGAAATGTTCATAAAATTCATTTATTTCTACCTTTTTTCTGATTGGTAGTGTCCAGATACGAACTATTTGTTTATGGGGGATTATGTCGATCGTGGCTATTATTCAGTTGAAACCGTAACGGTAAGTGCATAATTCTTTCTTTTCCTACATATCGTGAGGATAGCAATTGTGATTGGCTTACTGCCTGACCTGGGAAATTAATAGGCCGTGCTACAGATAATTACAAATAAGGATCTCTGTGTTTCTCAGCGAGAGTTACCTAGGAAACTTTTTCAATTGAATTCGCATCCTGCCGTTTAATGTGGTGTAACTGTTCTGATATTTGATCAGTTCATGTGTTCAGCTTCTAGTGGGCCTGAAAGTGCGCTATCCCCAACGTATTACTATTCTAAGAGGAAATCATGAGAGCCGGCAGGTATACTACACTGCTCTATCTGTTTATTATGGTTCTCTTTCTTGTTTATATAACCTCGATGTTCCTATGAGTAGAATTAGTGTGAGTGAAAGGAGCTGCTGATAGCTACTATATCTTGTATCCTCAGGACAGTATACATTAATGATCTTCTCGCTTTCTTCCATAATGGTAGAGGATTGTTTTTAAAGTTTTGCTTGAAAATTCATTTATGGTTTGTTAATTCCATGCTAGGCACTTGATGGTTTTTGCTGAGTGGTTTCTGTTTTGGGTTGCAGATCACTCAAGTTTATGGGTTTTATGACGAATGCTTACGAAAGTGAGTTCCTCAAACCCTATTCAATAGGAGTTTCAACTTCAATGGAGTCATGCAGTTTGCAGCTTGAAAATTTAAGGCGCATGCCACTAAACCTTGAATCTCTGTGCATGGTTTTAGCCACCTATGCATAACTAATTTCTTCCTTTGTCTCTTGTACTTATTTTTTTTGGGCTTCTCTTGTCCTCTCTTCAGAGGCTGTTTTGAAGTTAGCAAGTCATGAATTTGGAAGGGAAAAGTCGTGGAGGGATCTACATAGTCTTTTGTATAGTTGGGAGTCAGGGGGGTGTGATCACACTGTGGAACAGTTTTTAGATTTATCTGATTGTTTTGGTACGCACTGAGGTGTATATGACCTTTTTGTCATCCTCATTTTTCTTTTAAACGTGTGGCATTCCCTCAATGGCTTCTTTTGGATTAATTTTATTTACTTCAAGGGGGAAATGAAGTTCTCTGTATGTGCAAAGCTGCCAGAGGATAGCAACCCTGTCAATGGGGGAATTGAAACAAAAGATATACAAAAAAAATCCACGTGAGGAGCTGATTGTTTTGTTATGTGAAATCCGTACTGATTTCCTATTTTGTTAGCAGAGCTCAGTGTCATCCTTGAATTGATCTATCAAGGAATCTGTCTAATGCTCGTAATGGATCACTTCCATTGTATGGACAAAGTTAGAGTTGTGCAATTAACAAAGACCTATGTCAGCAAATTTCCTTTAATAAACCTTTAGAAATGGCAAATGTGTTGTTCTTATTCTTGTGACATGTGCAGTTGACTTCTGTAGTATATAAGCATATGTGGGTATCCGGTAGGCCTCCGCCACAGGGCACGTCCATAAGCGACTCTATGCTGCCTATGAATTGCCTTTGGGTGACTCACCTCCCAATGATGACCGGGCGTCTTACGTCTCAATAAGCGAGCGGGCACCTCACCTCTGAATAGGTGAACTCACCTTCAAGGGTGTCCTCTCCGGTAGGCCTTGCCTACCTATTAGAGAGCCACCATCTATGGTGTTCTCTGAGCTCCATGAGCTTCGAACAAATTTATCGAAGGCGGCTCCGACACCCACCCAGGTCGGGAGATGGGCCTAGGTATCTCTCTTAGGACTAAATGAGGATGTGGTTTAGAGGCTAGACGCTAGAGCAAATGGTTAGTCAAAAGGGGGGGATTCATATACAAAAGTGTTTGCTCTTTATAAAATTTTATGGATCCATTTGACTGAAACGCTTATGGAGCAATAAAAGTAGAATTCTCAGGAGAAGGAGCCTTTGATAGGCTTAAAAGTTGTTTGTCACCGTTTTCTGTATTTGAGTCGCAGGGAGAGGGCCTAAGCAGCTGTAGGCCTCTCTTTTTTTCCATAGAATGTGTAGGCTTTCTTGTTTGTTGTTGTGCAGGTTATGTTCGTTAACTTTTTTCTGCATGAGTGGCATCCACACCCTTTATTCCCCCCCCCACATAATGTACATGTTAAGAACTGTTTGCAGTTCTTGGAAGTCGGTATAATATCAATTCAACCAATTGCTCCCCTTTCTGTCTGTTTGAAGAAGCACAACATTTAGGATTTGTAAGATATTCTCTTCTTGTTACGTGCATGTATGTTAGGTTTGCTGCCTTGGATGTTGTTTTGGAATTCTAGCAAATTTCCAACTAATGCTGTGTGTTACTTCGTTTACTGTGGAGATGTAACTCAAATGATATTTAAGCGTGAATGATAGCTTTCTAGTAAGAAATTTACCAATCTATTGTGGTTTTGGTACCTCGTAAATGGTTACTAGGTTACACAACTGGGTTGCTATTTCCTTCTTTCTTAGTTTACATATTAAAATGTTATGTTTACACCCGTCTTGCTCTTGTTGACAGATATGGTAATGCGAACGTGTGGAAGACCTTTACAGATTTGTTTGACTATTTTCCTCTTACAGCTTTGGTTAGTATGGTTTCAATATATATGAATATCTGTCATAATTCCAGCACCTCAGTTGCATCTCTACATTGCTAACGTCTGTACTGATGCTTCCATTGCATCTCTGTCTGTCTGTCTGTCTCTCTCTCTCTCTCTCTCTCTCTCTCTCTCTCTCTCTCTCGTTGTCTTGATTATTTGTGAATATTTTGTTCCGTGTATAAACATGGATTTACTTCAATTTCATGTTACACAAAGAAGGCGGCAGAAAAGCAATGGAGCAACCTTTTTATTGGAGTAGTTTGCCGTCTTATTCTTATTTCAAGATTTGCGGTTTTTAATCCAATTGTAGTCTGGGTTTCTGAAGTTGTTCCAAAATTACTTGCCTCAGACGGCCAAAGTTTGAATAGATTCAGTTAGCTACTTCATAAGCTTAGTTTTCCATTTTTGCTTTCCCTCTGATGGAGTTCTCCTCGTCTGATGCCTCACTACTTCTGCACTATGGGACCATACATTGTATGTGAGTCTCCATTTACTAAATTGGCCTGTAAACACAGAAGGTTTGGATAGATGAACCCTAGGCTGGCATTTTTTATTTATTCTTGCTGCTTATGATGCCAGTCTCTGTGATATTTGGGTTGAGTTAGGTTGAAAACTTGAAATATTGAACTTTTTTTTTACGTGTGCGTTTCCAGCTTTTAAGCCGCTTGAGTTCCGTGAAACCAAAGTTTTGTTGATTCTTTCTGTTTATGATGCCAGTTTATGTAATAATATGGTTGACTTCTATGTTGATAAATGAAACATGTATTCTATTTTCAGGTTGAATCCGAAATATTTTGTCTCCATGGTGGACTGTCCCCATCCATTGAAACCCTTGATAACATACGTAACTTTGACCGTGTTCAAGAAGTTCCTCATGAGGGGCCCATGTGCGATCTTTTGTGGTCCGACCCTGATGATCGTTGTGGTTGGGGTATCTCACCCAGGGGGGCTGGCTATACTTTTGGTCAAGTATGTTGCTCTTTTTAGATTTTGATTGCGTTGTATTTGCCTTGCTGAAAAACTAGTAGACAAACGATGCTTTGCTTTCTAATTTCTTGTATTGTGCTTACAGGACATATCGGAGCAGTTTAACCACACCAATAATTTAAAGTTAATTGCTAGAGCGCACCAACTGGTTATGGAGGGATTTAACTGGGGACATGTAACTAATTGCCGACCTTTTGAGGGTTGTTTGTTGTCATTTCATATGAGGGTTAGGTATTTTGACTAATTGTGCATTTCTTGTTACAGGAGCAAAAGGTTGTAACCATATTTAGTGCACCTAATTATTGTTATCGCTGCGGCAACATGGCATCTATCCTGGAAGTTGATGACTGCAAAGGTCACACTTTTATTCAGGTCTCTCTCTCTCTCTCTCTCTCACTCTCACCCAAGCACGCACATATGCGCGCGCGCACACATAGTTTACACAGGCTATTAGGATAATGTTTGGGTATCCAGCCACCATGCAAATATGTTACCAATGTTGGGTGTGGATATTTCACTTGCAACCTGTTACATGGATTTGGGTATGAATGTTGGGTGTGTATCTAGAGGCTGGGCCCATAAAACTGCAATTCAAGAGTATGTGGGCTCGGTATTTTGTGTTGTTTTAATATAGTTTGTGGATAAAGTGGTGTTTTATGCAATTGTCGAGGATGACATTTCAGTCCTTTTATTGTAATTGTGCAACTGCAACAAAATGCACACACAAAGCATTGTTTGATTCATAATAAGTATCAGACACATCTGACACGCTTATCCTCGTGTGTCCAGTGTTCGAAACGGGTGTCTTTACTTATTTTGAATAGTCCATAGAATATAGCTTTCAACTACGGTGGTGTCCTTATGATGTTTTGCCATTCACCAATGCAGTTTGAGCCAGCTCCTAGGAGGGGAGAACCAGATGTTACCCGGAGAACACCAGATTACTTCCTATAATATCCTAGTATGAATTATTGCTGAATTCAAGTGGCAAAGCGTCTGCCTGATGGTTTCCCCGTTCCGTGCTATTTTCCATACTTGCGAGTTAGATGATTTTCCGATGGTAGTGGCGGCAGTGACAGAAAGAATGTCAATTTGCAGATAAAGCTTCCTTTAGTTCAGTTATTTTCCTGAAATTTTATAGTGGTGAAGAGCCGGCAGAGTTGACTGACACTAGCTGCATTTGTACCATTTCGTGCCGTTCTGCAAACAATGCGGTATGCTCTTTTGTTTTCTCATCGTTTATTTCTTTTCATTAATTTTGTTGTTCCTTTCTTGTAGAAGGATGGTCCTCTGGGGTGAGGATCTGTAGATGAAAGGAGTATTCTTATTTGTCTGTTTTTTTTCTCGTTCTTCCTTTCCTCTTGTCCAACGGGTGCTTTTATAATTTTTGGCTTTGTTGAATCAACTTTTTTCTCTAATTGGTGCTATGATTTGTATTACTCCTCTGTACCTTGATGGTTGGAATGTCTCTCTTTCCCACGTAAATTTGAATGCTGTATACTGTAAGTTGGTGAGATCATGTATACTATCTCTAGAAAGCATTCGGAAGTGTGGCTGGTGCATTAGTATCTACTTTTGAAGTGCATTTCAAGGTTTCAAGCTTGAAGGACAGGTTTATAGTGTGGCAAATGACACAAGGACCGGGTTGTAAAAGGTCGGTTTGCTCCGGTCCAGGCTCTGTGTATTGTATTTTCATTTTTCGCCATCATACCAGAAATCTCGGTTTGGGAAAACTGAAACCGAAACTGGACTAAATCAAAGTGGATTGGTCTAGTTTAGTACATTCCTTTTGGCCGATTTTATTTCTTCTTTTCTTTTGTTTGACCCCGTAAGAAAGCTCGGAAAAAAAAAGAGATCCTTTTAGGCCTCATTTGAGTCAATTCCACCTGCCAGTCTAATCCAATAATTAGTGAATCAATTCTAATCCTGACTACTAATTCCAATGGAACTGATGGTATTGAAAACATAACACAAAATTTGGGAGAATTGAAACTTAAGTAGGCATTGGGATGCATGGAGGATAGAAATATGTTTTGCATTTAAAGGAAGGGAAAAATAAAAGATAGAAAAAGAAAATAAAGTCATAAACTAAAACATAATAAAAGAAAGGATAGTGATTTTGGCACTTCAAAAATTGATGGAGGGGCTCTAAAATTGTACTGTTTTGATACACAAAACGACGTTGTTTAGGAGTCCCTCTATCAATTTTTGGAGTGCTAAAATCAATTTCCTAAAAGAAAACATTAAGATGGGATGCTGCCTAGGTTGGAATGAGGTAAGGATGGTGATTTTGGCACTCCAAAAATTGATAAAGGGGCTTTAAAATTGAACTGTACTGATACACAAAACGACGTAATTTTGGAACTTTTCTATTCATTTTTAGAGTGCTAAAATCAATTTCCATGAGGTAAGAGTACTATAGTGGAATCTTACCATTTGACATTGTTTGAACCAAATTTGAATGGATTAGTTACGAAAAATTGGAGCCAAAATTCAAACATTGGTACAATCATTTATTCAAACATTTTGGCCTCATCTACATGGACTTTATTAAATTGTAGGACCTTTTCCCAAGATTTTTCTACTCATAGATGTGGTTAGTTATTGATGAATGTGCCGTCGAAGCTAGTACAACCATTTGACTTTAGAGATCATGAAACGTATGCAATCAGACCCGTCTCAAGTTCGAAAAAAGTTGGGAATGGAAAATTGGATTAGTTTCGTTTTCGATATTATCTAATACGTACATAAAGAATGTGTGGATTCTGTGGAGGGGGAGAAATAAAGGTTTCGAGAGAGGATAGAGAGAAAAACGGTGATGTAGACATTATTGCCGGCGTGAAGAGTATACGTCAATGTCAATACTATAACTTGATTTTTTAAAAAATCTTCTAGTTGTTTAAAAGTTGCTCTACCAATATCTTAGTGTTTAAAACAGAACGACGACATTACAAGATTAAACTAATCTTTCTAGATCATTGTTGGTCTGAAATATTAATTGTCAATGCACAGGGTTGAGATTAAGTTGGCTTTTTGAGTGATGAAACATGTTAATGAGGATCTCATTTCTAAGATCCAAATCAGAAATTCGAGCAATTAGGCATTGATTAATTTTTTTCCCAGTGTGATCAAACGGCTATTGAACTGAAATTATTTCTATACTAAATTTGTATTTAGCCTTTACGGAAAATGAATCCAGTTTCTATGTAGTCCATTTTTCGACTGCAGTCTGGTTTGGACAAGAGGGCATTGGTCGAATTGCAACCGTCAAAAGGTATTTTTAATGGTTTAGATTTGCTTAAAGGTTCTTACTCTTTAGAAAAATATCTTATGCGTACTAGTACTTTCCTAACTTGATCCATTAATGTCGAAATGAGCGGTCGGGAGGCGACTAGTACTATCTGTGGTCTAAACCCGATCTGCAAAGAAGCCAGGTTGAAGGAATTAACTCGATTCCAACGCGCTCTCTCATCATGTGATTTACATATGGGCCTATGTTAGCTGTCTCCATTGGAGCGATCAGGAGATTAGAGCATCCATAATGTAATAATCAAAATCAAAAGATTGCTAAAGTTAGCAACGTGTACTTAAAAAAAATGCTGACATTGTAATAATCAAAGTTAGCAACCTCCTAACCAATAATCAAATTTGGGCATTTGAATAATCAAAAGTAACAATGTGGGATTTTATATTGCTAACTTTAGTAACCCTCTAAATGAATAATCAAAAGCTGACGCAGCAAATTTTGATTATTCACTTTTAATTATTACATTGCGGATGCTCTTATATCTCATCTCGATTTGACAAGGTCTTTTATGCTTCTAAATAAAACTCTCTCCCAATACTAGAATATGGTCCGGACTGCATTTGACATTACTGTTTTTTTTATGTCTTGTTTAAATCCTAATCGAAGACTTAAAATATTTTAGTCTTACTAATCATAAGGTAAAAAGTGCAAGTAATTACTTTGATTTATTAGAAATGTTAGATTTTGTTTTTGTTAGTCAATATCCAATGGCCCACAACAAGAATGCATTGTATTCTTCTATGGTTTCTTAATTTCCTCGTAAAATTTTCCTAATAAGCCATGGTAAGTATAATTGCTAATCCCACATTTTAGTTTTTTCGATCTTAAGTTGGCTAACGTTTAAAATCTGAAAGAATGGTGTTATTAATGGCCCTTTAAAACCAAACGTGGTTCGTTTTGGTTAATGGTTAAGTTCAAATGCTTGTTTTAAGTAATTTCTTATTTAAAGACGGCCTTCAACTTGTGGTTTAAAAAATGTGGTGTGGGATCCACTTTGATAATTATAATTGGGTGAAAAGATTTGACAGCGTTGAATATTAAAAACTTAAGATCGCATGCTATAAAAAACAGTAAAATTGTAGTAGTAATTCTAGAAGAGGTGCGGGAGATACACATCACTTCCTCTAATATACGGTAATATATTCTTTATTTGGAGATTTTTAATTAAGAATTCGGATGATATAAAAGGGAAAGAAGAATGAAAAAAAAATAAAAAAATCTAAGAACACACACAGTTTTCTTTTATTTTTTTTGGAAAGTGAATACACCAGTTCATCCAATGTGAGTTTTTTTGTGAGTTTTTTCTTTCTTCCGTAGATGATAGGATGTTAGGAGTAGTTGGTGATAATTATAATGGAAATTGAAAACCTTCAAAGGTTTCAAACTCGAAATCACTCCCTTAAAAAGAAAAGTAACGAACTGTTGAAAATTGTACTCGTAGAAACGTACCAAAAGTACTGTATTCTGTTTTAGTTTTTTCGATCTTAAGTTGGCTAACGTTTAAAATCTGAAAGAATGGTGTTATTAATGGCCCTTTAAAACCAAACGTGGTTCGTTTTGGTTAATGGTTAAGTTCAAATGCTTGTTTTAAGTAATTTCTTATTTAAAGACGGCCTTCAACTTGTGGTTTAAAAAATGTGGTGTGGGATCCACTTTGATAATTATAATTGGGTGAAAAGATTTGACAGCGTTGAATATTAAAAACTTAAGATCGCATGCTATAAAAAACAGTAAAATTGTAGTAGTAATTCTAGAAGAGGTGCGGGAGATACACATCACTTCCTCTAATATACGGTAATATATTCTTTATTTGGAGATTTTTAATTAAGAATTCGGATGATATAAAAGGGAAAGAAGAATGAAAAAAAAATAAAAAAATCTAAGAACACACACAGTTTTCTTTTATTTTTTTTGGAAAGTGAATACACCAGTTCATCCAATGTGAGTTTTTTTGTGAGTTTTTTCTTTCTTCCGTAGATGATAGGATGTTAGGAGTAGTTGGTGATAATTATAATGGAAATTGAAAACCTTCAAAGGTTTCAAACTCGAAATCACTCCCTTAAAAAGAAAAGTAACGAACTGTTGAAAATTGTACTCGTAGAAACGTACCAAAAGTACTGTATTCTGTTTTAGTTTTTTCGATCTTAAGTTGGCTAACGTTTAAAATCTGAAAGAATGGTGTTATTAATGGCCCTTTAAAACCAAACGTGGTTCGTTTTGGTTAATGGTTAAGTTCAAATGCTTGTTTTAAGTAATTTCTTATTTAAAGACGGCCTTCAACTTGTGGTTTAAAAAATGTGGTGTGGGATCCACTTTGATAATTATAATTGGGTGAAAAGATTTGACAGCGTTGAATATTAAAAACTTAAGATCGCATGCTATAAAAAACAGTAAAATTGTAGTAGTAATTCTAGAAGAGGTGCGGGAGATACACATCACTTCCTCTAATATACGGTAATATATTCTTTATTTGGAGATTTTTAATTAAGAATTCGGATGATATAAAAGGGAAAGAAGAATGAAAAAAAAATAAAAAAATCTAAGAACACACACAGTTTTCTTTTATTTTTTTTGGAAAGTGAATACACCAGTTCATCCAATGTGAGTTTTTTTGTGAGTTTTTTCTTTCTTCCGTAGATGATAGGATGTTAGGAGTAGTTGGTAATAATTATAATGGAAATTGAAAACCTTCAAAGGTTTCAAACTCGAAATCACTCCCTTAAAAAGAAAAGTAACGAACTGTTGAAAATTGTACTCGTAGAAACGTACCAAAAATACTGTATTCTGTTTGTTCAGTTATTGAATTTGGTTATCTTGTGAACTCTCACCTAATGAATGTAGTATTCCGTGATTTGTACTTTGTACGTTATAAACATGATATAATGATATTTCCTACAGATTGCAAAAAAAAAAAAAAAACACACCGTATCCAACTAATCCAAGAAACATACCAAAAACACCGTATCCAAAATATTGCTAGTTGGTGAGAATTCTGGTAATTAAAAAATGTTGACCGTTAGCGTAATCTTAACGTTTCACCATACAAATATCGTACAAATATCTTACAGTATTTCGTGGGAAAAATAAAAAGAAAAACATTGCCTCCAACAGCTTTTAAATCATAGTCTCCTCTCTCCTCTTTAGAAAGAGAAAGAGGGAGAGGGAGAGAGAGAGAGAGAGAGAGAGCTGCCCCTCACATTTGAAGTTTGAAGTTGCTGTAGCTCTAATTTTCTAAGCTCAAATCGCTGTTTGTTTTCTTGTTTGCATTTGCAGAGATTTGAAAAAAGGGGCAACAAAAAGCTCCTATTTGGGGATATGGACTTTTTGGGCCTTATTTTCTTATTTTTCTGCGTTTATTTTATAAAGACCAGATATGATGATTACAGCCTATAGAGGTCTGGATTTGGGTCTGTAAAGAAAATTTAATCTTGATTTGGTTCTTTTGATTTTTCTGGTTATAACCCAGAAATATTCAACTGTGCCTGTAAGAGATGGACCAGAACGTTCAACGGTCTCCGAATGCACGGAGGGGTTTTCGAGTTCAAGCTCCAATGGTGAGTCCTCTTGATTGTTTTACCATTTTTCTTGTAATTTTCTTGAATTCATGCGTTTCTTGATATACCTAGATGAAACTTTTGATGAATGTGCAGTATTTGAGGACTATTTTCCTTGCATTTCTGGCTTTTTTTAAAATTATATGATTTATGAATTTGCGATGTTGGTGGAAGTTTCTTGTTATGTGAAAGCTTGTGCTTTTTTACCCCTCTTCCATTTGTAATTTTTGGTTTCTTATTTTTTTTATTTTCAGAAAGTGGTGTCTTTATGAATGTGCAACCTTAGACGTGTGCGTCAGACTGTTCTTTCCTTTTCTTGAGTACTTGATGAGTTGTGTGTTTGTTGGATGAGGTTTTTGTTTCCAAGGTTAGATTGTTGTATTCTATTGCTGCAAGGATGTGCAATTCGAAGACAATTAAACTGGTTCCTTTTATAACGAGTACAGTTTGTGTTGACTGCGGTTCTTCTTTCATTTCTAGAGTTGTGCTCGACTTCTGCTGAAGTAGGTGGCAAGTGGGTTGTCTTGATGATGCATGAGCGTTCCCGCACGGCGTTCGTGCTCAACTAACGACTTTTCATGCCTCATGCCAGAGCACTTGCCTAGGGATGTCTGATTGTTGAGAGTCGGCCTGACGGTCGTGTCCCTTTGAAATGCTGTTAAACTGTGGCTAGCAGGATCTCTTGATGATGCCTTGGAGTCCCTGTGCGGCAAGCGTGCTTGGCTAATATGCGTCATGCCACAGCATGTGCCAGGGGATGCATTTTGTTGTTGGTCAGGGACGGGGTTCTGATGTAGCCATTTGTTCAAACTTGTTAATGTGAATAGTTTGAACTGCAGGTTTCGGGATTTAATCTTATCCACATTGAAATGCCTGTCCATAAAAAGACACGTGTAGAGGAATGATAGAGTCATATCTTTTTAGTAGAGTGATATCTTTTTAACTCAAATCTGGGAAAGCGGTTGTGCATTCTCCGTGATAAGAGAGATAGGGTTCCTAATCACTGAAACACAAGAATGTTTCAAGTATCAAATATGAATGTTAAACATGGCACGTATTGGACATTTTGCACATTAGGTCATGTAAAGATTGTTTTGTTTCCAATTTCTCCTGGTTGTTTTAAATCTTAATCTTGTGTGGATTACTCACAGAAGCAGGATGAGTGAAGAACTTTAGATCATATATCTTGTGAAGGGCATTAATACATGAACATTTGCTAAAGTCATCAACTTCATGTATTTGTCTTCTTCCGCCTGTTTCTGTGTGGGTAGGTTATTGATGGATAGTTTTGCAGGTTGATTCTCTATCATGCTATTGTAAAGCAGATTCGGGCTTCAAAACTGTTGCTGGGGCAAGAAAATTTGTTCCGGGATCAAAATTATGCATTCAACCTGATATCAATCCTCGTGCACACAAGAAGAAAAACTCACGGAGGGAAAGAACCAGATTTCAGCCACCCCTCTTGCCAGGTCTTCCTGATGATCTTGCCATTGCTTGTCTCATCCGGGTCCCGCGTGCTGAACATACTAAACTTCGACTGGTTTGCAAGAGATGGTACCGCCTTTTGGCTGGAAACTACTATTATTCTCTTAGGAGAAGTCTTGGAATGGCTGAAGAGTGGGTTTATGTCATCAAAAGAGACCGTGATGGAAGAATTTCATGGCATGCGTATGACCCCATGTACCAACTCTGGCAGCCGCTCCCACCTGTTCCAGCAGAATATAGCGGAGCCCTTGGATTTGGTTCTGCTGTTCTGAGTGGTTGCCACCTTTACTTATTTGGTGGGAAGGATACAATCAGGGGGTCTATGAGACGGGTCATTTTCTACAATGCTAGGATAAATAAATGGCACAGAGCACCGAATATGCTTCGAAAACGTCATCTTTTTGGTTCTTGTGTTATAAATAACAGCCTTTATGTTTCTGGTGGAGAATGTGAGGGAATCCAGAGAACTTTGCGGTCTGCGGAAGTTTATGACCCAAACAAGAGCCGTTGGAACTTTATTGCAGACATGAGCACAGCTATGGTCCCTTTTATTGGGGTTGTTCATAATGGAAAGTGGTTCCTAAAAGGATTAGGGTCCCATAGAGAGGTACTGAGTGAAGCTTATATACCGGAAACTAATAACTGGATTCCAATGAGTGATGGGATGGTTGCTGGTTGGCGGAACCCTAGTATCTCTATGAACGGAAAGCTCTACGCTCTGGATTGTCATGATGGGTGCAAAATTAGGGTTTTTGATGAGGCTACGAATTCTTGGAACCGATTTATGGATAGCAAACTCCATCTAGGGAGCTCTAGAGCACTAGAGGCTGCTGCTCTTGTTGCCCTTAATGGAAAACTTTGTATCATCCGAAACAACATGAGCCTAAGTATGGTTGATGTCTCTACTCCTGATAAACGAGTGGAGAATAACCCCCATCTTTGGGAAAATATTGCTGGGAAAGGTCACATTAGAACCATTTTCACTAATTTATGGTCAAGCATTGCCGGGCGAGGCGGATTGAAAAGTCATATTGTGCACTGTCAGGTGCTTCAAGCATGAATTGTCGGGGCTTCACGTGCTATATTCCAAAGTTTCAGGGGCTTCAAGAATGATATTTCACACTTTCAGGGGCTTCAAGCGTTATATTCTGCACTTATAGAGGCTTCAAGCATGAGAATTGGCATTCACATTGCTTCATTGTCTTCGCAGGCTGTGTTGGTACAGTGAAAAGTTACATTAGTTGATCGGCAGCTGGTTGCTATTATGTTCTTTCACTTTTTATCGAGAATGGATCTGCGTTGATCTTTCAGATGAATGGATGCATTGATCTTTCAGAGGAATGGACTTAGTTCCCTCTTCGCGAAGAGATAATAAGATTTATCATGAAGAAATTGAATTCGGGGGATTACAATTGCCGATTTATTTCCAAAATCAAGGTGGAGAAGGAACTTTGGTGAAATCTTCATTGGCTGTTCTCTTGCACAAAGTTGAACCGGAAGTGAGGCGATTTCACGATGATTTGAATGGTAGACATACAAGTTGAAGGTGATTTAGTGTTGGTTTTGGGTTATGATGCTAGTTCTTTACATTCAACATTCATTATACGAGACCAATAGTTTTCAAACAGGGAAATCTTTCTCTTCTGGAGCAGGGTATGCGCTCTCATCTTGTGATATCTTATCTTCTTAGTAAGCAATTTTTTAGGTTCTTTGTGTATACAGTTGAATATAATCAAAGTTCAGATGGTGTCTCGAATGATTGTGTTCTTGTTGTTTGGTTTGATTGTTTGGGTTTATAGCTGTAAATGGCCAAATTTTTGTCCTCATTGAAAAGAAAAAGAATGAAAATAGATTCACAGTATTTGATAATCAAAGCAAAGGCAATGGATTTCAGTACGTATTTGATGATTTGATCTTATTGTGGCTTAATAACTATCTGAGAAGCGCGTACACTTGACGGAGGAGGAGTGCTGTGTCAACACTACACTCTTCAGATACTTGTAAACTCATGTTGACACTTCCTTGTCTTGACTGAAAAACTAAATCCATGAGAATGGATACTCGTTGGCACTTCCGGGGTGCTTCCCCTGAACTTTTGAGCCCCCTGAACATGACCCATGGGATGAATCTCTTCATAGAGACAATACTTGCTTCGTTCGGGCACAATTTATGCACCCTACAGATGTACTAAAACATTTATAGGATGGAAAGGGTATTTTTATTACCGGCTTCACCAAAGAGTGGTGCTTTCTATGTAAAGCAACTGTTGCGTGATGAACCTCTTATGGTTTAACTTACGAAAAATAGACTTTTGTAAAGCTAGTGTTATCAGTTTTGTTGATTTTTTCATTGCCTTTGTATAATATGTTCATATGTACGATATATAGTACGGCAATTGGTCAGGTGCACCGTACATGTCATATGTCATATTGAGCTGCACCTTGCCTCGCCTCGCGTCAGTGCCTAGGTGTGCGAGGCACATGCTTTTTAAAACACCAATTCGGAACTTTTAAATTTGTCACGATTTCTAGGCGTGTCGTGTCTTGTATGTATGAAATCTGCCATGGCTGCATGTCTATTTTGAACTATTCGAATTTTGGACTTATAGCTCATATTATCTTTTTTTCATCAACCCCGAATTAGCAATTGTGATCTATTCTACTGTTGGTCCAATGATATAACCATTACTATCAGCACGTTGATTTGATGATACATCAAGTACTTAGGGTAGTACTTGAACAGCAAGTGTGTTTATATACAGAGGAATAACTTCGGCAAAGCACACTTTTTGCTATAATTTTTCAAAATGGACAATGCTTTTAGGACATCAAAAATGAAAACAAGGGCCAAGAATATGGATATAGGGAGTATTAATCTACTATTCAAGTGGATGCGATACGTATATGTGCTTGCACTCTTTGTTAATCTTGTGTAACATTTGTCATTCACTTTGGATGACATGTTCATATATGCGGAGGCATGTTTTATGGAATTGGTCATGGCCATCCCAGAGGGCTCAAAATTGCTCTGGGATTTCCGTGAACTTGTAACGCTATGAACTTTTAGCGTGCACCAGGACGTCACGTCTTGTATTTTCTTGAAAATTGCTCTATCGGCTTGTCCAGGTGTATAATTGGGTGAATACATATCGATGTCACATGGTGAAATGTAATATGGGTATATGCTCGTGCATAATAGAAGACAGCAAGTAGTATTTGGCGATCGAAGTTGAAACCGTGAATAATTTTATTTCTCGAGACCTGGTTAGATGTTGAAAGGATAACAAATGTTTTTGTACATTTAGATGCATTGTACAACTCCAATTGGACCTCATTCTTGGTTTGATGCAATTAACAGACGATTATAGAATTTATGCAGTTCGTTTCATATTGGAATAACATCGCTGAAGGAGTCTGGACTTGCGTAATTTAGCTTTCGCGAGCAATTGTTTCTTCGCGATGTTTGATAAATTCAAGCTGCTGAATCTTTAGCTGACTGTGGAATTTCTTGATGAAGTCTTCAGCCAGTTTGTCTATGTCTCTTCTCTCATCCTCTGCTGCAACTGTTTCCTTTCCCGTAAACCTCGGCCTTCTGATTCTTTCAGCTTCATTCTCCTCATCAGTCTTTGTTGACTTAACCTTGGAAATATCATCTTGACAATGATCCATTGGCAATGTTCAATAGAGTTGCCTGCAAATAAGAAGTGCCTTACTATCTCGCTATGTACGCATACGGTTACATGTGTGCGTATGGATTGCAATCTCAAATTGAAGCATGAGATTTGGCTTGGATATAAACGTGGGAGAGAGCAATAAAAGTTAGATATCTAAAGGTTTATGCTTGTGTAGAAAAGCAAGAAAGGGGCAAAAAAGGGTGAAACAGTCGTGTGAAATATGCTTGTTGTCTTATCAAAGGCATTCTAAGGGTAGGTTAGGCAAGAAAGAAAGGATGAAATTTTTTCCCAACTCTTGTAAATTGGGCTGATTGAATTGAGACTTTGTGTGTCAATTCTTGAAAGAATCTCCTGCTTTATTTGGTTATCAGCGTGATCTAGCTAATTCGCATTTCTTTACAACAATTTGCGCATTTTTCTTCAAAAAATTAGGTAGAAATTCCTCTCCACTTTTGCATGGTTAATAAAGTTAGCCAGTATTGCTTGCAGCATAGATTCTCCTTTCTCACCACATTCCATTGCTTCTGAGGGAGGATACCATCAAGGCCAGGGGATTTAAGAGGCCTAAATTGCTGTACAGCTCAAGTCACTTTTTTCAATGCCACAGGTAAAAAAAAGCTTTGCATTCTTGTCATCAGAGAGAACTTTCTTCACCACTTTTAATGCTGGGAAGGCATAATATGTTTCTAAAAGGGCAAAATCGATGCACGAGGCTCCCGCTGTTACTAAGCTGTGGTAAAGGGGAAAAAAATTCAATGCGGTAGTGATACCACGTCATCATGCAAACATAGTATCAGTAACCTATGATATATTAACGCGTAGATCGGGTGAACACATTAATTGATTTACCCAACTGTTTCACATTATCTCACTAACTAATATGTCTGCATTTGTGGGATTCGCTATGCATACATTGTGGTTTGCTCTTAGAAGATCAGTTAATCGTCACATCACAAAATGGAATATGGTACCACGTGTCACTGATGATGTGAGAGTACTGCTGCGCGCGTTTGAGTTGTTCGTATGAATAAGATGTACACACCTTTATCCCTAGTAGTTATGTTTGGATGGTCATACTGATGGACCTGAATATGTTTACAAATCCCATCTCGAGTAATCTATGCCCCGAGTCAATTCTCTTCAGAGTTTGTGATTATGTTATATAAGAACCGTCTCCACGAAACAATTTTCCTCCCCCAAGTTGTCAAGTTGAAGCCTACCTTTTTCTTCAGTTATGCATTAAGCCGAATTTAAGGTTACAGTGGGAAGGTTTGGGGATCAAACTTGCGAGTTCGACTTCGGTAGGCAATCAGGAATCTAAATCTAATTGCTGTGTGTTGTAAACGTTGGAATCGTGGAGACCAAGAACCATATTACAATTACCTCAAGATTCTTGCTATCCAAAACCGAGCCGCACATATGGAGAGGTTGTTTTTTTGGTTCGAAATCTGCGACTCTCAAATCTTGAAATAAAACTTCAAATAATCCTTGTTGCATTCTGTGTAATTTTCTTCCTTTTTCCACCTAAAGTGCTTTGCTCTGTTTTGATGGCCTTAATACAAGCCACCTTTGTAGTTGGTGGCATGAAAGAGTAGATGACAATTGGTATCATGGGATAATAGTACTCCCACTGATTGATATCATGGAATAATAAGTACAGTTTAAACCAATAGAAAATAGGACATTCGTACAAAATACGACATGAAATTCGTACAAAAAACTCCTTGCCTACTTCCATCAAGTAATACCAATTGATGAATTTCACCAATTTGTGTTCTTATCCTAACACAACCGATTCTGAAAACAGTGTTGTCACGGACAGTTCAGGTCCCTCTGGCGATCATTTCCCTTAAACGGTTCAACGAATCCTCCCTCTGTATCTTCAGCTGATTCCGAAATTTGTTGATGAAATCTTCAGCCATCTTGTTTATGTCTCCTCCTCCTCCTCCTCCTCCTCCTCCTCCTTCTCCTCCTCCTCCTCTCTCTTCCTCCATAGCTGTCCACCTCGACGATCTTTTCTCAGCTTCACTCTTTTTCTCATTGAGGTTACCACCAGAAGTAGAAACCTCTTGGTTTGTATTCATTTCAACTATTTAGTTGGATTCTGAGGAAAAATGGAAAAATTGCTTCTAATGACGAGATTACTTGCCCATAACATGACTATTTATATATAGATACAATCTTGATTTAGAAGCATGCGATTCATGGGTAAAAGGAAAGGAAAGAGGAAAGAAGTGGAAAGAGTGTAGGAATATGCTAGTTGATGTGTGGAAGCCATTTTCTGGGATATTGAGGCCAGAAAGAAAGGTTCAACAAATTTCCTTATTAATTTGATTGCCGGCTTTTTTACTTTAGCCTTTTGTTTAGGCATATTCATTCTATTTTCCATGTGCGGTAGGTAGCCATTGAAAGCAATAATAATGCTCTTTTAACTGTTATGGCAAAGTTGGGAAGATGCGATGAATCTCAAAAGAGAAAATCTTTCGAACTGCAGAGGGATTTTGGGTTGGTGCTGTCCAGTAAGGTGTACAGTACTGTCTTGTGCATTTCCGATCTGTCGGCTCGTACATCCGATAGCTTGGATCTCATCTCGGAAACCAATGATCGAGAGCCACTCATTGCAGAGATGAGATCTGAGGGTTCGGCGGTGCACAGCATGGTGCTGCGCACACCACTGCACACCACCATCCCCCAATTGACAGCAGAGCTGTGAATAGTTGTTTACAGAGTTAATCGCGATCGTCCAAAAATGTTTCATTAAAATCCGGATAGTCCAGAACACTTTTGGATGGTCGCAATTGGTTGCTACTGTAATCGACGGGTGCGGTATGAGTAACCCCTTCACTCTTAAGTACATGGGAATGGGTCCCAAATCAACCGTCTATTTTGGCAATTAATAGTCCAAATTTGTTTTAGACTCTTCCCGGTAAGAATCTATTTTTTTGGTAAGAGTCTTTTAACAAATCCGAGTCACTAAAAATACTTGTAAGAGTGTTAATAATCTAAATCATCCAAAAACGCATTTGGACGGTCGAAATTATACGGAGCGGAAATCAAACTGCAAAGCAGCCCTTTCCTAACTAAAAGCCGTTTTCGCCGAGTATCTTGTTTTGTAGTGAAAGGTGCATATTGAGCCATTAGCCATACCATTTTGCAAAACAATCATATATGTATGAATAGTATGTACATTTGTGATATATATATATATATATATATCATTATTATTATTAGGGGTGAGCATGGACCGAATTGGTTCGGTTTTATTGTAAACCAAGGACCAAACCACTACCTACGGATTAAAAATTTTGAGAACCAAATCAACCCATAAAATTCGTATAATCAAATCAATCCAAACCATTAAAAGGCGGTTTGGTGTCGGTTTTGAACCACAATTCGCTCAAAATTAATATATCATCCCCATAAACTATTTGAAGTAATTAAAATTGAATGCCAGAACTTATACTCCGTATTAAACTAGCTAATTATATAAAAATCACCAAAACTCACTAACATTAACTAACTAAATAAGAGTAGAATACAAGAAATTATCGAAGGAATAGAGCCATGGAATAGAGTATTGGATTAGAAAATTCGTAACCAAGAGAAAAGAGTGAGAAATCAATTGATTTAGGGTATTGGCTCTTTTTGGGCCAGGCTCATGTGGTTTCTAGGTTTATCTTTGGGGCCTGACCCTTTGGGTGTTGGTGGGCTTTGACCCATCATTTTTTTCTTTTCATCCAACCCTTGGTTGGATTCCCCCCTCACTCTCCTCCCACTTGATGTACTATTTGTCAAGTGTTCTTAATAAAATTTGTGTTGCCTATAAAAAAAATCAATTGATTTAATCGAACTTATGTTTAATTTTATTTAATGTATCTAAACATATAATAGTATATGTGTGTGTTATATGGTTCGGATAAGTTTGGAACCAAAACTATTAACGAAAATCCACAGACCAACATTTAACACGGTTTCTACATTTTTAAAACCAGAACCAAATTAAACCACATCACTAAAAAACCAAACCAAACTAGTCGGTTTGGACTGAATTCACGATTTGACGGTTATTTTGCTCCCCTCTAATTATTATGATTTGAGGAAAAGCCTAATCGAAAGTGGTTCCCTGACTGGGCCGCAACGGAATGCCATCTCGTTGAGGATGCAAATTTGATTAGAAATAGTGATTGATTTCAACATTACGTCAATCGTAATTAAAGACAAGTGAACTGTACGTGTGATGCATATAAATTATCCAATGGGCAAATCCCAAGTCTAATCTACTGAAAGGGTGGTCCTCAAGAATTAGTTGCAGTAAGATTAATGAAAGGCTTGTTTTGCCCACTGATTCATAGCTAGGTGGCTCATTAAGGGATGGATGGGGAGATATTACCTACAAGCTAGTGACAGAGAGAGCGAGAGGGACAACCACCGGAATGTGACGGAGAGAGAGAGAGAGAGAGAGAGAGAGAGAGAGAGAGAGAGAGAGAGAGAGAGAGTGTGTGTGTGTGTGTGTGTGTTGGCCAATGGTAAACGGCTAAATATTTTCACAAAGTTATAGAGGAGTGCGTAGGAATGGAGGAGGGCATACTGGTTCGGGGTTAGCTTGATAACTGGCCTAGTTTAAGATGTTAATTACATGCAGGTTCGAGACGTCGACTCGATACCCTTCATGCTTTGCAACTCTGTTGGCCCGTGATCCATCAGCCCTTGGTTGGACAATAAAAACATATGGGTGATTGATTCTTAATTCACAGGCTTGCGCTATGAGTCTGGAATTCCTATATAATTATGTTCAAAAGAGGTTTACATAGCTAGCGCCTCCACCTCCACTTTTCGTTTATGAGAGAGAGAGAGAGAGAGGTATAAGGCATATATATTTATATATATATATATATATATATATATATATCCACCATATCAAGTACTCCATAAGGGTAAAATCAGATCAAATGAAACTTTGAGGCAGAAATTAAGCATACAGAAATTATTGTGTTGATTAAAGAGAGTAGAGTACAAGCTAGCTAGAGGAATTAATGTTGATGGGGATGGTAACCCCTTGAACCAATAAACCGGCCATCAGATCAGAGGTTCACTAATATATGTGAAGTACCACCATACTAGTCATGACTACACAAACCATATCAATTATCAACCATCTCTTCCTTCTTCCACCTTCACTCTGTACCTTAGCACCTGATCCGTTGCTAGTGGAATTATTCCCTTTCAATAAAATCCAAATACAGAAGAAGAGTAAGTCAAAATCAGAAAACTATCAGCAACTCCATCCCGAAATACCAGATGATATTATCTACGTGGTAGGTCCGACAAATAATTGATCACATGTCATCCTTATAATTCTTAACTATCCAACAAAAGCGAGTTATTAAGATAAGAGAATGACTTCGGTGTCTCCGTTTATTTTAGGGACATCGTAACTTTTGGCACAACAAAATCATTATCAGCATAACCAAAACTCATTACAAGCATAATAAAATTATAACAAGACATAACTTGTTTGTTATGCCTTGGTTGGATTTGGTTATGCCTTAATTAGTTTTTTGAATATTCCTTGATTACGCCTTATTTGGGTTTTGGTATACTTGTAATGGGTTTTAGTTATGCTCATAATGGTCAAATTATGCCAAAAATTACGATGTCTCCAAATGACCGGAAACACATAGCATAATCCTTAAGATAATGTCATATGGTAATATACATGAGCACATAAAGATAGAAGGATAAAACATGCATACTTGAGTCCGAATCCTTTGTCCAAAAAATGTCGAATCCCACTATCTCATGTCTTTTTATCTCCATTGTTTGATGGGACGAGATTTTTTTGGACAGAGGATCCGGTACTAAGTATATTAAAAAACCGATTTAATTTAGGGTGCAGATATTTATTTTTACCAGGACCGGTTGGGATGATAGTACTATTGCTATCTTTTGTACTGTTTGCAAAATCCTCAAACACCTTGGCCTCTGGAGAGTTTGGTGCTAAGTTTAGGAGAGCTGCAATAATAGATCAATAAGCAATTAATTAATTAACCCAGTAAATAAAGTCAAACAAACTACTACCACATCATTTTGAACAAATGTAGTTTTCAAAGACATTTTTTCCCCCCACCGAAAATATATTACATAATCACACAAGTATTTAAAAATATTTATTTGGTTCTTCAGTCGTGATTTTTTTAAAACTGTTTCTTCATTCGTGGTTTTTGTCATTAGTGATTTTTTAAAATCAATTTTTAAATTTATTTTTTACTTTTAGTATGTATAGCGTATCTCTATTTAAAAAGTAAAAAGTTTGTTAAAATGCTAAAAAAAATTGACTAACAACGAAAAAATACACAAACATTTTTATCTCAAAAACTTATTTCAAAACTAACCACCAAACAAAGGAAGGTTAACTTAACTCCATCAATTTAAGCGTACTTATCCTTCTTCTTTCATATCCTTCCGTACTCCAACAAAATTAAAACATGATGAGCAATATTAAGGATATTTTTGACTTCTCATCCAGCACAAATAAAATATCTGTTACTGGCTTATACGATTTTGAAGCACTTTTATTTTAGAAAACACAGATTGTCACCTTGATCGAAACTTATCACTTTATTTATCTCAATATAAATGTATTGCGATCATGTACTGGAGTAGTTTTTATTCGATCAACATGATTATTTGATAGATCTAAAAGGAGAACCAAAATCAAGCCCAACGTCACGGTCCAATCCTCCTCCCAAAAAGAAAAGAAAAGAAAAGAAAGAAAAGGACCGGAAAGGAATTGGACTCTTATATTACATGTATGTAAACTTGTGATGCATATAAATGAACTTACAAGGACACTCTGATATATTAGTAGGGGCATGACAAAGAGAGGGAAGCCCTAATGCAAGGGTAGCATTGATCTTAAGCCCAAGGCTTGGATCGTCTCTGTCCTTAACCAAGATGCACAGGCATTTCTTGTTATTCTTCACGACTACTCCCAGCCCCGAGCAACAGTCTGGGGTTGGTGCTTTCGCGTCGCCTCCCACGTAAGGGAGACACGTGGCCAGCCCCACCAATTGGTTTGCACATTCTTTTTTATCTTTCTCTATGTCTGAATTTGCAAAACCCATTACCAGCACCAAGGCTAAGATGCATGTCATTCCGTATTTTGTGTCCATTGCAGAGAGAGAGAGAGAGAGAGAGAGAGAGAGAGAGAGAGAGGAGGGTTTTGATTTTTGGCTTCTGTGTTCTATTCCCGAGTAGCTAGCCTTATTATACATCAGTGGGATGTGAACAGAAATTAATGAGGGATAAGGGTGGTGGATTTGTGGTGAAATTCAAATAATTATTGGTGCTCATTAAATTTTCAGCTACCATATATAACGTACCCTATGATAGTTTACATTTCACATGCGACCGTGATGGGTTTAATTAATTTGTTACGATTCCTATGATTTAGGATTTACGTACTCTTCTGAGTTTTCAGGTTCAACTCTTACGACTCTTCCTTTCGACTTTAAATAGGCTCTCCGCATGTGCACGATGAGATTGGCTCTCTAAGGACTAACGAGGTGTGCGTAAGCTAATCCGACACCCAAGAAAAAAAATACTACTTAATTAAGTCAAAATCTCAATGCATAACCATTTTGTTTATTGTTCCTGATTTGGAATACAATCATACTAGATATTTAATACGTATATATTTATATAAGGCTAGTTTTGAGAACCAACAATTCGGACCATCCCAGAGAGTTCCCAAATCCCTAAAAAAAAGGGTTGCAATGAATTGAATCGCAGACAAAATTAAAGGATTAATTTGCTGTACTTTCTTAGTTTGGTAAAAAACCATCACCCGTGGGTGAATATAATAAAGACAACGCTATACAACCTGGAAATCCATACCAGAGATTTACTGTACTTTCTTAGTTTGTTCTCATGCAGCACCCTTTTTTTATCAAAAAAGAAGAAGAAGAAGAAGAAGAAGAAGAAGAAGAAGAATATATATATATCCTATATAAGTAACTTACTTAATTCATTCTTGAGAGAGAGAGAGAGATTATGATAGTATTATTTTGTTTTGGCAATCCGTGATAGATAGGTTGAAACAGCTAATGAGTGCTTTCAACCCGTGATCAATTCTGTGGATTACGTTTGACAGTGAAGAAACCACGATTCCACATGCACAATTTGATGTAGGGCCATAGAGAGCTCGTCCCATCCTCTAAACATTGACCTCTCGTGTTTTTAAATAAGGAAAATAAAGAAACGGATATAGATATAGGCTCAATAGTAGCAAATATCGATATATACTATGCACTATTAGGTTGAGAGGTTCCACTTTAATTATATTAAGTGTTCAGTCATATATACCCAAGCAATGTGGGCCGATTGTATTCCTTAATATTTCCCTCACATGCAATTGCGTTTGAAGTCTTTTGTGCACAACCTATTATCGGGCATCCTTTTTGTTAAATCTCGGGGTTTTGAATTGAGAATTTTTTAAAATGTCGAGTAAAATGTGTCCCACTGTGATATATACCATGCACATATAAATTTAAATTACTAGGTGAAAGAGGTTTCTACATTATATTAGATATTTAGTCATTTCATGCGCAAGCAACGTGAAATTTTATTCCTTGGCATAGGTCAAGTTATATGCCATCAATGCTAAACAAACAAAAGTTTGCTATGCTTCTTTCTTTTTTGTGCGATGGTCAGGAGTGTTTGTGTCAGTTTACACATCTTAATTTTCTTATTTTTATCCTGTCAAAGGCATGTCATCCATACCGAAACTAGAAAATTTACAAGAAATTATTTTTTTGCAGTCTAACCCTACAAATCGCATCCTGATTATCAATTGTGTGGGGGAAAGACCCACCAATCAGACCAACTCTAGGGACATTTTTATGCTTCCTGATGGGTGTGCAACTTTTGCTTTCATAGGGTTGAAGGCTAAACTTTAGGTGTGACCTATGAGGGTTGAGGTCTAGGGATGAATTAATGTACAACTTCATCTGTGGAGGAAGATAAGGACATGTCAAAAGCATGATTTTGGAGACGGTAAGCCATTTGGTAGTGAAGGATTGCTGCATATGTGGTAAGAATTTGGGAAGCACCACCAATTTGAACTTGCACTTTTAAGGCTGATAGCAAGTGAGGATCTGCTAGTGGCATGTTAAAATTGGGGTAAAAAGTAAAGATCACAGTTCCAGCATTTAGGATGGTTTGAACTGTAGCAATACATGCGTTTTGGTACTGCATAAACCTGGTATCTACCAGAGCAAGTCTGGAAGTAACAGGTAACCCTTTTCTACCATGGAAAGTGACGGCCAACCGGATTGCACCAAAGTAGAGATGTGTAAATCCTTGTTGTTGCCAAATGCGAGGCAAATTAACTGGGATTTTTAGAGGTAAGAGCTGCTCAGCTTCTGTAGTTGCTATGAAACACTGGTCAAATTTAGAAGTTTGGACATACTCTTTTACAGAAGTGGGGCGCTTTGTAGAGAAAAGTTGGGTGATAGATTTTTTCATAGAGGTTTGGGGTCTGACAAAAGCATTATAAGGGTTTAGGAAAGGGAGATCAGTAAGGGGAATCTTGCTGTCATCAGGTAGATATTCAAACTCATATAAATATTCAAGATTAGAAGAAGAAGAGGAAGAGGAGGAGGAGGAAGAGGAAGTTCTACTGGTGGAGGAACGTGAAGGAACAAGAGAAGAGGTGGCGGAGGAATAAGTTGAAAATAGGTGATTCATTTTGAAAAAGGATCTAGGTTCTTCTTTCCACAATACAACAATTCTTTTCTTTTTCAAAATTAAACCTTCAACCAATTTTGATTAATAAAATTTTGTATACTAGAGAAGATAAACCGAGATACACTGCCAACACATGTGCCAACATCTCAAGGTACTTTTATCTCACTGATACAAAATTCTTTTAACCAAAATAGTTAGTAAAGTTTCTGATGTGGAGGATCCTGAGAAGGCAACCACAGAGCATACGCTTCAATTTTTCTTTTAGAAAAGATTTGAAGTAGTGTTGGAAAAGAAGTTCCCAGAAGGGGGTTTAAGCTAGTATGGAAGACATGGCTCTGATACCACTAATACAGACACTAAGTGGGTACAAATACTAAGTAAGTTAGGATCGCAAGAGAACACAGAAAGGGAATTATAAGAACAAGAGCTGGACTATTATTGCAAATACTGGTTGGTTTTCTGACTTGGTGATTATAGAAGTAGAACCCTCTTTTTATAGACGCAAAGAGGGAAAGATTACATCACTGATTACTTATATAAACAGTATAAACATATAATTGGTTTACCACCAATTATATTTGTTACAGACCAAAGTCTCCTGTACATTTATTACTGCTTTTCCTTTTTTTCTTCTTTTCCTGCTAGCATTAAGTACGACACATACCCATAGTCTTCTTTGTACAGATGACTTATTTGCACATGCTTACATCATCAGCAGTAACCATGAATAATAGTACACGGAATACTACTAATTTCACTCTCTCTCAAAAAGAGGACACAGATAAGGTGATAATTGTATCCCCCAAAGTTCATCGGGAAACTATTACTGCAGATTCTATGTTGCTCTAGGGGTTTTTTTCACTACACGTTAATTTGTGTGTGTATAGTCACGACTCACATGATATTCCATAAGTGTATGTACCGTTACATGATGCTCCAGAAGCATTGAATAATCACCCAGTTCAACCTTTATTTCTTATCTTTTACATGTTTGCTTAATTGCCCAAAATTATCAAGGGAAAAAAGCACCTCTTTTACCGGAGCCTAAAAAGGAGGCTTAAGTATTACAATCTCCCAAATTGTAAAGCACAAATAACCAAAGGGAAGAGTCATTCAAAAATCTTCTTGTATAAAACTAAGGCCTCAGCTAGCAATTGCCCAAGAAAAAGAATAAAAAAATATTTACAGTTGTATGTGAATAATAAGTCCATTTGGCATATTAATTGGACCTCAAGAGTAGTTTAATTGGATTTATCAAAAAGATAGAATAGTTAAATCATATCCCATTATGGTTCTTATTACTAGTAGTTGGATGGTATACCTTACGTTAATTTCTTTGTCCCCAGTATTCTTCTAAAAGGGACCAAAACATGCTTGGTGGTAGGTTGATACAAAGAAATAAAATCATTTTTATTTTCCAACAATAACTGTTCAGTTTATTTCTCAAATTCAAAACTTGAAAAACTAGTATCTTTTTCCTGGCTTATGAAGTTCGAATTTCTGATGTCTTGTGTTTTTTTGCATGGAGAAATTAGGAATTTTTATTTGTGCGTTTGGGATGATTTGTCGTAGAACAATAACTTGATAGTGTACCTGGAAGAACTGTTTTCAGGATATTGGTATAAAATATCGATGAAAAACTTCTAATATTTTAAATGTAAAAGTACACATGTAAAATATTGTCAATGAATTTTTTTCTTGTGTTTATTTTATGAAGCTTTGTGAATGAATGTTATAAAACAAATGTTGTGAATGTTGAACCAAGTTTTGTGAATGAATGTTATAAAACGTAAATATAATTTTTCTTGTGGGCTCTAATTGTAGGTTTACTTGGTTCTTACCTTTGCAATGTGATAATTACTACTAGAAGTGCACGTAAGCTGATTTGAATATCTAATTTTAAAAAACCCCATAATTCAAAGACCTAATAGAAATATCCTTTTCTAGAGTATAGATGCGACCTGTAATTATCTAGAACTATTGGGGCATGTTTGATAAGTGTATTAGGACCTTGGGATGGGATTAACAATGATATGGGTCTATTAATTCTTTGTTTGATTGCATAAAAGGGGTTAGGATTAGTAATAACAAGGGAATAGCAATCCTCCCATTTCATGGGATTGGTAATACCACCTTGGACTAGGTATTAGTAATCCTATCCCAAGGTGTCTCACACAAAATTACTTCAATGCCCATGTTAGGTTTAGTAAATGGCGATAATACCCTTTTGTTTTGAAGTTGCCCTAAAACTTGGACTTCTCATGTTTTTTTTTTAAATTTTTATTCTGCAGATTAGTTGATTATATGTTCTCTTAATTTTGTTGCTCAATGTTTTTTGAAGCTTCCCTACAAGTTACAAAATCGTGTGCTTGTTTTGGGGAGTTTAAAAATGGTTTGATTATTGCCTAGTTTGGAATAAATAGTCCTTGTGGATTTTTTTTGTCTCGATTCAAAAAAAATCTTATATGTTTTATTTACATCAATTATTTATGAATTATCGGCTAAGTCTCAAAGAGATAAATCTAAAAAGTGAAGAATTTTGTTTAAAACAAAAAAACAATTGAATAAAGGCAAAAAGAATCCAAAAATCTGTCTATTTTGGATTACTTTGGTCTTTATTCCTAAAAAAAAAATTTAGTTTTTGAACGTAATTTTTTACCTTTTTTTGATATCTCTTGTCGAGACAAACCTACAATCTACAAAAGTGACGCAAAATAAACAAATGCAATTCTTTATTAATAAAAGACAAAAATAATTCAAATAGATTAGTAGGCCAAACTAGGCCTAGTCCTCACTCAAAAAATGATTTAGATGTTGGTATGCTTAAGTACATGGATAGGGTGTAGTAAAATTTTCGTTTGCTCATTTTCATAATCGATCATTGCTCATTTTCATAATCAAAATTTATTCTGTGTTTGTTTCTTCTTATTACCAATCACATCTCATTACTAATCCCAATTCTAATCCCATCTCATTACCAATCCCACCACATCTAACTCACTTATCAAACGAGGCCTTGTAGGTTTGTGTCTTTGTCCTATCCTAGCCATGATGATTAACCTTTTCAATTTTTTTTACAAGTCAATTACAATTATATCATTTCAAAATGTCAATCTACCAAAATACAAAAATAAGAAACAAATGAACTAAAAGACCTAAAAACAAACATAACGCGCAAAGACATCCGTCAAACCGACACACCGGAGCCCGGTATCTTCGCTGGGTGGGAACTCCTAACGAGTCCTAGAAAACCTCCACCAACAGGGGAGGAAACAACTCCACATAGGGAGAAAACCTGAAAAAAAAAATAAAATTAAACCAATAAATAAACCACCAGGTCTCCTTCTCTGGATTATTTGGCGACACTTCGTCGACCCCAAACTCGCCGGATTTGCGTCCACCGGTATGGATGAAAGGGGAAGGACGAGACCCCCGTGATGATTAAACTTCAACATGTGCTGATGTGATCATTTCACTGTTGACGCATCGACTGACTTGGAGCCCAGATCACGTACACAAAATTAAATCGATTTGGACATCTAGCTCCCATGAAAGGGAAAGAATAGGCTACTTCGTGATGATTTAGGCTATGTTCTTGTGAACTGAACTTAAATTTTACTTAAATTTGAGAGTTTTGATTTTATTTAAATTTTGTTCGCATTTGTTAATTTGGACTTTTTTTTAGGTAAAAAATTTTTATTTCTCAAAACGCTTGAGTAAAAGTAAAAAAATTTTATTTTTCCGACTTCTCTCGTCAAAACGAATCAATAACTCATGACAAAAGTTTGGCACAAAACTAAAAAATGAAAAAAAAATTCAAATAAAGATAAAACTTTCAGATTTAAGTTAAATTCATAAGAATACAGCCTTAGTGATATGTAACTGGAATCAAGATTTTCGGCTAGGATTTTGTGGACTTCAACAAGTATTTTTTATGATCCTCATTTTTCGTTGATCTCTTGGTAATTTTCTTCTCTGCTTGTCTATATATGTTTGGTTTCACGCTTGTTTTTCTTTCCTTTTAGGAGTATAACTTTATTTTGGTCTTTTCTAAATATTTTTCAGAAAGAATATTCAGTACACGTTTTCTTTATGAAGTTATTTGGCTTATTTTACGAATTTTTGTGCCTCACTTTATTTTTAGGTATACGGTACACCCTTTACAAATTTTGTGGTTCATTTTATGAAATTTCGTGGCCTGACATGAATTTTGTGGTGGTTTATTTTATATGAATTTTCTGGTTTATTTCAATGAAATTTTGGTGGTGTTTTTTTGTGTAGAGTAGGAACTTTATTCCTTAATAACAAAAATTTATCATGTGCATGTAATATAATTGGAAAGAGTTCAGAACTAAGACAGATAATACATCCAAATCAAATTAAGATACACCAATGATAAATTGATCAGATGATTAGATGTCGGAGAAACACATACAAGTTGTCGATGAACAACTGCTAAGTACTTCCGAATTCCAATATTGACAACAGTTCCTACACAAACTGATCCATCCCAATTAAGTGACTCTAGCACTCAAGTTAGAGAGCATGCAACTAGATACTCAGGAAACCAATTGTAGTGCATAAATTTAAAAAAATGAAGTAAAAATCGCAACTTCGATTATAAGAACAAACCACCACCGAACTCAACTCCTATCTACCCACCCCCTTCCCAAAAACCACCATCCCCGAACCTTAGCAAGCAACCAAACCACCCATCCAAATGTCAAACCCCAAGAATCGACAACAATCAACAATCAAAAGCCAAACAACCTCACAAGCGCCAAGCCAAACTCCAACCATACCCCAAACAACCCGACAAACGTCATTCTTTAGACTTCTCTACTAACACCAAACCAAAAAACATATCCGAAACATAACAAGCGCTACACAATAAACCCAAAGAATAACCGTTGTCCAAATATGTTAAAGGTGATCGACACAGACAATGGATTTTGTAGGAATAAAGACTGCTATAAACATCATATGAAAAGAGTTTTCTGAAACAACCCGTCTACAGCCACCAACTATCACGGGGGACCCAAAATGAGCCTCACACGATGGTCGATGCACCGCTGGTACTGCTATGGTACGTTCCCGGAGCATTTTCGTTTCTGAAAGACCAAGAAGCAAAGGCTACAGTTTTCCCCCCGTGTGTTTGTGCACGTGTGTGTATCCCTAGCATTCACAGAGGACGATGTAATATTTTCATACTAAAGGGGCTTAATAATAGTTCACTGAAACCTCAAGGTACATCATTGTAGTTTACCGAACTTTCTTCTCTCTCTCTCTCTCTCTCTCTCTCTCTGCAACCCGTAAATGTATACGTATGCATATCGTTTAGGGCAATGGCGAGCGACTCTCCGATCGAAACCCACCACACTCGCATAGTTCTCCGATCAGCAATAGCGTCGAGACTCCTCCTCCTAACCCTAATCATCCTATGGCGATCAATCGTCAAACCCTACGACACCTCCGCCTCCATAAACCCTACCTGCCTCTCTTCTTCTTCATCAACCTCAGATTCAATTGTCTTCCCTCGGATTGCGTCTGCGATCGAAGACAGTATCGTGTGGGACAGCGTGTACTTCGTTCGTATAGCGCAGTGCGGGTACGAGTACGAGCAGAGCTACGCGTTCTTCCCTCTCCTTCCGCTCTCCATCTCTCTCGTATCCCGAACAGGTCTGTCTATTTAACGAGTTCTTTTTTAATAATTTTTCTGGACAAGAAATGAATTGCATTTGAAAATGCTACTCCCTCAATCTCAATTTGTATGCTCAGAATTCCAATTTTTATTAACTAAAAGTTTTGGATTTGAAAATTGTTTAGATTTCCACAAATAACCATTGGAATAGTAAAATTACTTTAATTAGTTGTCTTTCAAATCAAAACTAAAGGGGTAAAATTGAAAGTTTGCTCTTTTGCGATGGTTAATTTTGGAAAGCAAGCTAACAAATTGGGACGGCTCAAAAAAGAATTATAAGCAAACAAAATGGGACGTAGGGAAGTACTTTTTTTAGTTTCGAAACGCTGGTTCTGAAATGAAACTAAAACAGAGTGCTTGAGGTTTCAAATTGAGTTTGTTTATGTGAAATTTATGGGCTTTCAGTGATTTGTTTTGTCTATTTAATGAGTTCTTTTGTTGAAAAAACATTTTAGTTATAGAAAACGTCAAAAACATGTTTTTATGCGTCGTTTATGTTTTAGATAATAAGGTTATATATGCATTTTAGATATGCAAATTCTATTTTTTGGGGTTTTGTATTTGAATGACTGGATTCTAAAACTTCAACCAAACAGTTTTCGAATCTTCTTTCGAAAGCACTAGCGTTTTCATATAAAAGAATATCTGTAAACATATTATCTAAAATGTAAACGACATATAAAAATACATTTTTTTTGGACGTTTTCTAATTCTAACTGCTTTTTCAACAAATCAGTTAGTATTACAAAATTTAAACAAACTCAAATTTGAAACCTTTTTGAGTTTGAGTTTGAGTTTGTTTTCAGTTTCTGTGAAGTGTAAGGTGTTTTAGTGACCTTTTTTGGTTCTTGTCTCAGTCTTCGCACTGTTCATTCCACTTGTTGGGTATAGAGCTGTCTTGGGATTGTCTGGATATGTGATAAGTAACATTGCTTTTGTATTGGCTGCACTTTGTTTGTACAGGTGCGTTTCTTGCTAACTCATCATCTAAATGACTTCTTTTGAATGTTCTTGTACATCTCTATCTCTGCCCTCCCAATGTATTATATGCATACAGATAGACGCAACCTACGTTTAGATCTTTGCACACATACACAAATAAGTTTGGCTGCTTTGTAAGATGAATATCTGGATGTGGAATGTGTAAACTATATTTCATATTTGCTGGAATTAGTTTTTACAGTTGAGTTTCTTGTTATTACCTCATCTGTGTGTATGTGATTGGATATCTACACCGAACGCCACATATAATGGAATTAATTAGTTATATTCAAGAAGAGGACTTAATCTGGACTTTAGAACTTTTTATTGATGCTGCTTTGTAAAGGTCCTCTCAATGACTTATGATTTGCAATGATGAGATTAATTGGTTGGTATTCAAGAGGAATATGTAGGTCTGGACTTTAGAACATATGGTGATCTCTAGTTTTGTTTAACTTCTGTAGGAACTCTAGTTCGTTTTAGCAAATCTAAGATTTAGGCCTTATTGTGACATTGAATGGTGGCCTCAGTTTAGTCCCGGACCTTTTTGAGTGACAAAACTTCTCTTGTGGTTATAAAAAGACCTTTTAGGTTTGAATCCTTAAACTATGTAATGCCACACATTTATACTCTTTTGTAAAGCACGTGGTACTAAGATCTTGACTGCTTGTTACCTAAACATGGTACACTGTGGTTCTCCACTCTTCAGCTGACTCCTCATGATGTGTGCTTTTATCAAAGCAGAGCATATTTTATAAGCATGCCCTGTAACTTTCCCTTGTTCTTTTCCATTCATTGTGTATACCGTCGGTTTGTTTCCCTGAATGTCATGTCACCCTAGTCATTTGGCTATTGCACGAAGAAATACTTTGTCAATGAAGGGTAGAGCAAATTGAGGAGAAAATTAGAAGGCATCAATGGAAATATTTCATTCCACAATGTATCTTCTTGCTTTTGTAGATTATTTATGTTGTATAGTGTAAGGTGTTAGATCTTGTCCCACATTGGTAATTATAACCTCAAAAACTAGTATATTAGCCTGGATGGCCTCTCCATTCATTGTCAGTTGGTTTTGAGTTGAATTCTTTAATTTGTTATCAGAGCTAGACTTTGGGAGGCTCTTGGACAAGACTCTCTTGATTGGTTGCCCCATTATTTGTGCCATAAGTGCACCTTGTTTCATTATGATCCCAAGATATGGATCCTTTGTTTACCTCTCCACGTGCTGGTCAGGAGTTGCACGTGCGGGGGAGTGTTAAGAGTTTGTCCCACAAGGGTTAGTTATAGCCTATTAGCCTCTAAAACTAGTATATGAGCCTGGGTGGCCTCTCCACTTATTGCTAATTCGTTTTGAGTTAAATGCTTTAACATAATGCACACAGAGATAAACACGAACGGTTAAGTTTGGTACTATATTCATGGCTGTAACTTTTTGCGGGCAGCATTTGATAAAGACACGTACCCCTATTGACTACCATCAGTACCATGAATATGTTGCTCCTGAATATTTCTTTACATATTGATCTTAAAATGCATATGCTGTGAATTTCTGATAGTTTTCCCCACTTTTCTCTCTAACAGGCTTTCAGTTATCATTTTGAAGGACCGAGAGGGAGCACTGAGAGCATCGATTTTGTTTTGCTTCAATCCAGCTTCCATATTCTACTCATCTATGTACTTTTCTTATTTCCATCCTTTTATTTCATATTGGAACTGAGAAGGCATAGTTGTATTGTATAACTTTCTTTTATTATTTGCAGATATACTGAAAGCTTATATTCTTTATTATCAATTGGAGGTGTATATCAGTTGGTGTCTGGCTCCAATAATGTTGGTACTCTGTTGCTTGCACTCTCTGGGGCTGCAAGATCCAATGGGGTGATTAACGTGGGTTATACTTGTTATCAGACTATGCACAGAGCTTATGATGCCGTCTTTCATAGAAGAAGTTTCGTTGTAAGTTCTATATGTACTTTTCGATTTCCATGCTAGTTTCTGTTGATTTGACTTTTTCAGCCTAGGGACAAGTTGAGTGAAAGTCAGATATGGTTTTTTTTTTTGGATCGGTGTCAGATAGGGTTGATATTCGTAAGTGGAACTGTGAGTGCTTATTTGCATTGCATTGGTTTAATGCTATATTTTCTACGCATCCATTATATGGCTTTCTATTTATTCAATGTTTCTGAAAGTATCAACTTTTCTTGGGAGTTCCACAGATTTAGTTGGTGTCCATGCCGTTCCTATGCAGACTATGTGCTGTTAGTTGTGGTTACAAGTGGTTAATATGGAACTGATTCTGCACAATTTTTTTTCCTTAATATTTGTTCAGACCATTCACTCCTAGCTTGGTCTTTACTAGCTTTAAGTGTGTAACTTAGATGCAATTAATTGGTTGCCAATATAAGAAGCCTTCGCTTTTGTTCAAGGACTGAGTACCGTCGGACAATTAGATAACTCTTTTCTTGATAATGTTTATGGGCAGCGATTTTGTAGTCTGAATATGAAAAAATGTTCATAGTGGAGCTTTTTTAGGAAATTCAGTTAAGTTGTATGGATTACCAACTATTTATCAAATTGTTGTACTCAGCATGCTAATGGATTCTTTTTTTCCCCTGCTCCAGTTGACAGTTAAGGTTCTTTCTTCTGGAGCTTTGCATTGTTTGTGTATTTTCATCCCATTTATTGTTTTCCAAGCGCATGGATACTACAATATTTGTCGGGGACGTGCTCCAGATCAAATAAGCCCCTGGTGCAAGGCAAGACTCCCTCTGCTGTACAATTACATTCAAAGTCGTTATTGGTATGTCATTAATGCAGTTGCACATATTGATTTAACCTGTCTATTATTCATTTTAATTGCAAACCGTCAGCCAGTAAGGATTTACTATTTGTATCTGGTGTTTGCTAGAATATTTAGACTTACAAGTTCTAATGATAGTTAACTAGAGCATTATTTAGTAAACTATTCTTCTGTGTAATCTGATGGAGTAACACAGTTAATGATTGTCTTTCGCAGTGCACACTTGAGTATGGTTGGACATGGCAATGCAAAGTTCAAACCTAAACGAAATTAAAATCAAGGAGCAAGCTACCCATCATGCTTTTGTTTTAATTGACATTAATTTTCGTAATTTAATCATCAAAGCTTTGGATAACACTGGTTTTAGGTCTATTGGCTGCAGCTGTAGTTGTTTCTTTTGGTGTGTGGGTCTGAGCTGGTTGGGGATTGGGCTGTAGTATGCTGGAGTAAATTTGCATCTAATGCGGGTCATGTGATGCCTACTAGTTAATATTAAGTGATATATTTTAAATCCAAACTTAAAGTGGAATTTCTTTTGTTTCAGGGGAGTGGGTTTTCTGAGATACTTCCAATTAAAACAGTTGCCAAATTTCCTACTTGCATCTCCGATTTTGTCCCTAGCACTTGGCTCAATCATCCATTATGTAAAGCTGCAGCCTGAAATATTTCTCTCACTGGGTTTCCGAGGTTCAAGTGAAGATAAGAATTCAGCATCCATGTTTGCTCCTATGGGACCTGATAGAAGAGCAAAAGGCAGTTACTCTCTAAAGGAACGCACTTCTACAATACAGCAAGGTAACTTTTTAAAGCATAAAATTGTTTTGGAGTTGACGCAGACTGCCAACCAGTTCACATGTAGCTGAACTTAAATGTTTTGGTCCTTAGTTCTGTAGCTTCTGCGTAGATTAGAATTTTTATATTATGTTGCCAGTGGCCGAGCTGTGAAAACAATAACCATACAGCTACTTTATTTTGTTACAATCTGTATGTTTGAACCAAGGGCCCCCCTGCGTTATAACGGAAGATATCTTTCATGTTATTGGGTAGTTTTAGATCAAATTTTAGCCTTGCTCTGGCGTGATACCAAAATTTGTCCATCTGCGAATTTTGTGGAATGGATTCGGTTTAGTTCGTTGCAAGTTACTCCCAGCAGTCTCATTCCAGTGTGTTTTTGACAGAAGATCAAATTGTTAGACGGAGGAAACAAACAATCAAAGGTGATGGTCACAGTACTCTTCCAGTAGAAAATGATTCATCTGACAGTTCAAGGAATTTATCTGTTGCTGTTCTTCCTTTTATACTACACTTGGGATTCATGGCAGCTACAGCATTTTTCGTCATGCACGTGCAGGTCAGATTCACACTGACCTCTTTCTTTGTTATGAATTGTACATTTATGAAAATGTGCAGATCTGGAGTGGAGGTGATCCAGACTTTGATTTTTGACCATAAGACAAACTCAGAACCACAAAATTCTGGTTTTTTCACTTTAGTTAGTAACTGCTGCATTTTGTTCTGGGCCAATTGTTCCGGTACAAAGTGTTTTTTTTTTTTTAAATGTTTTGCAAGGATGAGTGGAATATTCTACCCTTTTGAGAAGGAAATTAATGTAAGCAGCGCTATAAACATTCAAAGTTATGTCCTCCATTACGTCTCTTGGCCCATGCATAAGTTGTCGTATTGGTATCTATTACCTCCACTGGCTGATGCAAGTTTTTGCTGCATCAACTTGCTAAAGTGAACTTTGCTGGCTGAAATATGAGTTTTAAGATCTCAATTTCCCTTCTTAGGTCGCTCCATGTATTCTTGATTCTACCTGGAACCTTTTGTACTATGTGGGGAGTAGGGATGAGAAGATTTATGGCATTAGACTACTCACACAGGTGGAATCGACACATCCTGCTGTGTTTAATGTCCAAGAATTGATGCTTTAGCTTACTCTTGGTTGTATTAATAGAGACGGGATTGACTCTCTCCTTTCGGTTTGGGAGAGGACTATTGTGTCCCATAGCTCATAATATGTTTTGTGGAGCAAATAGTTGAATTTTCAATCCTCGAATATGAGGAATACAAATGTTAAACAAGTAGTAAGAATAATGAATTGTATATTGGTCAAAGCTCTCCCTTGGCTGTAACTTCTCATTGTTTGTATCTTCACTTTATATCTTTCTCTTCGTTTCTTTTCGGTGGGTTTTTTTCTTCAGATTCTACTTTACTATTATTATCTCCATGTCCATCTTTTGCCATAGCAACATATTTTTCCTCAAAATTTTCCGCTTATCATCACAAGGAAAAGATTCTAAGTTCATGAGATCCCTTTCCGTATCATATGATTCATATATAACAGGACCTAATATTTGACAGGTCGCAACTCGTTTCTTATCAGCCAGCCCACCTCTCTATTGGTTTGCTGCCCATTTAATGGCATCTCCCATAAACAGGAAGAGATGGGGATACTTGATATGGGCATACTCTGCGGCTTACATCCTTCTTGGCAGTTTGCTCTTCTCAAACTTTTACCCTTTCACTTGAGAAACTGAGTACTGCGTCATACTGCCGTTTGCACTGATCACTAACATCTTGGCACCTTGAGCTTTTTGCGGACCGTGGACGTCAAAACTAGCATGTTTTGTGTCAAATGTTGGTGAAAAGCTCGCATGGATGCGGATTTGTGTGCTAGTTGGAGCTACAAATGAGAAGCACGATCTTCCAGCCTTCCGCTGTGCTTTTTAGAAAACAAACAGATTCATTCTTCTTATTACTGTCTCACTGTATTCTGACATTTTTCACAATTTTGTACATTAACATCTTGTAGAAATGCAGGTTGGATTTTGGTTGTGTATTTTCAGATGTAGCCTATGTGGAGGCTCCTTTTAGTTGTACTCCATATGATAATGGTCATCCCTCATATGAGTTCTTGCATAACTTTCACCACTAGAAATTGCACGCACAAACACCTAACGTAGTGTTTGGTTCGCTGGAATGATTCTGGAATGAATATAACAGTCACCACAATAAAAGATCGATTCACTAAATCAAGGAACGATGTGTTCATTTGAAACATGCTACCTGTCAATATTTAGCCAATCAATACATTTGAATGAGTACTCCAATGGTTTGATCGATCATTCATTCTGGTTTCATCCCGGTGAACTTGACGAAGTTAGGATCTCAATTGTTAATGTCAAGCTAATAGTCATTGTCCGAGAATAGGAAATCTCAGCATCCCATTAGCACTGTCCTTGGAATCGCAGACTCTAACCCTTACAAATTATACACAATTTTAGGGATTTTTCTAAAGCATATTTGCTTCTTTGACAAGATTTCTGTTTTACATCTAAGTTAACTAACACTTGAATATGATTAAATTATACATGAGATTAGTGGGTATTGAACTCAAGATTACAGTAATCCGAAACATAGCCGAGTAAAAAAATTGCATTCATGAACTAATAGGAATCATCTTCATGTGTTTATTTCTGATAATGGAATAATCTTCGGTTAGTTTCAACAACCTTTCTATATTTTTAGTATTTCATATATATATATATATATATATATAAACAAAAACATTGTCATAAGCATTCATTTAGGTAATTAAGGCTTATTACAATGATACTTGAAATGCCATCATTCTACTACTTCACAAGGGTGATAGCAGCAACACCTGTTATCAGCTTTACAAGTTGCAGAAATTAATGAAAGCCCCGAAATGACTCAAACAAGAAAACTGGCAATAATCTTTTTCACATTATCCCGGCCTGTGTCGAACAATGTTTAAGCAGACTTCCTGCTTTGCCTCCGTTACTAGATTAATTCACATTCAAAAAACAAACAAAAGCATAAGAAACTTGAAGTTAGCATACGAAAATGTGATTAACAGAAAAAATAAATGGACGCCTTGGCCATTGCATATGGGTATGAGGCGCAACCTATGGTATTCATATATCCACAGTGAGTCTAACTGACGCGGCGGAATTCACAAGAGATTAGTTAGTGTACTAATCCAAGCGAGATAATCAACCCGTCGCAACGAGCAATTCTTGCGCACAAGAATGAAAGAGAAATTCTCTGTAATATTATTAATCAAAAAGCTGTATAAACCCTAAGTTACAAACCTTTTTATAGGCCGAAACCCTAAAACCCTAAAAATAAACTTGGAAACTAAAAAGTCCCAGAATTTGGGGCTTTTCCTAAAATTGAAAACGGGAAAGAAAAACAAGACTTTCCCAAAAAGAATCAACTGAAAATGAATTACGATCTAGGAGTTATTAACGAAACAAATCTTTCCTAAAACGGCAAAATAACGCAATTGAAAGCCTAAACGAAGGAATTATGCCGAAAAACACCGTTCATCATCAACCCTAAAATAAGTCAGCCCACCAAGTTTAGGCCTATTCCGAGCTCGTCCGAATTTAACCAATTTGGGTAATCTGAAATTAAACACCGTTTGGACTTCCGAGGCTTGGCTCGGTCCAACTGATTATGGAATTGGGCCTCCACGTGTTCTACATCACTAACCCACACACCAACAGCCCCTTTGGATGGAGTGATTTCAAGAGAAAAGAAAAGAAAGAGTTTTGGTTTTTAGTCAAATCATTCGTTTAGATTGACTATTTTGATGAGAAATAGAGAGCAAAGTACAGAAACGAAATGTTTTGATTGGCTTCTCCTCTTTCTCACCCGATCTTACTAAAAATGGTGAGATTTTGTGAGAAATGGCTCCCCTTTCTTACCATCCAAAGGGGCTGTAAGTTTTTTTTACCAATTTCTATAGCTTATTGAAACCAGTAGAAGATATATGTCTATGGAGAGAGAGAGAGAGAGAGAGAGAGAGAGAGAGAGAGAGAGAGAGAGAGAGAGAGAGAGAGAGAGAGAGAGAGAGAGAGAGAGAGAGAGAGAGAGTTACCTAATGAAATAGAATGAAGAAGCAATAGGGTGAGCATGGTCCGGATTGGTTCGGTTTCATACTAAACCAAGAACCAAACTAATACTTACGGATTATAAATTTGGAGAACCAAACCAACTCACGAAAGGCATAAAACCAAACCAATCCAAACCATTTAAATACAGTTCGGTTTCGCTTTTAAACCATGGTTTGCTTTGAACTAAGTTATTGTCTTCAAAAAAATATTTAAAGTACTTAACATTATGAAGATAAGTTAAAAAAAAATACATATATTTAAACCAATTCCATTCTAATTATTAAAACACACTAATATTAACCAACTAATTAAGAGTAGGAAACCAAAAATTGCCTCAAGTCTTAAACTAAGAAAATAAAATGCTGGTAACTCACTTAAATGAACCAACTAAGAATACCAACTACTTAACATCTTAAGATAATTTAACCAAATAAAAGGCCAAAAATAATTTCTAAAACTATTGAATTGAAATGAGATAGCAAAAGGGCAATAGTAGCAGCATGGTAGAAACTAACTTGTGATATCACTCTACATCAAGGTTCATATCATTATCTTGGCACTGAAGGAAAATTAAATATTGCAGTGAATTTAATGGAATCAATAAATTAATAAAGTAGTTGACTAAAAGCTCTCATATTTGTTGGGTGAATCATAATTAATTTATATATATATATATATATATATATATGTGTGTGTGTAAAGCTTTGTGTAGAGCTTGGAACATCTCTGAGAAAATTTTGTAGCTAGAAGTAGTTAGAGCATCCACAGTGGAATAAGCAAAACAAAATATTGTTAAAGTTAACAATATTTGTTCAAAAAAATGCTCACATTGGAATAATCAAACTTAACAACCTCTTAGCAACTCATCAAATTTTGGCTTTTGAATAATCAAAACTAGCAATCTTTAGCCAATAACCAAATTTAGTGATCCCCATATTTTCTCAATCAAGTACACCCATCATTACACAAAAATCTCTTTTCTCTCTCTCTCTCAACAATGTTTTCAAAAAATAATTATAAAAAACTATTCTTACTATTCTTTTCAAAAACTTTTTCTTAAAAAAAAAACTGTCTTTATATGAACTCTTTTTTTTTTAATTTTTTTATAAAGACTGTTCTTCAATTTTTTTAAAACTATTTTTTTAAAAAAAATTGTATTTATACAAAGCTGTCTTTTTACACATTCTTTTTCATTAACTATTTTTTTATCTAACTATTTTAACTTAAACTGATTTTTTTCTTCCAAAAACTGTTTAATTAGCTTTTTTTTTCAAAAACAAATATTTTTTTATAAAAACTGTTTTTAACATAAACTAGTTTTTCAAAAGATTTACGTGCAATGAAGGGAAAAAATTTGGAGAAAACTCATGGATGGAAGCAATGATCCCATTGGTTTTGATTATGAGCAAAAAATAACCAATGTGAGACTTCATATTGCTAACTTTAGCAACCTCTAAATGGATAATCAAAATCTGATGTGGCATGTTTTGATTATTCACTTTTGCTTATTCCACTGTGGATGCTCTTAGGCCTGGTTCTTTGTATTTGTTTCTGTTTTGTCTCCAGTTTTTGTTGGACTGTTTGTTTTGATGGGGGTATGCCCCTAAGTTTTTGTGTTTCTTGTTTCCTTTTTGGTAATAAAATCTCTCTTTACCAAAAAAAAAAAAATTAAACGTTGAGAGCTCATGTATATATATGCATATACATCCGTATATTTCTAAGCATATACTAGTATTCCAGATTTCCATAATCACCCAGAAAAGGGAAACACTATAGTACTTCGGAATGTCAAAATATGATAGATCTATTTACTTTTGTGATAATTAATTAATTAATGATCATAAAGTAAGATGAGATAGGAGTAATTCATAACCATAATATTATATCGACTGCTATTAAAATAAGTAGGAGCAACCATTTTTAGTTTTTTTGATGATCAAAGGGAAAGACATGCTAATGTATTACGCTGTCGACCTATGCAATCGATTTTTTTATATTTCTAAAAGAGAAAATAAAAGAAGAATTAGCATCTTCTGAACTATTGATGCTTAAAGGCTATCGAATAATGCAATTATATTCACCTATTTTTGTTTTCTTTCTAAATGATAAAATAAAAGAACAATTAGCATCCTCTGAAATGTTTGATGCTATAATGCTTGGCAAAATAAGAACTTCTGAAATCAAAGTTATCAAGTTGTTTATAGTTTTCACCTAATTTTTTGTTAGTACAAAAGTTTTTCATGGGTTTGGATGGTTATTGCGTAATTCAGTTTAGGATTTTGTGGCTTACTTCTGAGCTCACTTTAACGGTCAAGACTGTCTACGTATTTTCCGTAGTTTGTCGAAAACATTAATGTTGCCTAAAATTGTATTGATTTATCAAAAAATTTGATTTTGACAAAAAAAAAAAAATACAAACTAGATAAATTCTCAAAATAAGTTTCCGACAAAATTTTCTTGGGGAGTTGGGGGTATGAAAAAACATCTCCTAATTTATACAAATCTTATTATCACTGATGTTGGTAGTATGGATGGCAAAAACCTCCTTCATTCCTAAGTAAGACCCAGATTCGAGTCTTGTCAGTGGCAAGGGAATAAGAAATTTGTTCCCTTGCCATCATGTATTTAAGTAGTACGTGCTTCGAGTGTTTTTATTCAGCTCATTTAATAATCGAGCCAAGATGACGAAGATCAACGAGCCGAAATCAACGCTCTAAACCTCGGTTTCTTTGTATAAACTTGGCTTGTTTATATAATTTATACTCATGACATGAAACGGGCTCAGCTTGTCAGCAGGGGCCAATGCCTAATTTGAGAGGGTTTGTACCATTGTCTTTTTTCTCTCACTGCCAAACAAACCCTCTCTCCCGAGTCTAGACTCACTTTTTCCCACCCTTCTCAAACCTCTTCTTCTCTTTCAACTCCCACGAATTTCTGTCTAGTTCTAATAAATACGTACACGCGGAGAACTATACGCAGATGTAAATCTTGAAGATATTCTGTCCAGGTACTCTCTCTCTCTCTCTCTCTTAGGGTTTTTCAGTTTACTGACCAAATGGAATACAATAGGAGAATGTATCTTGGCGCCATATGGTTTTCATTCCTAGAAGCCCTATTCGCTATTCACCTGATGCAAATACCTCTGTAATTTCGTTATGTTGGGCCGAGGTGTCGTATTTTAGGAAGTTCGATTATATCCCCGTAGTATGGACAGGAGTTAAGCTTAACGTTCTTTTTTGCTTTGCGAAACTTTGCAGAGCAATCGCTTAGTTTAGTTTTGCTGTAGCTGAAAAAGAATTCTGATATTTTGCTGTTGTCTTTGACTTTAAAAGGAGGCAATTATTGCAACTGCATTTCGTTTTACAATTTGTAGAACTTACTGTAATATAGGGTTTTCGAAGAAAATTAATGTCGGCTCGAGAAGTTCGGGATGACATTTGGACTGCGTTCTGTGCATTGCTCACATGTTCAAAGTGAAAACTTTGATGATCATGGATTTTCTGGCGGTGCTTTAATTATAGTCCATAGTTAATTTCACGGGGATTCTCTTTATAGATTGTTGAAAGGACTAGTTAAGAGTTATGATTGGCAGACACCAGTGTGTCTTCTCCGCTTGTAGTATTTGACTCCACATCTTGAGACAAGATTTGTCTGGGAAGAATCCTGCATGTATGTTTTATTTGTTTGCGGACCGAATTGCAGTTTCCGGCCATAGTCTTCTAGTGCCTGATCCTTTACATGTTGTATTTTCTCCACGAGTTGCAAGCTTTGTTTTAGGATGTACTAGCGGCCAGTTGTTTTCAGTAAAATCATATCCCCTCTGAATTATTGAGAAAGTCCTGTGCCCTCATTGGCTAGGATTGATATTCAGTCTTTGAAGATTCTTCTTTTGTAACCTCATTGAAAATAGATTTAGGATGAGGATCATATTGACAAGTGATAATGTTATGGTGTCAACCCCAAAATTGTTACCAGTATTTTCTCCTCCGGAGAGGATTGACGGAGAATGCAAACAAAGGCAACAACAAAACAAAGGGCTTGTATGTGGCTTGCTTCCCAAGGTGGAGAATGGTTCTTCGCTGTATTTCAAGACTTATTGAATTTGAAATGGCAATCAAACCAATACAAGATTGATGGCAAGAATAATAATTCAGGAATAACGAAAGATACTTATATATATCTTGAAAGATGGATGCATAAAAGAAGATCGCCAGCGCAAGGCAACTCACCAATCTTCAAGAACAAACACTCGTAACATAGGGTTCTGAGTTAATCTACTCCTACTTCTTGGTATAACCCAATAACTGGGTTGATTCTACTCTACTCATCAAGAAACATAGGATAACGAAGGCTGCAATTGGTTATGGTGTTCATAAATTCCTTCTGTCCAGTATAGTCCCCATTAATGGGGGTCTGGGAGAAGTAGATTGTTTAGAATCAACCTCTGTCATTATGTGCACAAAGTGGCTGAAAACAGATTAGAAACTAGAAGCTCATGGTTACAAGGCCCAATTTTATCCCTAACCAGGGGCCTTGAATGATTTTGTGTATTATGGCTGAAATATGGGCTGCTCTGGTGCATAACTCCTGATGCAACTTGGGCCTTTCTTGCAAGAACAAAAGCAGTGAAGGAGGTCAAGGAGGATAGGAGAACAATCTTGGAAGCTCCCCTAGAACTGTTACCCTTCACCCTTGCAAGAGTTTAAGCTTGGTCACATGAATCAGTCCGAAGTTTTTGGAAGCATAACTCCTCTTATACATATAACATGAACAGTAGCACTACTAGCTTTGATCCTTAAGTCTCTTAAGATAGTGCTTTAGATTAGGATACTAAAAAACTTTGATTGCTATGGACATTCTAGACCTAAACAAGCTTGCAGTCGCAGACCCCCATATGCCAACCACGTAGCCTGCTCAACAAATTTTGGACTTACCAGACATCCGCAAATAGTGTAACCAAACAAAAGTTGACATTGGCATGCTGATTTTTGAATAATCATATTTTAAGACCCTAATGCCGTGGCTGCTATTAGGACCAGAAAGGCCTCTTGGATAGTGTGGGACCATGTCGTTCATTTACCGCTTCCCCGACCTGTTGTATTTCAGTGTTTTTTTCAATACATAAGTCACACATCATGTTCATTTGCTATATGATATTTCTGACTTTGATATGTCTGAAGATAGGATTTGCAACTACAATCTTTGATTCGCCAGTCAAGTATTTCACTGGCATAAAAAAATTTTGTTCTCTTTTTTTGGTAGAGATTGTTAGTATAGGAGGCTAGGAGCAATTGTCCTGAGAGGTTAAGATTAACTTCTTCACTGACTTTTCTTCTTGATCTGTGTTTGTTTAGCGTTTTTTGCACATTTGTGGGGACCAAAATGAGCACAAATGTTGAGCAGCGATCTACAATTGAACCCTCCAGTGTTCAGACCACAGTACCAGCTACTGCATCTTCAGCAGCAAGTAGTAGCTCAAAGATATCCATGTTTACTGCAAAATCAGGTTTTGTAATACCTAAAAACAAACTGTCAGGTTCATTGGTTCCCATCTTCCGAGGTAGTAAAAAGACAGGAGGCAGTGATGTGGTGAATGAAGAAAGTACTAAAGAGGTTCAGAGGAAAACAAAATGGGGCACTGACCTGACACAGGATCCTGCTGTTAGAAAAGGAATAGCTTTGGCTTATCAGGTATGATCGGGTCTCATTATGCTATACAGCTATAGTTTATTTTCTTAGAACATCTCCAAGAACTCTTAAATCTTTAACACGGATATTCTGTTTCTCTACCTCACTTGACAATTGGAAGGAAGAATTTTTTGTGGTGTGCTCTAGTAGACTTTTTAGATATGGCTGTTCAAACATTATTTTATGCATGATAAATTGTTGCCAGCTTGGAAAGGCAAAAACTTTCTCCACAAAGGAGAAAAAGAGTAGAAGACGTAATGAATGAGGTAACATTATTTTGAGGTTTGAAGGTTGCTATCATACCTTCAAATTTATGGACGATAAAATCTTGCCTACAACAAAAGATTAAAACTTCCACCACAAAGGACAAAAAGGTAAAAGGCATAATGGACGAGGTAACATTACTTTGAGGTTTGAAGTCTGCTATCGCACCTTCGAATGCAACCACCTTCGAATTTTAATGGCGATATGCAAAATTGGAAGGTTGAGATAGTGTCTGAGGTATTTGCTCGAGTACAATAAAAAGAATAAAACCTTCAGATATTTTAACTTTTGGTGTTTGAGGGTTGTCTTAGAGATATCTTATTCTTCTGGTAATACGCATGTTTCTAGTTTGATATTTGCTTGAAGGAAGCTATAGCTGGTATAATTTCAAGTTTTTAGAAATGGGTTTGATACATTTTTGGTCCCTACTAGTGGGAGGATATAAATTCTCAGTTCTTGGCAATCGAAAATTTTCCTTATTAGGTGCTAAAATGTAAGCATCTTCCCTGTGAATTTATGTATGGCATGGACTTCCCCTTCCAGGTTCTACTAAGTAATATAGTGATACAAATTTTTACCAGACTCGAGTGGATCAAATTACGAAACAGCTAACTGTGGGAATTCTGGAGGCAGAGGACAATGAAGACTCACCACTACCAGCCCAGGGTGATCCTCAATCTTCATTTGATCGAAATAATACTGAGGTAAAACAACTTATGGGTCATTAGTATTTTGCTTTAGTTCCCAAAGCACTTATGCTAAAATATATTTACCAAGGGAAAAAAGAACTAAGGTTATGGTATGTCGATGCAGGAGTCAGACTTGTTGGAAATTGAAAAGCGGGAGGCTATTGGTGCGTTTGGACTAACATTACTAAATTGTTGCCTTCCTGGTTTTTTGTTATGTTGTGGCCTGCTTATGTATTCCTTGATGGCTTCCAGGTGAGATACTGAAGTTGAATCCAAGCTACAAGGCCCCACCAGATTATAAACCCTTGCTGAAGGAAGCTAAAGTTTCTGTCCCAGTGAGTTAATATATCATTTTCCTCCTATTGATGTACATGGATGACGCCCCTTTGGCGTCCATTTGTAAACATTACCCCTCATATGATTAACACATTTTCCTCTCTTTATGGGTCACTTAGAAATATGGAATTAATTATCAAAAAATCTTTGGCACGCTGCTTTCCCATTTGCCTTATCTGGCAAAAGAGGATGGGTGGCAAATTCCACCTAAGCAGTTTACAGTTTGATTGGAGTGTTTCACTTGCCTATTCTTCCCATTGCACTTATCAAGTAAAAACATGCGTCTTGGTTGGAGATGCTCTAAGATGATGTGTGAAATGTGCTGGCTAAGATTTTTGGAAATACTAATTTTGCTATGGTTTTAATCTCGTCTTTCCGATTAACCCCTCCCATTTATCTACGTTCCCCAATTGAAACCGAAGTGTATGTTTGTGCTTCTCCTCTCGATATCCCTCTAATGCCCTTCATCTTTCTTCTCTATTCTTCTTCAGATCTTCTCTTCCTCTCTATTTCTTCAAATTTTGTTTTTGTCCTTGACTTCCTATCGCTTTTTTCTGCCACCACCATTACGAAATTATGTCTGTCCTCTGCTACAGTTGGCCAACAGCTCCTTCGTAGCGTCTATGGTTCTAGCCTCTAGGTAAGATGTCCCTCCCACGGAATACTGGTATATCGCTGCAAGTTGTAGGCAGTCTATTGCCTTGTGAGTGTTTGGTTGTGCTAGCTTCTTTTGGTTTGTAGTGTGGTGTTTGGGTTGGGTGTTGGTTTTGTGGATTCTCTCTCTCTCTCTCTCTCTCTCTTTCTCTCTCTCTCTCAAAGGCAACAACTGATGCTGTTGTGAATGTTGCTGCTCCTGTTTGATCAGCTGTTGGTGTAGCTATGGGACGATGCTAGCTATCTTTAGATATATTCTCCTCTCTATCGCTCTCTCTTGCTATGTCCTCTTTGCTCTTTTCTCTCTACTACATTTGTTTAACCCTCTCTCAAAACCCCCTTGCTAGATGCCTTTGGCTTTATGGGATGTTACTTGGCCTACTTTCAGAATGACAAATCACTCACAAAATGACTACAGTGGATTAGTAGTGTGGGGACACATTGATGCTTCTGAAGTTAAGTAATAAGCAAGTAGACTGTATCTTGGCATGGCTTTTATGTAACTTGAACCTTTTTGTTTAAATTGCACATAAGCCTTTCATTTAAGAGCATGCTTTTCTGCTTTTTCCTCTCATATCAGGAGGTATGCTATTTATCCTGAAGCCAAAACTCTACTGCTTGGGTGATTAAACTTGGTCCGTCTTTTGGAAATACCTGTGGGTATTTGGTACGCCTCTGCCACGTGGCACGTTCCTAAGAGACCCCATGCCGTACCACTGGCGGACTACCACCTCCAATTTAGTACGCATCTGGGCACTCCACATTCCAATGAGTGAGGTTGCCTCGAGGTGCCTTACCTCTAGATGAGAGACAAGGATACATCCTCTCATGGAGAAGGGAAGCGTCCAGCTAAGGGTCATCTGTCCAATGAGGAAGGGAGCATCTGGCCAAGGATTATTGTGCAAAGGAGGAAGAGAGCATCCAGCCAAACACATCCTCCCATGGAGGAGGGAAGTGTTCGGCCAAGGAGAGTCCTCCCAAGATGTGCTCCCAAGGTGTTATTGGATGCCTCACTTTCCATGATGACATCCTACGGAGCATCCTCCCTAGGTGCGAATGGGTGCCTCACTTTCTGAGGACTGACCAGGCACCAGGCCTTGTCTACATTCTACAGAGCCACCTCTTATGGTGCTCTTCGAACTCCTTTAGTTCACTACAAATCATCAAAGGCGACTCCAACACCACCCTGGGCTAGTAGTAGAGCCTAGTACCTTACTCGGGACATGTCGGGAGGCTAGAGCAAAAGATTGTCAAGAAGGATGAGCCTGCCCTCGGCAAGCGCCGACATCAATCTGATATCTCGAAAGATGCATCACACCTTCCATGTGACATCTAGAAGCCCGTATGATACCTACCGCCCTAAATAGCCTCTATTAGTCCCATGATACAAGCCCCAAGGTCTGAAGTTGAGGCTCATAGAGGAAGCAATGTTAATCCCCATCTTGCTCACCAGTGAGGATGAGTCTGACCGTTGGCTCTATCCTCTTCCAAGGCTCATAGTATAAAGGAGGGTTGACACCTAGAGGAGACAAGATTCAATGCACATTGAAAACACATTGAGAACCCAATCTCTGGTTGCCATCCCCATCTCCTGCCTCTCGGCCTCTCACTAAGGCTCCCTGGAGGCAGGAGCTCTATCCTCCTTCACCTCCGGTGGTCTTGAGCCATTGTATGCCTGTCATATTCCCGGGAAGCTCACAATACCTGCATCCCAATGCAATAATTTGTGTAGGACAAGATGTAGTCATATAATGGAAATTCAATCTTTTGTAGAACAGATGAAGTTTTAGTTCCTTCTGATACAATTTGCTTTATTGCCTCTGCAGATCAAAGAATTTCCTGGCTACAACTTCATTGGCATAATTTTTGACCCTGCAAGTGACACTCAGAAACGATTGGAAAAGGTAATCTTTCTAATAGAAGGTGTTTTTGTTTTTATCTGTTTGGTTTTATTTTCCATTAATGTATGCTAGGTGGAGATTATTGGTTGAATGTTATCTACTTTTTGCACTAAGTTTCTTTTTAATTCCAAATCAGGAAACAGGAGCTAAAATTCGTGTCTTTGGTACCAAAGCACGCAAGGGAGAGAAGGTAATTTGCTCAATAGACAAAGCACTGCATGCTATTTTTTGCGGTCATACGTGAACTGTACATCATTCACTAATATGCCTTTTTTTGATATTCGCTTAGTCTTTTCATTTCTCATTGTCTAATTTGTTGTCTTCCATTGCAAAAAACTATCTTGGCATTAATATGATTTGTGGAATGATGTTGCCTTTCCTTCCTTTTTCCTTGTTAACACACAGGTTGAAATTACCGCATCTGATGGAAATGAAGCCAAGGGTACTTTCGAAGAATTGTATGTTCAGGTATCTGCTGACACGTATGAGAAGGTTGATGCTGCAGTTGCCCTAATTGAAATGCTTGTCACCCCAGTTTCAGTGAGTGTTATGATTCTCAGCTTAATTCATTTGTGTTTTGTTTTACTGCAATGCTTAATCACGGTACTGCATCCAATTAGGACCCACTAATAGGGTTATCAGGACCTGAATTTCAAACCCCATACAGCCTCGCAAATGTGGGAGGCAAGTTTTTTTAATTTGCCCAAATGAAAATTAAAAATTGGACAAGTCTGTTGTTTCAAGAGCAATATAAAATTACTAAGGTTTAGTTTCGATCTATGGAAATGAGGTTTTCTGCTTGTTCATATCTAAAATCCAAACTGTTGATTGGTCGGTGACAATTGGGATAAAATTTCAATTGCAAATCCAATTAAAAGTGAGTCTCCATTTTATTTTAACCTTGCTACCGTTTTCCCCCCCTCTCTTTTTGTCATTCTTCATAATAGTTATTCATATTGTTGTACTTGTGACTTCTCTTAGGTAAACCAATCAGGTGTTTCCACAACACCAACTTCAGTTAATACCGAAAACGCAGCTGTTGTCGAGCAAAGTCAAGGTACATCCACCCCTAATACCACCCCTCCCTTTGGGGTGAACCAGGAACCGGCAAATCCAATGATGGGATCTGCTCAAGCTCCACAAGCTCAGTTTCAGCCATACCAAGGTTCATGGTTCCCAGTGGGCCCACCTCAGACTCCTACACATCCACCTTCTGGGTTTGTTCTCCCTCCAAATGCCAATCAAGTCCAACCATCTTCAACCCCTTTTAATCCCTCACAACACATGCCTTCACTATTTGGACCTCGACCATTTCCGTCACAAAACCCGTCTCTTGGTCTCTCCAGACCACAGCAACCAGTTTTACAGCGCCCTTTCATGGTTCAGCCGCCTCCTTTTGGTCAATATGGCCCACCAAGAAATCCTCAACCTGGTGTTTCAGCTCCACCTCCATTTATGGGTAATCAACCTTCTTCATCAGGGCATTCCCCAATCGCAAGGACATTAGGGCCTTCACTATCTCAACATATGCCCATAACCACATCAGGATCGCTCCCCACATTGTTTCCTTCTCAAGGGTTCCGAACCATGACTTCACAATCCATTATTGGATCAGGAGCTCCGCCTTCTAACAATTCAACAGTGAATATGGTTTCACCTAGACCGATGCAATCTTCGTCACCTATTCCACCATCGCAACTTTTTATGGCGCGGGCTGCGACACCGAATCCAACCCCAAATCCTTTATTTGGATCCAACCCAATTGCTCCACCAGTGGCATCCACATCAACACCACCACCGCCACCACTACCACCGCCTTCACAAGGAGGAATTCCTAGTTTTACTCCTATAAAACCACAACATCCAATAGCTGGTGATTTTACTTTTCAGCCACACTGGCCCCACAATTCAGCCTCTCAAGCAGTTCCAAGGCCTGGCACTCAGCCTATGATGCAGAATATGCGGCCTACCAATCCGATAGCACCACCACCTCAGCTGCCTCAATCTCCATCTTTCCGGCCCGCCATACAACCTTCCTCCTCACAACCCCTAATGCAAGGTATCATCCCAAGACCACAGCTTAGCAACCAGATGAATCCATTTGCTGGAAATCCAACTGCCAACTTAGCTCCACTTAGAAATCCATTATTTTCGAATCCAACTCCTATGCCACCAAACTCTGTTGGCCCTCAAATGGGACTGCGAAATTTAAATCAAACTCCTTTCCCTCATAGGCCTGGAATTCCGCTGCAGATTCCACCAAATTTTCAAGCCGCAGGAGGTCGGCCGCCGAACCAACATCGTGGTGGGCCGGCTTTTGGGCCTGGATCACAGCAAATTTATGATCCATTTTCACCCTCTTCTGTTTCTGCTGCGGCTATTCAGGGAGGTGCTGTGCCAAAGATGAGAAGGCAGGAGAGTGATCCAGAATATGAGGACTTGATGGCTTCAGTTGGAGTGAAATGAGATATTTTCAAGTTGCTACCCCTTTTGTTGGTATAAGAGTGGTTGATGGGCCCCTCAAAAGATGAAATGTCTTAGGATTTTTAGATTATTAATTGTGTTCGCGTTTGTAGTTTGTCAGGACTTAATTTTCTTCGTAGTGGCTTTGTTTTCTTCATGTGTTGATGATTGTATGCCCTTCATTCCTTTCGTTGTGGTGGTTTGTAGAGAACTAGTGCGATGCCGACGCGCTACGCGCGTCGGTGTGACATTATTAAATTGAGGAATGCAGTGGGGATAGCAATTGTGAACTAACTCGTGAGTTTTAAAGCGTTGTGCAGATTGTATTTGATATATAAATAGGAACAATTTATTGATGCACTATTTTGTGGGAGCGCATGAAGTTGAGTAATATGTTCAGTGCGTTTGATATTTTTACTAATATAGCAATGAATTATAGTTGCCTTTCAAAAAAAGGAAGAATTATAGTCGAGCGATGCTGTGTTGGCATTTTTGTGGAGTTTAAATAAGAACTACTATAGCAAGCCTTATAACATGGGGTGACTTATTGCTTACTGAACTGATTGAGAAATTATAATCATATTTGGTAGCCAAGCTGACATAATATGCAGCATTATTCTCTGAAGAAGCCAATTTTCCTTCTCTTGTTTCGAAGGTTGATCTCTTGTTTCAAAGGTTGAGAAATTCTCAGTCCTCATTCCTCACGATCATTCGTTTTCCTCCGATTTTGATTTGATGATGTCTTTCGCAACAAGGCATAACATAGATGATCTTACCTTTGTGAATCTGTGTGATGGATCAGAATAATCTCTGTTTACCTTTGCGTCCCCAATCTGTTCGACAACCACTTCTTGGACGTCTCTTCACCCCCTTCTACGCTGCCCCAGACGTCGCCGATCACTTCAGAGTCGGTCTTCTTCAATATGTCCCTCTCCGAATTGGGAAGTTTTAATTTTTCAATTGGGTTCTTGATTTATCGTTGGTTTCTATAACCCCATACGTTTCGAAACTGCTTACTGCTATGAGAAGTCGTGCAATTTTGAGATAAATAAATTACTTTTCATTCACGGTATTTGATTTGGGAGTCACAGTTCAATTAGTAATCCATGTCTCTCTCTTTCGTGGCAGTACTTGCATTGGTTTAAAAGGGAGAATTTTTTATAGGTCATCTATAACATGTTTCTAATCCACATAGTTCACTTCTAAAGTTTCTAACACCTCTAGTCCACTAATAATTCCAATGACAAAAATACTCAATGTAAAATAAACAAGGCCTTGTTTGGTTAATACAAAGAATGTATTTGATCATTTTTTTCGATCTTGTTGCAACAACGTAACGACCACCACCGGCACCACAATGACCACCACCACGCCGCAGCCGCCACCACCATTCCATCACCACCACGCCCCCACCACCACCTCCACCACCACTGATAAGCAGCCAAGATTGCATAATCTTGGCACTTAAAGTCTCCACTTTGTAGCGTTTTAGTATTTAAGTTATCGTTTTTATTTGATATTCGGCGAAAGGTTATTTTTGTCGAGTTTCAGGTAGAACGAGGATTAACGGCAGTTTTTACCGCCAAGGATTGCTCTCGGAAGCATCCAAGTGTCCAAGGCCATGTGGCGGCTCCCCACCTAGTCCCATCGGGCGATTAATTGAGTGGCAAGTGGGCATCGGGTCTTCGTTGGGCTATTCAGACCAAGGCAAGGCCAATAGCAGTGTTCTGCCAACCCAGTATTGGTACTGGGATTTGACCAATACCGGTACCCACCCTCCCGAAGTTCTATTTTGGCAGCAAATTGAAGACCCAATACCGGTACTGGGAGTTGGAGTTGGCCAGTATTAGTACTGCCTACAGAAAATGTCCACGTTTTCTTAACTTTTTCAACTTTCTATTTATGGAATACTTGCCACTTTTGACAAGTTTTGGGATATTTATTGTGAGAGAAGGGTGGGTTGTTTAAAAACCACACACACTCTCTCTCATTCATTACCTAGACACAAACTACTTTAAGTCTTTTAGATCTAAGAGCTCCTCCATAGCTTTTCAAGTTGTAATTTCTTAAGAACTCGTTAAGGTATTCACGTTACGTTAATTTCTCAAGTGTTAAAGTTGCTCGTATGCTTTGGATCCTTTACAATATCAAGTTTATTTTCGATTCTATCGGTTAAACATGTTTATCATTTCTACCTTGCTTTCTAGTCTTTTCAATATGAGTGAGTAGTTGATTAGGCTTGGCGATGGGGTGATTAACACCTCGTAACTTATGTTAATCTTGCCTTTCTCAACTAAATACTTGAGGTTCGGTATGGAAAATAGGAAGGGTTCGCCTTTTATGTATCAAAGCCTGCTGATGTTAATCTCCGGTAATCATGTGCTTGCTCACATGATTCTGGAGCGATGTCTCAGTTTGCGTTTGCCAAGAGAACAAAAGAACTCACTTGTTTTCCATACTACACTTCTAGTCTTTTAATGGTTTCATAGCTAAATCTTTCGGTTGATAGCCTATGCCGTGCGATTCAACCAAATTTTTGATGATGATGGTTCTTTGGCCTAAGTTACTGGCGTTAAAAACTCCAACGCCTTGCCGCATGTTTAATCTAGTTAAAACTTATTTCTAGTCTTTTTCTTAAGAGTTTTTGTCACCTTGCAAAGTAAAACCAAAAGTTGGCCGTCTAAACACCGGAATCCCTTACTTCTACAAATCCGAATTAGCTATAAAGATTATCTCTGTGGGTACGATCCCGAACTTTTCGGTATTTATGCTGACAACGACCTAGCCCTACGCTCGGGGTAAATCAACCTTTTTCAACGGTTAGGTTGTGGTGAAGCAACCACGCTGTCGTTGTCACCACCACCGAAATGACAACCACCATACCACCACCACAACCACCACAGTGCTGCCACCACCACCACAATGACCACCACCACAACCATCACCCAATAGAATGATACTGGTCAAAGTCCTTGAAGTCATTGCATCGAGCAAAGAGTCTATTTAAGTTCCTAGGTGTCCTTTAACTACTCAAGAGTCTTTCTAATTTGTAGAAAGTCAAGTTATATATCTATTTGTTCCAAGTTATTTATTTCAAGAGTCAAACACATATTTCAATTAGTATATGGTCAACCCTTTTTAATTTATGTCTTGAAAATGTAAGCGACTTTTCCTATTTTTGGAGGATTGTTCCAAGTAGTCTATAAATTTTGTTGCTATGAATGAATGAGGAGTTTTTTTAATGTTGAATGAAAATAGCCTTTGGCTTGTCAGTAGTACATTACTTCTTGTTCCCCGTTTTTGTATCTCTTGGGTGGATTTTTTTAGAGTGGTGAGTGATCCTTACGCCTTGTATCCCCGCTAATCCTTAAGTGGTAAAATCTGTATCCCTTCGGTTTTATCATGTACAAAATCTGGTGTCATAGAACTTTATACCTTGTTTTTTTTTTTTTGCCTGTTTCAATTTAAGTCACTTTCCTAATTTTTTAAACGGAACCAAAAAAAAATTATCTAAGAGAGGGGTTACCTACTCTATTTCCTCCCTCAAATCAAAGAATCCTTACTTTTCTTGAGAAGCTCATCTCCTCACTTTTTCTCCCTAAAAACCACGGAATTTTAGCTAAGTTCTTTGAAACATCTTTGCTAACTATCAATCGTAACATACTTTATGTACCCAGTGTCACCTAACACTTGCAACAAGAAAGTAGCTTTAGAAATCCAATCTTATTTATGTACATTGGTTGAGCAATAATCCAAATGCTAGTGTGTGTGAGTCAAAGGAAGAACAAAACTAACAACATTCTAAATATGGTTTAAGGGAGAAACATGCAATTTTAGATAGAACAAAACAAAAGTAAAAACAAAATGAGGGAAACATGCCAAGGAAAAGCACACCGATACAAAAGTGACATTCAATGAATCTCACGGATAAAATAATTGATAAAAAAGATATCATTTTTGAGAAGTGCCAACAGAGAGCAGATCACAAACTTGTTCGTTATATATTCCAATCATCTGAGCACTAACTTCATATGCAATGAAGCTTTCCTACTTTGAGCGATGAAGAGAAGATCATTCAAGTTCTTATACCTATAGACGACACGCAGAATATTTAACAGCTATCTTTTATATTCATGGATCCGCTAGACCTATATGTCAAATAGGCTATTTGGGTCAATGCTTACACCTGTCACTTGTTGTATGTACTGAGCCAATCGCTCCTTGTTAGCCATGTTAGCTGATTTTCACTCAGCTCGTAAGTCTGTATCATCAGCAAATTGTTGGAGTAGAGAGGCGGATAAACAAACATAATTCACACAAAATAGTCAACTAATGGATGTGACATTGATAAACTCTTAAAATCTTCTCAGGCACATACTTGTTAAAGATCAGTAAGTAGGCCAAGGTAAGTCACCCATTGATCAGCTTCAACCATTTGGTGATGGTATTGTAGAGCTCAGGACTGCAAAATCGGAGCTATCTAGAAGGAGTAATGCGATTGGTTTTATTCTGGAATTTGGTAGGCCATATAGAACAGTGTGCAAATAACTCGACCTTTAAAATGTCACTGTGTAGCTGGGCAACACCATTGACTTGCAGATGTAACAAGAAGTCACTTTCTCATATCCAAATGGAACGATTAACAGCTGAAGTACAAAGACTTAACATGGGAGCAGAACAAAGGGCATGGACCTAAATAGGAGGTAAAGGAACCAAGATATGACCGATCAGAATAATAGCAGTTCAAGAAGAGAACATGAATTCGTCTATACTTATTTCGGAATTGAAACTACAACGGAGGTACACTATTCTTCTTGCACAAGCAAGAAGTACACTATGAGGTAACCACTTGCAAGAACTAAAATTACCAAAACATCCCATCCACAAACAAAGACCAAGCCAATGGGGAAGAAAACTCTCTTTGGAGTTACTTGGGTATATCATAGCCTTTTGGTTCGTTTCTTGTGTTTGCTGTCTTGAAAGAAAGCTACTTTTACTTGCCAATGATGGTAAAATATCTCTCTCTCTCTCTCTCTCTCTCTCTCTCTCTCTCAATTGAATTGTAGGTTCTGTCTTAATTTATTAGTCTCTTAATTAAGCCAAATTTGGGATATGTTTCATGCGGAACTTGGTGGATTTTCGTCAATTGTTACATATGGTGAAACTTGTGGCGTTAATCAGAAAAAGCTCTCATTAAATGAAGAATTAAGTCCTATATTGAGTTGAGATAGCTTGAGTAGCAGATGTCGTGGTCCACATTCAGTATGTCTAAGGCCAAGGCATTCAATTTCAATAAACTGTATTTGGGTTCTGAATTAGTGAAAGATTTTTGGAAGGATAAGAAAGGTAAGGGAGTTACAACTTGGATTTGTAGAGGGAAATCTACCTTATTTTCTTTTGCTCTCACATAATTCCTGCACAAATCTAACATCTAAACACAGCTAACCCAGACTGAATCTATATCCCTCGTGATCTCGCACTCCAGTTGGAGGAAATATGATGGGGTTTTGTGAATTAGCTAAATGCTTGAGTATTAGATAAGCATGTGCTAGTATGAGCACAAGGAAATGGGACATACCAAAAGAAATATAAGGATAAGCAAATCAGATTATTCTACATTTTGACAAATGCAAGAAATTGGCATTACCTGAGAAATAGTTGAACCACATTTCATTTCCAAAGCAAAACTAACATCTCTACGGGGCCATGTCAAATTTTCAACATATTGGCTGGTTAGAAATAAGAACTAAAGAATGCATAATCAACTATATTTTCCCTTTTTTCAGTGCTAAAACAAACTCCAAATGTTCCTCCAAACCTGGTGCACAAAATGATGGAAATGGAGTCAACTATGCTCAAAGCGACAAAGAGACATGGATGAACAAGAAGGGAAGAAGTTCATATGTAATTTATTTATAGACAAAAAGTTTCAGTTCTATTGAAAGAACTGAATGTATCCAAGCACATCCAATACAATTAGTCATCAGGTCTAGAGAGAGAGAGAGAGAGAGAGAGAGAGAGAGAGAGAGAGAGAGAGAGGGAGAGAGAGGGGTCATCAAGTCTGTCTTCCTCAATTAATTCATGTACATGAGAAGTTAGGAAATAATGTTCAGGAAAACATCAAGCATCTACATTAGCTTCGTAAGAAAATTTGACTATACCTTTGGAAAGGGATAAGACCCGAGCTTCCCACAATCAGCAAATCAGGCAGGACTCAGTTGAACTCATGGCAGATTAGTTCCTTTGGATCATCTTTCTTGATCCATGCTTCCCAAGAAACCTGTTACATCTACACGTGCAGATCCAGCTCTATCATTGAACTAAGGACATGTTTAGCATTACACTCGTGAAGTCTCTCCCAAAGAGCATCTCTCTTAAATTTTCTCATAAACTTCTGTCTTTGCTGTAAAGCCTTTAAGCATTCACCCGAAATCAAACAACCAGATAAAGATATAAAATGCTTTGAGGCATAGAACCAAGTTATTTTCCACACAACAGTAAGCATATTTATCATAGGTAGATAACAAAATCTAATGTGAAAACTTTCATTTGCCTTTTGAAGATGTCAACCATTCCCACCTATGTGGCTTGGCCCATAGAAAGGATCGATGTAGCTATTCATCTTAAAGATCTGGATCAAGCAAAGACAGAAAAAGGCAATCATTAGTGGACAATGCTAAATGCATTAAAAAAAAACACTTGCAGCAAGATTGTCGTCCATAGTTGTTATAAATTGGGGAATAAAGTGTACTGATTACAAATTTTGCTAAGTTCACGTTCTAGAGTGTTAATAATCACCATCTCCTATGCATAGAAGTGAATTATGCTACATAATTAGCAAATTATGAGGGATTAGTAAACATTGTTAGTCCAAAATAGAACTCGACACCAACTACAACTTTAACGAGCCTCATCTCTTGATTGAAACCTACGACCAACTTAGAAATGAAAATAGAAAAGCATAGTACCACTTCCCGCCTCATCTTACTGCAGGCCATATTAACCCTATACGAAGAACAACCTCAGTGTGATTTTATTTTTCACCTCATAACATTGAAAGCTTAACAAGGTTTTCAATTTATTAGGTTTACCAGTGCTCCGGATTAAATATAGCCATTGGAAAACAACATAAAGCAGCTAGCTATCCATGTTTGGGTCGCGCATTATTTTCCAAATCCCCCAAAAGTTTAACTATCAAACCCAAAAAAATAGAGTTTTAAACATAGATAGATCTCACGATCAACGTTTAACTTTTTGGCCATTTGAAAATATTGACTTAGAATCCATTCCAACGGTTCAATGGAGCAGTGTTCAATGCTTTTGGGCTTATGAAATGCCTAGAGTGGACCTATCACTAAATCTCTTATTATTCAATGCTCTTGGAGCAGTGTTCCATCTTCTAAATCTCACACGCTTAGAGGTAGAGCCCACAACTTAGTGTGAGAGGCAGAGCAATGGTCCTCAAGAACGAAATAAACATTCAAGTATTTGACCCATCAGTTATGCTTCATTTAATTAATAATGAACTACCCACATGAATTAAAGTTTTGATACTCTAAAACTGTATCATGCCCGGCCCCTAAACAAAAATATTAGAGAATACAAAATAAACTTAATACAGTAGAAGAGTAACATGAAAGCGCTAAGCTGCATTGAGCTATCACAATAAACAATAATTCAAACCCTTTATTTCAAATACACCAGCCGGATATTCAACATGCGTATTGTACACATTGCATAAGGCCCTGATTTCTTTATAAGCACAAGTTTCCTCCATTTCATTGTAAAAGTTACACCACCTAATCAATGTATACCAAGAAGAAATAGGAGAAAGAATACAATTATGACAAGACTGTTCATTGAAAGGTATCTTTTGATGAAGAAGTAGCATCCATCTAGCTTAATTGACCCAAAGAAATCCAAATTCAAAAGAGACCCTTTTAATTTTTAATAGTACAAACCTCTTATGGGAAAGGTGGATCATATTAGAATTGCAATCATCTATCTGGATACTTAAGCTGATAATGAGCACTCAACAATAAGCTCTGTAGAAGCTAAAATACAAACCTCATTTACCAAATGTTCTTTTGCTAGTTTGTATATCAAACTCTGTAGATTGGCAGAGTAATGCACCAATCTATAGTCATAGTCAAAGCCATAAACATGACTATTCTCTAATTTCATATTCTTATTCATATACACACACACACACACCTGAGTCAATTAAAATGATCCAATCAATTGGCATATTCTTAAAATGTAGTAAGCCCGCAAAGTAAAGCTGTTTTTGGGATGTCTAAATTGGTCAAACAATATTAAAATTGTGGGAAAGCCACTTCTTTTCAGAAAGCCAAATTAAAACATACACAGTCCTATATATGAAACCAATTTTTCCTAGCGAAACTATATAATATTAACATCTCCCGTCATCATATATTGCCTACACGCTCGAAGCGAGTGGAAAATTATGTAAAGGAAATGAAAAACCAAATGCAGTTCAAGTTTAAGTTTACAATACTGATGCTCCTTCGAAGCAAGCATGAAGATTGCACGAACCTCTGTTTTTTTGCCAGTCGTGCTGCCAGGTTTAGCGAAAAAATCAGGGAGTTAAGACTCCACAATAGTTGGTGATAAAGAGAAATAACTTGCCCTTTATTCCTTGCCAAATGTTCTGTTGTTGCCCATATCAAACCTTTTGCCAATTTAATGTTGAACCGATCCCCCAACAGAATGTGATAGACCCAAGTGTAGAAGACTCCCCCAAAATCCACAAATTTGTCAAAGTCGAATCTATATAGATTTATATATGATAGTATTATGTGTAGGTTATAGTTTCAATACATGTAGTATCCAGGTACATAGGTTTTCAGCAGAGATTTTTGTGGGCAAGCAAATGTAGGATGATCCTTAGACAAGTCTTTCTTACAGTCAATGTTATTGACGCTTGTTTTGTTTTTTTCCCACCGAGTAAAGATTTAGATTATGTATTTGGTTTGGTTTTCATTTAATATCACAAGGAAAACAAATTAAATAACTATGAGAAATGCAATGTTGTGATTTTTTTTTTCCAGATCACCACATAGTTGGAGTACAAATATAACTTCATCCCTAAGGCTACAAAATTACATCTTCATTAAGACATTCAACCAAACACCTTATGTGCTTGGAAGTTTCATTGATTACCTACACGTGCTTTGCTTTTCTTCATTTGATTTTCAATATATAGATCATTACTTTCTCCCTTTTTGTTGACCCGAGGTTATGTGGAGCTTCATTTTACCCAAGATTATTTTCATAACAAATAGACTGTTTATGTACTTTTTATTCTCCAAACCAAAAAGCATATGCAAGTGAAACTTAAAAATACACTAACCATATCAAGTGGTGAGATATGTCTTGCTTATGTACTTTTTATTCTAAAAAACCAAAAACCATATGCAAGTGAAACTTAAAAATACACTAACCATATCAAGTGGTGAGATACATCTTCCCTAGTTTTGGCCAGAAAAAATAATACCATATGCAAGACAACAGTTCAAGGTAAATAAAAATGGAAAAGGCCTTCATTTCTCTTAAACCCATTCTCATTATCGCAGCTTATAACATCATATATATAAACACTCAAATGCAAGACATGAGTTCAAGGTAGATAAAAATGGTTGTGTCTAAGAACAGACTGCCTTGCCTTCGTGTTATTTCCCATTTCCAAACCATCAACAAAACCTGTTCCAGTGGAAATTAAATAATTTCACTCACTTGTGAATATACTAAAGGAACTTGAAAGAAAAGGTAACCTATACCTGCTGCTATTACCACCACATTTTTCATGGTCCCACATAGTTCAACTCCCTCCACGTCTTGACGTTATATTTGTCTGACCATTTTCCCCATGGAAAAAATCAGGCGATTAATTTATCAAAGTAGTTGTACACAGAAATTTCATATAATCTGGCATTATATTATTGTGTCCTCTATAGCAAATTAGATGCCTGCCAATTAATAACACAACATTTTACATTCATAATTGGAAGACATGAATAAGGTGTCTGTAAAAAATTCGCCGACCCATTTCTCCGCTCTCGTCTTTGTTCTCACCTGTAGCCACTCTCGATTCTTCTGTCCTTTCCGAATGTCGACCCCCACAATATATATGGTCTGTTTCGAAAAATCAAAGCAACAATTTTTGTTAATTACTATTCAAATGTGATGGTCCTGATGGAGAAGTATGCTCCATGCAAGACTAGTTACTCGCTCTGTTATCCTTGATTCTTCTGTCGGCCTTTCAAAATATCCCCGCAATATTGTCCATTTCATAAAATCAAATTAAAGCAGCAATTTTTTTTTTACTTTTCGAGACTATCCAAATGTACGTATCCCCATCTTGGTCATGAATCCCTTACGTATTAACAAATTCCTTTCCCTTTGTTGATAAAATATTACAACTTCTACAAAAGACCTAAATACTATGAGACGGGGGAAAATACCTGAAAAGCAGCTGATGCTGCGCCGAAAACAAAATCGTCAGTGAAAGAGGCACGATGGATTAAAGGAAAGCCATTGCCAATAATTGGCAAGTGGTTTCCATTAGCGTAACCATTGCCTTGAGCCTCCATTGCTTATTTTTTGCAAATAATAGCACTCATTACCGAAGACAAAGGCGCTTATGTATAGCTAGTACTAGTGCTGTGGTTTTTTTGTGCTTACAAACTTGGGTTTATATAGGCGTGCAGGAGTATTGCATGTGATTCATGCCTTCAAAAGTTAGAAAATACAGCCAAAGGAACTAAGCCCACACACTTAAAGGCCTAAAAAACGCTCAAACAAACTCCTAAAGGCCTAAAAAATCTAAATCTTACAATAAAGCACGCACAAAATAACCTAGCCCACCAAAGCCTAGCCCAAGAAAATTCAAAACCTAAACTCTCCCATCGGAGATATTCAGTCACCGCCGATAGCCACCACACGCCACCATGATCAGACAGTCACAACCTACCACCACCGAATCGCCACCTCCAAACACCACCAAGCCACATATAATGTGATCAAAGTTTGGGAGCCTTATTTTTTTACTTTTTGCATTTTTCTTTTTACATTTTTGGTTTTTTGTATCATGACCAGAATGTATTATGAATTTGTAAAGTATTTGAAAAATACGTGCATGATGCATTTTGCAACAGAAATAGTATTTGTGAGATATATATGCCGATTACATCTTGTAGAGATTAACCAAAATGAAAAAAGTAAAAAATAAGAATCAAAAAGTTTGTCTCCCTCTATTTCTGGCTTTCGTTTACTGAAGTCAAAAACCAAAAATGCATTATAGAGAACTAGTTTTTAATTGACAACCACTGTTTGGTGCAGTTGGTAAGTCTCTGTCTCTCCTTTGCGGAAGGTCTTGGGTTCCAATCCTACAGGGAGCAAGTCCTTTGGGGGACAGGGCCATAGATAGCCTCTGGACCCCTTGCTAACACTAACACCCTACTAACCCCGCTGATATATATCGCCTAAAAAAACTCGTTTTTGTTGATTCCAACCAATCACCTAAAAGTCAAAATCGGAAAAGTAGGTGTTCAAATACCCCTTCGGCAAAAGTAGGGTCCCAAATGGGTTAAACAAAGTACGTGCAAGTTGTGGTTCAAAAAAAAAGTACGTGCAAGTTTTTTTGCATGTGATTCATGCATGTGAACGATTATTGTAGGTGCAAGTTTTTTTCATATGAGTTAAAGATTGTTGGACGGTACCGCAGGCGCCTTCATATTTAGGGCGAGGTTGGCTTATGCACGGATATTCACGGAGTCATGCACGGATATTCACGGAGTCACGCGATCTCGATCATTCATTTCAGCTTTAAACGATCCGAATTTAACTAAAAAAATTTCGGGAAAGAGTTAAACTCTTCTATGAAAAAATTTCATTAACATCTGGACCGTCCAAAACACTATTAGATGGTCGTGATTCACCTCCATAAACAACTGTTCACAGAACCCTCTGTTAAAAAGATTTTCTCATTTAGGGCACATGTTTCCTGTTTGTTTTATGGTAGAACTTGTGGCTCATATGTTAGATATGAAGAGATACTAAGGAGTTTTAGAAAGAGGCCAATTGCCGGAGTGAAACGAAGCGGAATAAGTGGAGCGAATATTTTTTTTTTTGGGTCAAACGAAAATTCGTAAAAACTTACGAAACAAAGAACCACATCAAGAGTATCAATATAATAAACATAACGTGCAAGGAAGTAAAAAAATTACTAATCCTAGTCTAAAACTTGTCTAATGTTCAGGCTATCTCTAAGCACAAACTCTCTCATAGAAATGGACATTTCTTTTAGGAATACAAGGTTGACATCTTGTTTAGCACCCCATCGAGCAAGATAATCTGCGCATTGGTTGGCTGTTCGGTAAGTATGACCAATCGTGACGTTGGTCCGATCCATGAGATGATGAACTTCATTTATCATCACGCTTTGGGGGTGTAGGTTTGGATTGCCTTCGTTGATCAAGTTCACAGAATTGAGGGAATCCGATTATATCTTCAAATTCTCTAGTTTCCTCTCCAATATTATTTCCAAGCCCTTATGTACACTCCATATCTCAGCTTCCAAACTTGAAGTGAACGCTCCCTTGCCGTAGTATCCCATAATCCAATCTCCGTTATGATCTCTGAATAATCCTCCGAAGCCTCATCTTCCATTCACCTCGTACCAGCATCCATCCATGCTAAGTTTGATATCCCCTGCAAGTGGTTTGGACCAAGAGTTTAGGCATGTAGTATGAGGGCCACTAAGGAGAGGGGACTTGAAAGCTTGAACAATTTCATGCGAGCAAATATATCCGCATAAAGACCATATACCCAGATAATTAGGAATAAAGTGGGATATAAATACTCTATGTAAACCTTGTTGCATTGATAATAAGAAAACATACCGCTCTCGCTCCCGTCAACATATTCGATTTTTGAGAAACTACGTAAATTCTATGTGTCTTGATTCTTTACTGTTTTCATATTAGTATATCGTGGTGTGTTTTGTCATGCATTTTTTTTCCATTGCTTGTTGCTTTTCTAATTTGGACCGGTGTACTCAAATTACCGCTAGTCACATCGAAGATAAAATGGGAAAAAGCACATACAAGGTGATCAATGTTTGGGAGCCTTATTTTTTTATATTTTTGGTTTTTTGTATTATGGCCTGGATGTATTATAAATTTGTCGAGTATTTAGAAAATATGTGCATAATGCATTTTGCAACAGGAATAGTATTTGATGTGTGTGTGTGCGCGAAGATTACATTCTGTAGATTTTTTTTATTTTTTTTGAACGGCATTCTGTAGATCTTTTATACTAATCAAAATGAGAGAAGTAAAAAATGAGAATCAAAAAGTTTGTCTCCCTCTGTTTCTGGCTTTTGTTCGCTAAACTCCAAAACCAAAAATGCATTATAGAGCACTCATTTTTGGTGACTCCAACCAATTAATCATCTAAAAGTCAAAATGGGAAAAGTAGGTATCCAAAGGAGGTGTTTGGTTAGTTGATTTTTGCATTTTTGCATGCTCATTATTGTATTTTGGGTGTTTGGTTAGTGCATTCTACATAATCCATTCACCTATCTGGTTACAGAGGCAGAATCCGAGAATGAGCCTGGGAGGTCCTTTTCCCGGTTTTGGCTTTTTCCATTCTATGTTGGATTACCAAAATACCCTACCTATACTTAGCTATATATTTATCAGTTTTGGCCTCCCTTTATTTCCTTGTCCTCTTCTCCTCACCTATCCTTAACACCAGAGGCAGCAAAAACCTGACGACGCCGTCCACACCGTCGATGGTCCATTTGGCCCTCCAACGCTGTCGAACTTGGCACATGGATTCTTTGTCCTCTTCTGCTAACAAGTACTTCTCGTGGTGGCTCCGGAGCTTGATCGTTTTTGCCTTCTAGAATAGCTCCATGCCTCCATACCGCTCTGCAAAAAACCGGGGGGGGGGGGGGGGGTGGTGTGGGTTTCAGAAATTAGATCTAGAATATGAAGTGGGTGGAAGAGTTATTTGTTGGATTTTTTACCTGCATTAGTGTCGAGAGATCCAAGGAATTGAGATGTGAATTATGAAACGATGTGATACCCAAAAAAATTATATTCCCCCAAAAATATGTATAAATAACATTATTAATACATCTTTTAATACAATAATAAATAAAGGACAAAATGGTAAAAAATTAACTTATAATTCATTTTGATCATATATCTCTCAAACACTACTATTGTTCCAAAATACATTCTGCACATATTTCCTAAACACTCATATTATATTCAAAACACATTTTAACCATAATCTAAAAAGCCAAAAAGTCAAAAAATTGAAATTGAAAAACCAAAAAGTAGGCTCCCCGACCCCCCAGACAAAAGTAGGGTCCTAAATGGGTTAAGTGTTAAACAAATTTGGGACTCATTTATACCTCATGCATTGTCTGCGTTATGCTCTCTTATTAGTTTTTTCCTAAAGAATATCTTTGAACAAGGATACAAATATTAAATGAACCAAGGGCACAATGACAATCGCCGCCCAAGATCTAAAATCAAAAGACAAGATGCGAGCTCTTATGTTCAAGTGCTCAAAACTTTAGGTGTACTCTTAATGTGGTACTCTTTTCCTTAAGTTTATTGAATTTTCGTTTGACCGAGAAAAAAAGACAAGATGCCAATCAAAATAAAAATAAAATAAAAACCATCATTAATAGAACTCCAACCCCCAAACCTAACTATACCAAGCACTTTCAATCCTCAAAACCCAAGCCGCCGAGAAAATCAAACCAAACCCAAAGCATTGTCTGTATTAACTTTTGTGGGCTACAAATTTAGTTCACACGTACGATAAACAATGTCCAAGTGCCAGAGTTGTTGTAGCAATTACCCCTGCCAAAATGGTTGGTGAGTCTTTTTCCTATTCGATTTCGGAGAAAATTTTATATCCTATTTAAAATTAATTGACAATGAGTGGAGACGTTCCAATATTATATTAAGCGATCACTTATTCTACTTTCAAACAATGTGAGACTAGATGTCTCCTTTATACTCCATGCACATGGGTAGGGTTCGATTACTGTAAGCAACCATTCCCCTCCTCAAATTCCCAAGGAAGAAACCAAGCATATTGCTTCCAATTACAATATTTCCACAAATAGGGAAGGTTTTCTTCAATTTAATTTTCTTTTATTTGTATATTACTCGGTAAAATTATGACATTACAATTGGGATATTTGGAGAAAGAAAGAAAATTTTAACACAAGTGGGAATTAAGAAGATATCAATTTGAGAGGAAAAGATACGTTTTACCACCCTAATTATTGCACCCTTTGAATCGCCTTCAATTTATAACATTTGTATAAAACTCATAACTTTTGCATGACACTTCGCAACATGTCGATTTGACTTTTTAAAAGGGTCATGAATCGATATAGTAAATGTCATAAATTTAAAGTGATCCAAGAGGGTGCATGCTAATTGTAACCATCCAAATTGGAATGTGCATCGTAGCATTTCTCACTATTTACGTTCCTTCGTTGAATGTTAGGTCTGTACCTGGAATTTAATGTTTACATCTCAACAAATCTTTTCAAGGTGCAAGTTGTTTGGCAAGTAATTTTCATTATAAACACACCAAAAAAAGGATAGGCAAGGGGATGGGTCATTAATGGGCACCACACACACAAAAGACAAGCTCCTGATCTGAAACAATCTTTATATTTTGTTTCCTGATGAGATTTGTTTTATTCACGGAGACATTTACGGGGCGCTCAATCTAGGCTGTCCGTCTCGATTTTGGACTGCGAGCGATTTGGGTCGTCCGTTTCTCTAGAAAAGTTACATTTAAATCTAAATCATCCAAAACCGGAACGGACGCACGCGATTCACTTAAAAAAGCTCCGTTAAAAAGGAATTTCCTTTCCTGATAAGTCCTCTGAAACAATTTACTCCACAAAATCTGAAAGTAACCTTGCCCACCACCAAACTGTCCCTATACTATGCATGCACCCATATATCATGTTTAATTTGTTAATTTGGGGACTTTGACGATCGAGTTGGAAGCATGCAGTAGATGATGAGAGTAGAAGAATGAATGGCTCCAGCAGATAAGATAAACTTTGGCAAAATGGATCTGTACTGTTCGCAACCATTAATTGATTCACGTGTGTGAATAAGGACAATTTTTGTACCATAGTGAGTAACTAGATAAGGATAAGGGGGCATGGAATACAGGTTGACTCTCGGATAGGAATGACAGATGGATTAATCCGTCGGGACCACAAGACCCAAACGGCCTGTTTGGATGGGGGAGATACTCCCGGATTTGTAAGTCCCCCTAAGGCTCCGTTCCGGAAAGGAGAATAAGTACTTATTTTTTAAGAAGGTGATTTCAAGCTTAAAAATCATGTGCTTACGCAAATTATTTTTCTATCAATATGGATCTTGTTTGATAGATCTCATTGAGATCTTTAATACGGTGCAAAAAAAATTGAAAAATTATTTTTCATTTACATTATTTTTGAGTTTGAAAATGTGAAATAAGTACTTATTTTTTAAGAAGGTGTTCTGGAACGGAGCCTAATTACAAATCCTCTTTCTGGCTATATCCGGTGTTTGGAAGAGAAAATGGAGGCCTGATTTGGAAGGGGGATTTGTTACTGTTGGGATTATAAATCAGGGCAAAGGTGGATTTGCCAAGAACTGGGTTCCCCCTGTCGTTGCTATATCCGGGTTTCCATTTGACCGTTCTGCCCTCCCCCTTTCCCTTTTATTACGTGTTTGCTTGTTGTTCTTGTTCAGGAGAGAGAGAAGGAGACCGAACGGAGAAGATGAGAGAGAGAGAGAGAGAGAGAGCCAAAGAAGAAGTGGTACCTCTGGGCTGGGTTGCTCATGTCGGCGTCGGAGAAGAAGTACCTCTGGGATGGTTTTTTTTTCCTCTGAGGAAACAATAGAAACGTGGTCTTGTGTATTTATATTTACATATACATATATTTTTTTTCGAGTAAATGGAGTAAGTGATGTCCATGGGTGCCATTTTTTCACTTTTGCATTTTTAAAACATTTTCGAAAAATAAGTATTTTTTTTTCTAATAAGAAACATGATTTCAACATTTGTGTTTTAAAATGAAATTATTTCATCATAAAATTAAAGATAAATATCAATTTATTCTAATTGGTATGAAATAAATAAATTTTGAGCATTAAAAAATAAAGTGGGGGCAATTTAGTCTTTTGACATCTTATCTCATCATATCCACCTTCCAAATCCCCCTTTCTAAAAAATCATCCAAACACCTCATTACAAATCCACCCTTCTTAAGAGGTGGGGCCACCCTTCTTAACATATCACCCCTCATTACATATCCACCTTTAAATCCCCCCTCCTTCTATATCCACCAAAAACAAGTCCTCCATCCAAACGGGCCGAAAGGGCAATGAATTTGAGTCGTTTATGTATATTTCGGGACCACAAGACCCAAAGGGCAGTAAATTTGAGTCGTTTTTGTATACTTTAAGGGTCTTTTTTTTTGCCCATTTTCTTTGCACTTAGTATTTCTCTTTGCATAAACTCATGTCGAGGTCCAAAAGCTGGCTTTTTTAGTTGAACCCACCTCAGCTATACAATCGTTGGACCAACTGTCTAGGTCATATTTTCCTTGGGGCTATTTTCTAATTTCAGGAGAAAATATTTGGGTGCTTCGAGGCGGGTGGTTTCCTAGTTGTGGTGGATCGGAGGTTTTCAATTTGGGGTTATCTGTAGTGGTGTTGGGCCCTACAAAGTTTTGCTATCTATTGTTTAGATAAAAATTCGAGCCGTTTATTGTCAAGATGAACGGCCGGATTGGCCACACTACATGTGTAGTGCAGAGGGTGCACTACAGCACCCCCGGGTCCTAGCTCTATGGCTTTTTTTTTTTTTTTGGTATTTTTTCCTATTTGAAACTAGAATTGTAAAAATTATTCAGTAATCCCGGACTATCAGACCAATCCATGTGGTACTCCCCAACAACCAGGGGTCGCCATGCATCTCAACTTAATGGCAGTGAGCTGTCCTCGTTGCCTTTTGAATTAATGGAGCCTTTTCATGTTAATTGGCGTCAACGTTTTTCCTCCATCCCAAAAATTTCATTTACCCACCCAAAATTGAAACACCCCCAATTTTCATAACGTGCTCTAGTCTCCCGCCACTTCTCTCTCTACATCATCCATTGTCGAACGTCGGAGATGTACACCGCTTTCGTCAAAGACATGGAAGAATGGAGATTGACAAAGTAACGAAGTTACATTCATTATACTTGGTTAAAATATTTCTCATTTCCCCTTGTGTATGCGAGAATCCTAGGTTGTCTCTGGGACTGTCCTTTATTGATATTGTAGCTTTGTTTATGCATTCTTGAGCTAAAAATAATACTTTATACAGCTATTGATATTTTTTATTTTTTTATACAAGAAGTTATTGATATTTCAAGTGACGTTGAAAGAAACGAACAGGAAAATATTTTTGTTCCGCAAGAACAAATAGTTATGATAATTTGTTGGATAAGGTGGTCGTGATAACGAAGCATATGCTCTGTACAATGATTACACGTTACGAACAAGTTTTAGCGTACGAAAAAGTAAGACTCGATATTATAGCGGGTCGAAGAATATAAAACAACGTGAATTTTTATGTTATAAGGAGGGTTTTAAATTGGATGAAGATCCATTAGAAGAGAAAAAGGTAAATAGATTGGAGACCAGAACTGGTTGCAAAGCCTTTATTCATTTCAATGTTGAAGACGTTGATTGGAGCATTTAATCCTGAGCATAAACATGATCTTGCATCGCCAACGGAGAGACATTTGTTAAAATCCGGTTGTGGGATTTCAAAACTTAAGGCAGGTACGATATATAGATTCCATGCCCAATGCGGGTATAAGCACGAAGAATGCTTATTCATATCTAAGAGAAGAAGTGGCAGGCCATGAGAATTACGTGAACAACCTAAAGATGACGATGACTAGTGCTGGAGATTCTCAGAGCCTCTTAAATTACTTTAAGCGTAAGCATTCTGAGGATCCAATATTCTTTTACACAGTTCAAGTAGATCAAGAAAATCGAATAACTAATTTCTTTTGGAGAGATGGGAAGTCAATGATTGATTATGATTGCTTTGGAGATGTTTTGGTATTCGAAACCACCTATCGCGCCAATAGATACAACTTGATTTGTGCTCCATTTGTTGGCCGGAACCACTATTGGCAAAATGCGTTGTTCGGTTGTGCTTTTCTTTTGGATGAAACAACTTCAGTCATTTAAATGGCTGTTTAAGTCGTTCTTGGAGTCGATGGGAAATCGGCCCCCGATAACAATTTTTACCGACCAAGATCAAGCCGTGTCTAACGCTATTGAGCAGATGCTTCCAAATACTCGTCATAGGCTTTGCTTATGGCATATCAGAAAAAATGCACCTTCTCTTTTAGGGGAGTAGAATATTGATACAGAATTTAAGTTCCTATTCAACCATCGGTTCGTACATTCTCCTACACGAACTGACCAATTCGAGTTCGAAACACAAATATATTGTTAAAGCATCCAACTTCAAATTAATTGGCAAAGAGTGGAAAGCCGCCCAAGCTTATATACTAGTTTTAAAGGAGATAATTAACCAATATGGGACAAATCCCAATACTCCCCTGCAAGTAGGGCTGTAAACGAACCGATCAGCTCGCAAGCTTGGCTCGTTCGACAAAAGCTCGGCTAGTTAAGAGATGTTCGACTCGAATAAAGAGGCTCGTTTAGTAAATGACTAAGTTCGGCTTGTTAAGGGCTCGGCTCGTTAAGGCTCGAGCCGAGCTTAAGCTCGCCAAAGCCTGTTTGGTTCGACTCGGCTCGTTTACAACCCTATCTGCACGTGCAACCCGTGACTCGCACGTGGAGAGGTAAATAAAGGATCCAATAACACTTTAATCACAACAAACAATGGTGCACTTATGGCACAAACAATGGGCACAAATCAATTGGTAAAGAATGAAGAGGCTGCTTAAGCTCTCATATATTAATTTTAAAAGAGATAATTAAGCGATGTGAAACAAATCCCAATATATATTCCAACTATGATTAATTGATTCACTCACATGTCAACGTAAACCCATGGTGCCTTCAAGGTTGACTCTCGCATAGGAATGACGGATGGATTAATCCGTGACCACTAGGCCCACTGGGTGACTGCAGGTTTCCGCAAAAACGTAGGTTGGGTCCTGCTGAGATTTTTTACCTTCTTTTTTTTTTTTTTTTCCTTATTGAAATTTTTTTCGCATTTGTTAATTTTGCACATAATTTTTATGATTTTAAGACGAATTAAAAAAGTAAAAAATTATGACTTTTACTCTAATATTTTTAAAATATTCAAGATAAAACCCAAAAGCCGCTTTTTTGGATTGAACTCACAACCTTACTATATTTAAGTACAGTTATATAACCAGTGGACCATTCACCCCGGTCTTTATTTTCCTTAGGGCTTATTTTCTGATTTCAAGAGAAAATATTTGGGTGCTTTCGGGGCGGGTGTTCACTTAGTTGTGGTGAAGGGTTTTTAATTTGAGGTTATCTGTAGTGGTGTTGGGGTTAACTAAACGGCTGTTTTTTTTGTGTGTTTTTTCCTTTTTGAAACTGGAATTGGGGTGCTTTTGGATGGAATCAGATTTTAGATTCTAAACATTTTGCAAGCTGTTTTTCAGCTTTTTGCAATACAGAGTTCTAGTATTTATCGCTACAGTCATAATAAACAATTTTATCTGTTTCTATTACAATTTAAAATCTATGATTAAATTGCAGGAGACTTGGCTAAAAGTCTCTCATATTTATATTTTTTGAGCTCAAGGACAAACACCGTTTGCAATCAAACATAAGGACAAATGTGTCTATGAAAGTGCCTAAAGTTCTACGGTACCTATATATGAAAATGCCTAAAATCCTAGGATGCCTAAAACCCTAGGATACCTAAAACCATAGGATACCATATATATGAAAGTGCCTAAAACCCTAAACTCCCCTATGATAGTGCCTACATCACTAAAACCTTATAATAGGGAAGCGCACCCTAAAATCCAATGAAACTGTCTAAACATGTTTTGGCTTTATGGCTTCAAAACTAAAAAAGGTGAAGGACCTTCACTGAAAACTATTTTGTCGGTATTTTTCCTCTAAATGAAAACTTTTTTACCATCCTTATGGCTAATTTTTCCTTAAAAGGGTACTAGTCAAACCAAATTGACGTTCAATCAAAACTTTCCAAAATTGAAAACATTGAGTAACAGTCAATGCCCCAGGATTTCCACGTCCAAAAATTTGATTAAACCTAATGACTTGAATCCACAGCCAACTTGGAAAGAAAATCGTACGCTCTGTTCCAGAACACCTTCTTAATAAATAAATATTTATTTCACATTTTCAAACTTAAAAATAATGTAAACCAAACCAAACCGAGCCTTACGTCCCAATCACTTGGGGTCGGCTACATGAATCTGTTTCCTCCATTGGACTCTGTCCAGAGCCCATTGTTCACATAGACCTATTAGACTCATATCTTTGCGCACTACAGCATCTAATGTCAATTTAGATCTACCCCTCCCCGTAACATTGCTACCTAAAGCTATCCTATCCACTCTCTTAACTACTGCATCTTCTGGTCTACGGTAAATATGCCCAAACCACCTTAGCCTATTTTCCCTCAACTTCTCCTCTATAGGTGCTACACCTACCATCTCACGAACTGTTTCATTTCTAATCTTGTCTCGTCTAGTCTTACCACACATCCACCTCAGCATTCTCATTTCCGCTATACTCATTTTGCTCACATGTTGTTTCTTAATAGGCCAACATTCTGTCCCATAAAGCATCGCTGGTCTTATGGCCATTCCATAGAATTTTCCCTTCAATTTTGTGGGTACCATCTTGCCACATAGTACACCAGTAGCGCTTCTCCACTTGAGCCACCCCACTTAGATCCTATGGGTCACATCATCTGCAATCTCTCCATCTCTACTAATAATTGAGCCTAAATACCTAAAATGATCACTCTTTGGTATCTCTTGGTCTTGGATCATTACTCTTTCTTCATGCGCACTATTGGTACTACTAAACTTGCACACCATATACTCAGTTTTACTCCTACTTATCCGAAAACCCTTTGACTCTAATGCTTCCCTCCAAATTTCTAGTTTCGTATTAACACCTCTAGCGGTTTCATCTACGAGGACAATGTCATCTGCAAACATCATACACCATGGAATATCCTCTTGAAATTGTCTAGTCAATTCATCCATAACTAAGGCAAAGAGATATGGGCTCAGGGCTGACCCTTGATGCAATCCTACGGTGATTGGAAATTCACTAGTTTCCCCTACTGGTGATCTAATGGTAATGACAGCACCTTCATACATGTCTCTAATCACCTCGATATATCCTTTAGTCACTCATTTTCTCTCTAAAACCCACCATATGATATCCCTAGGCACCCTATCATAAGCCTTTTCTAAGTCAATGAAAACCATATGGAGATCCTTCTTCTTTGCTCTGTATTTTTCTACCAATCTCCTTAATAGGTAGATAGCTTCCATGGTGGATCTTCCTGGCATGAACCCAAACTGTTTTTCTGACACCGTAGTCACTATCCTCAAGCGATGCTCAATAACTCTTTCCCACAACTTCATCGTATGGCTCATCAATTTAATCCCTCTATAGTCGTTGCAGCTTTGAATATCCCCTTTATTCTTATAGATAGGTACTAAGGTGCTCCTTCTCCATTCGTCGGGCATCTTCCTAGTCATAATAATCTTGTTGAACAACCTCGTCAACCAAGACACCCCCAAGTCACCTAAACTTTTCTACACTTCAATAGGGATACCATCTAGTCCTAAGGTCTTACCTAGTTTCATCCTTTTCAAAGCTTTAACTACTTCGAACTTTTGTATTCTCCGATAAAACTCATATTCTACGTTCTCACCAAGTACATACACTTCCTCCCCACCAAAGCCTCTTTTATGTTTCTCGTTTAACAATTTATCGAAATACGACTTCCATCTCTCCTTGAACGCCTCGTCTTTCACCAACACCACCGAATCAATACCTTTTATACACTTAACTTGAGAAATGTCTCTAACTTTCCTTTCTCGTATCTTAGTAAGTTTATAAATAATCTTTTCTCCATCATTACCATCGAGTCTAGTGTAGAAATTCTCATAGGCTTTCAACTTAGCATCCCTAACGGCTTTCTTAGCTTCTTTGCTAGCTTGCTTATAACCCTGAAAATTTTCTTCACTCCGGTCCTTTTGCCACTTTTTAAAGCACTCCTTCTTTGCTTTTACCATGGTTTAACCTCGTCATTCCACCACCATGTCTCCTTAGAAATTGGACCTTTTCCCTTCGACTCGCCAAGAACTTCTTTCGATATGCTTCGAATACCGTCAACTATCGTATTCCACATATTGTCACTATCGCCTTCCACTTCCCACCGTGCTTCTTGAGACATTCTTTCCTTGAATACCTCTAGTTTCTCCCCTCTTAGGCCCCACCATTTAGTCCGTGGGCATCTAATTTCCTTTCTCCTTCTATTATTCCCCTTGAGACGAACATCTAATACCAAAAGTCTATGTTGTGCCACTAAACACTCTCCGGGAATAACCTTACAATCCTTACATGTCAAGCGATCTACACCTCTAGCAAGAAAATAATCGATTTGGCTTCTATTGGCTCCACTCTTAAAGGTAATTAAATGCTCCTCCCGCTTCCTATAGAGCGTATTACCAACTATAAGGTTAAAAGCTACCGCGAAATCTAAAATCCTCCTACCACCTTCGTTAAGGTCACCAAATCCAAAGCCACCATGCACCTTCTCATACCCTTACTTATGCCCTCCCACATGACCATTGAAATCGCCTCTTATGAATAGTTTCTCCCCAAAAGGTATCCCTTGAACCACGTCATCCATTTGCTCCAAAAATTGCTCTTTAATAAGATCATCCAAGTCTACTTGGGGTGCATACGCACTAATAATATTAACTATACTCTCTCCAATCACAAGCTTAACTAAAATAATCCGATCTCCTTTTCTCGTTACGGTAACTACCGAATCTTTTAGGTGTTTATCTACTACGATACCTACCCCATTTCTATGTCTATCCTTACCCGTATAGTAAAGCTTATAACCTGTGTCCTCTATCTCCCTAGCTTTTTTCCCTACCCACTTAGTCTCCTGCAGACAAGTTATACTAATCCTCCTCCTAAGCATGGTGTCAACTAGCTCCCTAGTCTTACCCGTTAATGTCCCTATATTCCAAGTTGCTAAACGAATCCTATAGTCCTGGGCTAGCTTCTTTACCCGCGCTCGTCCAGGCACGCGCGAGAACCCTTGCTCACTTATCACCACACCCGGGCGCCGATGTGGCGCCCCTTGCTCATTTTTCGAAGCACCCGAAGGCAGGCACAACGCGTCGCTTAAAAGGAACGCCCTAGCATGTCTCGTAATCATATTTGGATTCATGTTATAAAGATCTAACGAGTTTTTTACGTGCTGGCTGTCAGCTACCTAACGCACAACCCTCCTCCTTTATCCGGGCTTGGGACCGGCTGGGAAATAAAGATATGACTCTAAGCACGAACCAGGCGGAGTTAAACTTAAAAATAATGTAAATGAAAAATAATTTTTTTGATTTTTTTTTGCACCGTATAAAAGATCTCGATAAAATCTATCAAACAAGATCCATATTTGTAGAAAAATTATTTGAGTAAACACATTATTTTTGAGCTTGAAATTGTCTTCTTAAAAAATAAGTACTTATATTGAGTTCCGAAACGGGGCAACCTCTACTTTATGCATGAGGTGATGCATGCTTTACCGGAAATCCCCAATTGAATTTAACACATAAAGGGAAAGAAAATCATGAGAAAATTTTCAATGCAATGGGTATTTATAACGCCTCTCTCATATGGTGTAGGATCTACACATACGTGGAGTCCATATCATATGAGAGGCCGTTACATATAAGCGTTGCATTGAAGATTTTTTTTCGCACAGAAAATGATGAAATGATTAATGTGTATTTGAGAAGGACAGAAACTTAAGAAGGTAAAAAATATGTAATTAATGAAACACAAGGGAGGTAACAACCCAAAAAAGGAAAACAATGAGTAAGAGCTAGTATAATTCCAGTGTATTTATACACCATTCTTGATGCAGTAGCCAAAGAGGAAGAGTTTCATTTTAAGCATGCCAAGGATTTCTACTAGTGGGTTTCATTTTGATCGTGGAATTAGGCAACGGGCCTAACTGGGTTTGACCCGAAACGGGCCAACAATCAAAACACATGGCCGCAAGCGGCCATGTGCCGTGTGTTTTTTAGCCTTCCGAGGCCGTTTAGGCCTCCGAATGGGCCTTCGGCCCGTTTTTGGGCCGTTCGTTGCGATCCTATAACTTTTCGTAGGAAAGTCCGATTCAGCCCATTCTTTTTTTGGACGTCTTGTTTTTCCGTCTATTTTGTGGGTCCATTTTAATTTCGGTATTATTGCTTTATGTTTTCTAGGGTTTGCGTTGTTGCCTATATACTCGGTTTTATGCCTTTGGGGCAAAACAATTGATTATTGATAAAGAAAGAGTCAGAGAGAGTTTCTCTAAGCTTTTGCGTTTGTGATTGTCCTCGTTGTTTGATCATCAGTTTGTCTTATTCGCTTCCCTGCATCAATTCTAAACATCCTTCAGAGAGACAAAATGAGAGGGAAAGAGATGGCAGCACTGGCAACAATTGTATACCTCTGCTCAATCGTCGTAGCTATGGCCGTGCCGGCAGGGCCGGCCAGGGGTAAGCCCCGCAAGCCAGTCGGCTTGGGCAACCCCCCGGCAAGGGGCAAAAAAAATTTTATGCATACAAAAAAAATTAGAAATCCAACAAAAAAAATTATTTAGGGGCAACCAAGCGAAAGGTCAACCTTGAGCAACCCAAATGTCGGGACCGGCACTGCATGCCGCAGTGGGTTGCATCGATGAATCACCGGAAGGGGTGGCAAAATGGTTCCAAAACTTGGGCCATAGGAAGGAAAAGTTAACGACATTTAAGTTGTATTTGCATGACCAGGTGAGTGGTAAGAACCCAACTGCAATTGTAGTGGCCCGAGCCAACTTCACTTCCAAGACTCCCGCCCCCATCCCGTTCGGGAAAATCGTCGTGATCGACGATCCGTTGATAGTTGGGCCCGAACTCAACTCTACCGTCATGGCCCGTGCCCAGGGGATTTATCTATCGGATGGGCAGGAGGAATTTGTTCTAAACATGAACTTCAACTTTGTCTTCACCAGTGGAAAGAACAAGGGTAGCACTCTTAGCCTTTTTGGGCAAAACCCGGTCTTTCATCAGTACCGTGAATTGTCCATTGTCGGAGGGACCGGTTTTTTCGACTAGCACGAGGAATCGTCACCGTGAAAACATACCAGTTCAATGCCACCTCCAATGATGCTACCCTTCAGTACTATTTTGCTGTCCTTCACTATTGAAATGATTGATTATTGGTCCGATTAAACAAGAATAGTTGTTGTTCGTAATAAGACGCAGCAAATTTTGTTTTTCTTGCAACTATAATTTTAATATCCCAAGCTTAATATCTCGAGCTGCATCTCGATTCTCGTGTTGTATTTGAATCTTATTATTCAAAGGAAAATAGCTTTTTAATTTATTTATTCGTGTGGCATATATATAGAAAAGAATAATTCGTTATTTTGTGGTACAAAAAAGGAAGAATCTTAACATAATTTGCAATAAATCCCAAGTCCGGTCCAAAATGATGAAGACCACAAGTTTGAAGATAAGGTGGGGTGCACATATTTGGACTGAGAGACCTTTTGAAACCATGTTTAAAAACTTTCAATGGGCCTTTTTAGTACTCCCTCCGTTCCTTTTTAATTGTCCTACTTCGTAATTCCAACTTATTAAAAAGACATCATCATTATACCTTTCACATCAACTTTTTCCTCCAATTTCCCTACTTACCCATCATCATTACACTTTTACTCACTTTTCAAAATGGAATCTACTTTTAGGAGCAAATTAGACAATTCACCAATTTTTACCCACTAACTTTACAAAATGGACACTTATTTAGGGACAGCCCAAAATGGAATACCGGACTATAAAAAAGGGACGGAGGGAGTAATTTATTTATACATTGTTGTGTCAATTATAGACAAAATAGGTTCGTTATTTTAGGCTTAAAAAGGGAAGAATCCCAAGATAATTATGTGCAATTAATCAGTAACTTATATACTTTTGTGTCAATTAGTGCTTGTTCATACCTATGGTACTACACATCCCGGTTGGAATGGCCCGTCAAACATGGGTAGAGACACCATCATATCACAAAGAAGCAGAAATGTAAAGAAACGTTTTGAAATGGCGACGGGGACGAAAGTCCAATTCCTGGCGGGGGAATGAAAGTCCAGTTCTTGGCGGTGGGAGCAACGTCGTTGGAAGAGAGAGAGAGAGAGAGAGAGAGAGAGAGAGAGAGAGAGAGAGAGAGATGGCGCAGTAGGTTTTGAAATACATAAATGTTTTGGAATGTGTATACTGGTGGCTGTTAGGGCAAAAATGATTTAATAGCAGCTTTGTAATATATGTAAAAAACATGGGTAATATATGTAAAAAACATGGACACTTTAATTTATTGGGGAGAATGCATTGTCAACTTGTGGATCAAATGAATATCAGCCTTGGATCAACTTGTATTTGTGTTTGAGTTATCCCCACACCCTTATGTTTTATTACGTAGATTATAGACAAAATAGTTTCGTTATTTTGGGCATAAAAAAGGTAGAATCCCAAGATAACTAGGGAAAATAACGGCCCAGGACGTGTTTTGATAATTAATACCCGTCAAGGACATTTTGTTCATTAACAATTGTTCTTAGCATGTCCTTGGCGGGTATTAATCATCAAAACACGTCCTTGACCGTCATTTTCCTAGATAATTATGGACAATTAATCCCAATTAAGTCTAGTCCAAATTAGGACCACGAGTATGAAGATAAGGTCATAAGGTGCGGTTCACATATTTCAATAGACACGCCTCCAACACCAACAGAATGCCAGGGCCAACGGCTCAGGGCGCCACTTAGCCCACCTAGCTTTTGGCCTGACAGTATGCTAAACTTGGCCTGCTGGCATCCGCCCAACCATTTTGATTTGAAAATGATTTCGGGAAATTTCTGGTCGGTTCCATTTTTTGTTTGTTCAGAGTTCCATGTAAATTCTTTTTTGTAGAGCTATTCCATCCAATTCCTTCCCCTTTTTAAAGATGTTTTTACTATTTTACTCTTGTCACTTTTCAACACCTGTAGAATTCACACCCCTCACATCCACAGAATTCACACTCCATAGAATTCACACTCCACAGAATTCAAATCCCAAGAATTCACATTTCATTTTTACTATTCATTTCCCTTTGCCAAATTCACATCCATTTGCAAGAATTCACACTCATTTGCACTATTCGCGCCCTCAAAATTCTGCATAAATTATTGGTGCGAATTCTTGAGCACGTGAATTTGGCCCCAATACACCATTTGCAAAATTCACACACCTTTATAGAATTCACGTTCCTAAAATTCACATATCAATTTACACCAAAAGAATACACAATTCACACCTGTAAATCAAACCTGATATTTCTAGGTTGATTTATGGTCCCCAGAATTCACAAGTTTTTGCAGAATTCACACTTCTTTACAAAATTCACATCATTCACACTCACCCAAATTACACAATTCAAAACCCTAAATCCAGAATTTACAACCTTCTAAAATAAAGAATTCACACCTTAAAAAAACAGAATTCACATTTCCAAATAAAGAAAAAAAAAAGCCTGAGATAATAACACTAATAAAAATTAACACCAAAGAATTCCATTATCAATCAGATAATAAAAATAATCAAGTCTAAACATGACATTGGAAATAGTTTTCACCAACACCACCGCCATTCGGAAGCTCGAGATCAGCACATCTAAATTCATCAAAGTCGTAGCGAAGAAAACAACGGCGACAAATCCAGCAACGGTGACTCTGTTCAATGCGGCGGCGATTTTTAGGAGTGGAGGAAGGTCTCGGAGAGTGCGCGGGGGCAGAGGAGATCGAGGATCGTGGTTCCTTATAATCGGGATCAGAGGTATCCAAGCAAGAAAACACTTCCTTCAACTTAGAAGCGGCTCGCCGGGGTTGTCGGTGGTCACCGTTGATTTTGCTGCCGGCAATGGGGAGGCTGCTGCTCTTGCTGCGGTGGTTGTGGAGATCAAGACGGAGGTCAACATCGATCAAGAGGGAGTTAGTAAGCGGAGAAGAAGCTGGAGGAGTGGAAGGCCGAGGTGGGGGAGAGAGGAAGGCCAGGCAGAAGGCCAAGGTGGGGTAGAGCGGAAGGCAGAGAACAAGAAAGAAGAAGAAAGAAGCCGGAGGAGTGGAAGGTGCGGAGGAGAGCAAGGGTGTATTGGGAAGATTACCTAAAACAGGGCCTGAACGGGTAAGGTTAGACGGGGGCTGGGCTGGGAGCCTGGGATGGGTAGACAGTGACAAAACGGATGCTATTAAGTCTATCAAAAGGGGACAAAATTCCTCAGCCTGATGGTTTCAATTCTGTATTCTGCTAACGAAAGTCGCGAAGTTCTGGTTTCAGTCGCAGAGTTTTTCTACTTATTGGAAATGGAATGGGGCTTCAATTGCTCTGTTCCCTAAAACGCAGACCCTTCATCTATTAGGACCTCTAGGCTGATAGCCATTGTACATTGCGAGTCGTACTTCCAAAGTTCCAAGCATCATTGGCCAAAGCCAATCAATCTTTCTTGAAGGCAGATCAATCATGGGCAACATTGTTCAATGCAAGCATTTATAAAAGATATCACTGAAAGGGGACGGTTCTGATGGCACTTTCGCAAGATGATTGTTAGACAACGACGAAAATATTTAAACCGAGGTTTGGCCCAAAACTTTAATTCAACTTTCTTCGGCTTGACAACTAGCATCCCATAGGGCCTCAATGCCAATAACCGGGTGAGAGAGTGATTTTTAAGGGTAGATCTGTAGTTGCTTAAATATCTTCTGTCGTTACCGTTGGTGGGTAGAATTGGGCTATGAGGAACCAAGTGATGAAAAATTCTAAAACCCACTGCTTACTTTGTACTCCATTTAGAAGTGGAGGATAGTGCGGCGTGGTTCCTTGCAGCAAACAAGGAGTAAAGCATTCCATCAACTTGGAAAGGCATCATTGCGGGAGAGTATTCCCTTCCTTGGGTGCGTCTGATTTCGTTCAAGCATCGTGTGCCTTGCTAGTCTTTCATTGTTGCTTAAATTTCACAATATGTGATTTTTGACCCCGTAGTGCAGAGTGTACAAAGAGAGCCAACTATGGATTTTAAGTACTTGCAAAGTTTAGTATTTCCCCAACCCCAGGAAAAAAAAAAAAAAAAAAAACAATGTTAAATCAAAAAACACTGTCATTTATCATAAAGCACATACAATCTGGGACACAAACCGTGACAAACAAACATTAATAGTCGGAATTTGTAAAACAACCGAATAGGTGCTTAATAGCTAAGATCCATGGCTATTTTGACCTTGATAGAACTTTATAATATTATTTTAATTTCCGAATGTGTCCCCAAGTTGTCGTAGCATTTTGGTATTGATAAGTGAGGTCATATGTGCATGTCTGTGCTTCCTTCGCTCTCAATTTGCATGGTTACACTAACGTTCAAATGCACAACTTCAACATTTAAATGTAGTGGAATGTATCGCGTCACATGTTGGACACATCAAAGGTTCTATACACAAGACAGTGAGACAATCATCTACGCATAAATGTTCTACTCATGTAAAAGCCCTTTATTTCATATCTTACACAAAATAAAAGAATATATGGAACTTCAAAATTTTACGATATCTCCGTACCTTAAGACAGTGAGTTTGGCACTTAAGCCATCCACAATGGTATAATAAAAAATGGATAATCAAAAGTTGACATATCAGTTTTTGATTATTCACTTAAGAGGTTACTAAGTTTAATAATATTGAGGTTCACAATGGTCACTTCTAGTCCGTAACCAAAATAAGGATCTACTACAATTTCACACAATCTCTCTCTTCCCCTCTGTTTTTCGCCATTCACTTCCCTCCATTACCTTTTTTTTTTTGGGCAAAAATATATCGAACATATGGTATGTTCTTCCTAGTGTTATCTATCAAAATAACCTATTCCTGTAACCAATATCACAAATCCACCACTCTCTTAATCTTTCAAAAAAAATCAGATGTGTTCTTGAATTTGGAAAATAATGCAAGGCTCTTCCTTTTTTTTTTTTTTTTTTGCAGGGTTCTTCATTTACTCAACCATAGAGGGAGGAACAAAAAAGGAATAACCACTTTTTAGTCGGAAAAATCATTTTTTTGGCTAAAAAGTGATTATTTCTCAAAATACTTGGATAAAAGTAAAAAAAAAAACTTTTCTGATTCCTCTCGTTAAGACGAATCAGTAAACCATAAAAGTTTGGCGCAAAACTAACAAATGCCAAATGGGCTTTTTTGCCTTTTTGGTCCCCAATGTATTAGCGAGTTGTCAATTTGGTCCCTAATGTATGAATTTAGCCAATTTGGTCCCCAACGTTTAAAATGTGTGCCAAAATGGTCCTCTTCCCCAACGGCGTTTGCCTCTTCCATCAAAAGAGGGGGCATGAATGGTATTTCACCCCCTTTACATGTAACTTATGCCTAGTTTGGCATTATAAGCCAATCGGCTTATTTCTTTGGACATTTGTTAGTTTTTTCGTCTATTTTTTGAGAATATTGCTTCTTCATGACGAGAATAATTTAAAAAGTAAAAAAATTAGGGTCAAAATCTATTTTTTTTAATAAAGAAGAAAAAATTGGCTTATCGGCTTTTTTTTGGTCTTTATTAAAAAAAGATTGGGTTTGATTGTAATTTTTTTTACTTTTCAAATTCCTCTTGTCATGAAGAAACAATAATCCTCAAAAAATTGATAAAAAAACTTTCAAATGCGATTTTTTTTGAACGTGAACAAAATAAATAAGTCGACAAAAAAATCCTGGGTAAACAAAATCTCTCTCCGTGTGTTTTCTTTTGAGTGTTACAATCTATATAAGAGGTGGGGGATGACATTTGGCGGGAAAAAGCTCTCCATGAGAAAGAAACGTGTACAGGGGTGAAATACCATTCATGCCCCCCCTTTTGACGGAAGAGGCAAACGCCGTTGGAGAGGAGGACCATTTTGGCACACATTTTAAACGTTGGGGACCAAATTGGCTAAATTCATACATTGGGGACCAAATTGGCAACTCGCTAATACATTGGGGACCAAAAGGGCAAAAAAGCCCTAACAAATGCGAAAAAAATTCAAATAAATACAAATTTCAGATTTAAGTTAAGTTCATAAGAATGCAGCCTAAAATAGAAACGGAAAAGAAGAGTGAAATACCTTAATCCGATAATGATGGATTAAATTGTAGATGATCGAGAAATATGAACTTCATTTTTGGAGGAAAAGAAAGAGAAACAGTTTATGGTTGAAGTGAAGAAAATATAGAGTAGGTGAAGAAGCGAAGAAGAAAATACTAGTTGAAATACGCATGTATATAAATTTTGGAACCAGTTAACTTATGTGGTACAAGGTTCACAAATTTTAATTATTGAAAAAGGTTACTAGTTTTGGTTATTCAAAACCCAAAATTTGATTATTTCTAAAGATGTTGCTAGGTTTAATTATGCCATTGTGAGCTATTTTTTGCACCTATATTGTTAACTTTAACAACAATTGACTTTTGATTATACCACTGTGGATGGCCTTATATCACATAATAGGTTTACAGTACTTTCAGGCAAGTAAAAATGAAAAGCACATCAGACGACGACTACTTCACTTATTAGATTAGTATTAACCACTTAACTTCAGAACGGAATGGGAATGGAATAGAAAGAACATGAAGCGCTAGCACACTATAGGGCCGTTTTTTCTTTTCTTTTCTTTTCTTTTCTTTTCTTTTTTTTTTTTTTGTGGGAGGGGGTGGATAATGAAGAAGCAAGTTTATCCTCGCCCCATCTGGTAGCTGGTGGGTCTCCCCATCTCTCCTAAACTTCCCCTGATCTTCAGCCTGATCTGTATGAGGCAGAAACTCGTCTCACGTACGGTTTGGAGGCCAAGCCCCACCCCAGCAGTAAGAGTGGCTTAGGTCAACTAACACAACATCAATTTTATAAAACTGTTGGACTACTCAAAATCTATTCAAGCACTCATCTCAAATACATCTGATGTTTGCCCAACATTTGAAGCAGAAAATTTTATAAGATGCATATTTATTAAATGAGCCTATCGCGGTGACATATAGAAACTATACCCTATAAAAAATAAAATAAATAAATAAAAAGGAGAACTCTCTTATTATGCTTAAAATAACCTAAACGCTTTTTACACTTGAAAACAACATATGATTGAGGAATATGAATGTTTCAGGCATGTCCTAGTGTTCTTGATAAGGGAAGTTGATGAATCCAACACTTAAACCCATGTAACGCACCCAACTCTTATACCCAGCCTTGTGATATAAATCGCATCAATTTCAACAATATCTTTCCTCGGTTATAGTCCCATGTGAAACATCTCCACAGTCTTCTCTCCTTATTTCATCTTTTCATTTTTGTTACCAAATTTTCAATCTATTTCAGAACATCAACAAATACTTAATTTTTTTCCCATAAAAACTATACTACTACTTGCTAACTCATTGTGCAATTTGAAGACTGACTTTATAGTGCACTTCAACGCTCAAAAAAATTAGGTTGATAAAATGAACGCCTTTAACGGTGATGTACGCACACACACATGTCCCTATTAACATGTATTCCCTCCATCTTATTTTATTTACTTCCACCATCAGCGTTTGTTAATTCGCAAATTTGCTTTTTTAAATTCCACAAAGATTGTCAATGTAGTCACATCAATGTACAAAAAGAGAGTGTATTTCCTTTCTTGCCTTCTTTCTTTGTGTAGTCATATCAATATTTAAAACTTCACCTTTGAGCCAAACTTTTGATTGAAGGGCAAAAAAAATAAATTTATCTTACAAAAAGCTAGTCACCTTGTTTGGTTCAACTCTCATCTCATCTCATTTTTTCTCTCTACACGTTTCTCAATACCTTTTTCTTTCTATCTCTCTCCACTCATTACATCAAAAATAACTTTCAAAAATTTGAACCAAAATTATTTTGTGTGAGCAATACTATTTTTATCTGTTCATTAATTTAGACATAATTAGTCGAACTGCATCATAAAAAAATTAACTTAATCTGATAACTACAAGATGGCAATGATGACTAGTTTTTGCATAACCGAAGTGTAAAGTAAGTTGTTAATTGGCTAAACTCAGAACAGAGCTACTGAGCTCCTACGAATACATACAAGGGTACATATTCTGCGTACATACGTCTCTAGCACCCATCTTTGCAAACAGCTTGCGAAATTCAAAATATTAAGTTCGCAAATTTGCTCGAATTCTTGTAAAATAAGCGAGTTCGCGATTTTGATGCGTGTATGTTACAAGCGAACTATGTGACTAAAAAGGTTATTGGGCCTTTCTACAGATTGGCCCACCTTTAACACATACGACAAGAGTTGTAAGAGCTGACGACCTAATTCTAGACCCAAATATTGGGCCTGAAGCGAGCTGCTTTATGGGCTTCCTGTCGGACCAATCAAGTAGGATTTTTTTTTACTTTTATCTCCTAGAATTTCGACATTTTTTCTACTTATCCTTAAAGTATGTAACAGAAAATTTTGTACCCTCAACTCTCTGTTCTGCAATCTATTTTGTCCAAAATTGTATGAAATTGGAAAAAATTTTACCTAGAAACTGGAGGAAATAAATTACAATCAAAAAATTGAGGGACAAAATTGTTGTTTACATAGTTGAGGAACGAACTAGACAAAATATGAATAATTTAAGGGATAAAAGCTAATTTAACTCAGTAGGAAACACCGTAACTATTATGTAGTCATGATGCATTAGTGATCTCTTTGTATCAACGTTTTGTGAGATATTCTCATGTCTATCAATGGGAATGAAATAAATAAAACTACACAATAAGCATCACATCATTGATCATAAACAAATGTTACAAGGGCGACGGGAACAAGAGGAACAAAACAGTTTATAAAGCTCCAACAACGGGTATAGTAAGAAAAATTATACAAAAAGAAAAAGAGAGGTACGAAATAACCATAGCGGATGCATCAGATGAATGTCAAGTGATTGATATTATCCCTCCAGGACCAGAACTTCTTTGTTTTCAAAGGGGAATCTGTCAAATTTGATCAACCATTAACGAGTAATCCTAATGTGGGTGGATTTTGTGTGGGTGAGTGTGGGTGGGGGGACTATTTAATCACACCATGCTAAAAAGGGTATTGATAATTTAGGGACAAAATTTGTTATTTTCCAGGCTATTTATTATCCATTGCAGTTAAAGGAAATAAGGGGCAACACAACTAGGGGTAGCCCTCCCTCAATTATTTCCTAACACTTCATTTCGGTGAAGGGTGGAAGAGTCCACCTCCACTTATTTAGATACAAACACACGAAAATAGAAATCGTTGAACTAAGTTATGGGGAGGACCACTGGAAAACAAAACATAAAACCAACTGCAAAGAAGAATTATTCATTTGCTGGGAACAAGAAGGTGTTTTTTGACGGCTTCGGTGTCCTTATCCTTGAGGAAATTCATGTACCATATGGCCGATCCTCTAGGATACCTTGTGAGATTTCCATCTCTGAACTCGATATAGATCAATCCATAAAGATTAGTGTAACCAGTAGACCATTCGAAGTTGTCAAACAGCGACCACAAAAAGTAACCCTTCACCCTAACGCCGTCACTGCCAAAATAAGGTTTTGCACATAAAATAAGTTTTTATATTTTCGTTATTGCTCAAAACACTAGAGAGAGACAAAGTTATTCAAGTACGTACTCAATCGCTTCCCGAAGGCAACGGAGATGATCAATGTGGTAATTTGTCCTCATTTCATCCACTCTTACTTCTGTAAATCTCTTTTTCAAACTACTCTCTTCTCCCAACCCTGCAAAAAGGGAAGAATACTTAGGACCCAACCAAGAGAGAAATCCCTTTTAGTTCTTTATGCATCAGAATTATCATTTCTCCACACTATTGAAAATTTTAAGAAAAAAAATACCCAGATAAATAGGGGATTAATCGCTTACCATTCTCTGTGATATAAATAATCGGGTTTTTGTACTTTTTCTTTATGTACATCATAGAATCATAAATTCCTTGTGGGTACACGTAGATCCAACCGCAACTAGCCTGCAACATTATTGTCAAAAAAAGATATCTTAATTTCAGGACTAAACATTAATTAATTTATACTAATAGAAGCTAGGTTTTTTTGTTCTGAACAGCGAAAAAAAATCAACAATAACAGAAGATCGAAGGTTACAATGGATAAAGGATAAGTATATAAATCGACATCCCAACGAGATTGACACCCAAATCTCACAACAAACATATGCAATATGCAGTACAATCCTATTTTGGTGAACTTTTGATTGAAGTTTATATAGCTGGAGGCCTGACCTGTGGACCTATCGGAACCCCATTCCGCACACCTGGAAAAATTATCACATACCACCTTAGTAAAAGTATTGGAGGTTAGTTTAATATATAAGAATTTACAGAGTTATAGTTCTGGGCTTACTTGTGTACTTGACCTTAGGATCTGTGGTGTAGCTTAACTTTTCAACGTTACTGTTTGATGCATCTGCTACATAATGGGCAGTATAGTAATTTATTCCAAGAAAATCATACGATCCTTTCAGTTTTTCAGATTCGGTATCTGAAAATTCAGGTAGACGGCTACCTACAAGTTTCCTCATGGATTGCGGATAACGACCATATACAATTGGATCCAAAAACCTGATCAAAGACGTACGACATCAACGAATCATAAAATGCAATATCAACTGTAAATGCAATCTCAAAAAAATAAAACCGCGTTCAACGTCTACGTACGGTGCATTTTTTAAAATAAAATCAAAACCAACATATTCTTTCCTTCTTTTCTAGCTAGGTTTCTGCCTTCATTAAGTATGCATTTTCCCTAGCTAGAATGTAAGTAGTACTCACCATCCTAACATGAAATCTTGTGCTCGTTCTGTAGCATCAATATCAGCTTTTGAATCAGTGTAAGGCTCCATCCAGGTTATCACATTAGTGATTCCAATCTTCCCCTTTTGGCATGCCTATTAATGATCAAACACGTTCCATATTCAATTAATTCGTCAGAGCCATTTCCAAATCTCTAAAGTTTTGAGACGAGACAGAAGACATCAAAGATTATATATCAATTAATTCTAGGTTATCATATTAGTGTGGGAAGTGGGACCTAAAGTAAAACTGATCGAACCTGATAGTTTTTCCTATAGAGATCTACTGTAGCTGCATGAGCAAGAAGAAGGTTGTGCGCGACTATGTAAGGTTCTGTGGCTGGATTCCCATTGTCAAATGGTTCCGATGGAGTTCTTGTATTAGATCGATGCGACTGGTCGAAACTCCATGTGCTATCTTCAATCGAAGATGTAAGAGGGGTTACAGCAGTAGTGCCTCGACCTGGTGCGTTCGTGCCAATTACATACCCATACTTACTGAAGCTCCATGGCTCATTTAGTGTGATCCAATGTTTCACTCGATCACCGAACTCCCAAAAGCAAAGATCCGCGTAGTCACAAAAGTCGTCCCTAACATTTAGACCACCAAAGCTCATTCGATTACTTCAGCTAATTAATAATACTCATTAATTACATCTAGCCTTGAGGTGGATATATATAGCTAATTAATAAAATCGGATTCGATCACTCACACTATTTCGGAACTTAGAAAACCGCCATATGCATCCTCCAAAGCTTGGGGAGCATCCCAATGGAACAGAGTCGCAAATGGTGTTATACCTACATACATACACCAATACAAATTATGTTGGCATGCGCGCATACAAACTTTTTGAGATTAAATGAAAACATGATTTACTATTCGTATCAAAATCCATTAAGATCATGATTAATTTGAGGGACATAACCATTTGCTATAAGCTCGTCAATTAGATCATTGTAAAACCGGATCCCTTCCTTGTTAATACCCTGGTTTAGCTGTCCACCTGACAATTGCATTATCGTACTAACATTAGAAACATGCCCAAGAAATTAAATTAAATAGTACAATTAAACTGGTTGAAGGAAGGAATGTCAAAAGCAATTTCATAAATTGATGTTTGCATAAAGCCGGCAAAAAGTACTGAAACAATCAAATCTTACAAGGCAAGATTCTGGACCATGAGATTGAGAATCTAAAGGCCTCCAAACCCATTTTCTTCATGATCTTCACATCTTCCTACAATTTCATATGTTCCGAAACCAAAGGGCAGTTAAAAAAGATGTTATTGCCATCACTATTCATACTTCGTGGTGATAAATGGAACTGCATAAACTATCTACCTATATTATTCAAAACAATTTACCTTAAATTGATAATAAAAATCAATTGCTGTGTTTCCGTTACTGCCATCAGTGATCCTACCTGCCATTTCACCATGAACATCCAAAAAGATGAAAAGATGGTTATTGCTAAATAAGAGCAAGGGCCTAGCTAATTGTTGAAAAACTAGCTATTAGCTTTCTTATGCAGATTTGCATGTTAAATATTTGGTAGTGTATTTTTTTATTTTTTTTGAACAGCAAAAAAGGATTTTATTAATCGATCATTGAAAATAAATTACAAAGATTAATTGAAAGGATCCAAGCATGAGGCATCAAACCAGAGGAAGAGAAAAACCACAAGAAATACAACTTCTCACCCCGACAATCACATGCCAAGCCAGTCCCTTGGGGATAGAATTGGTTTGTTATTTCTATGGACACAAGTGATACAACCATCTAGAGAGAGAGAGAGAGAGAGAGAGAGAGAGAGAGAGAGAGAGAGAGAGAGAGAGAGAGAGAGAGAGAGAGAGAGAGAGAGAGAGAGAGATTACCAGGCCATCTCTTGGTGAAATCATCCCAAATGCTTGGGCCGCGACCCCCTTCCTTTGCCGCGCCTTCATACTAAGAAAAAACACCAATATTAGTAGAAGTAGAACGTTCCTCTATTGAAGATTTTAGAAAATTACATTTGACCACCAGACTCCATTTCAATGGAGAAAGCTACGGGTAGTACCACATGCATGACTAATTGGGACAGAAGCAAATGAGAAGTGTGCTCCCAGTTTTTTTGTTTTTGTTTTGTTTTGTTCTTTTTTCCGTGATTTGTAGATGATTAAGCATGGTTTAATTAATGTACACATGCAATTGATCTTTTATTTTTATTTTTTTGATCCGCACATGCAATTGATATGTGTAACAGTGTGTTCCATGCAAAATTAATTACTCAATCTATCCCTCATTCTTATGGTCTGTTTCAAAAAATCAAAGCAACAATTTTTTTTAATTACTATCCAAATGTACATGATGGTCCTGATGGAGAAGTATGCTGTATGCTCCATGCAAAACTAGTTACTCGCGCTCTTATTCTTGATTCTTCTGTCCTTTCAGAATGTCCCCGCAATATTGTTCCTTTCATAATATCAAATTAAAGCAGCAATTTCTTTTTTACTTTTTGAGACTATCCAAATGTGCGTATCCCCATCTTGGTCATATCCCTTAAATATTACTAACAAATTCCTTTCCCTTTGTTGATAAAATAGTATAGGGAAAGTCTACAATACACACCACTTAAAATGGTGTACCATATGCACCTATTTTATAATTCATTCATAACATTTTACCATGTTTCGTAACTTTTGTTCTAGAATTTATAACTTTTCAACAGTACAATTTGTAACATTTTCATTATAATTTATAACATTTTGGTGTATATTGTAACCTTTATACAATTCGTAACTTTTTAGCAATACGATTCGTAACATTTTCTTTATAATTCATAACATTTTGGGGGGTGCATATGATACACACCCAAATAAGGGGTATGTATTGTAGTCTTTCCCAATAGTATAACTTCTATAAAAGACCTAAATACTATGAGACAGGGGGAAGTACCTGATAAGAAGCTGATCCTGTGCCGAAAACAAAATCGTCACTGAAAGAGGCACGATGGATTAAAGGAAAGCCATTGCCAATAACTGGCAAGGGCTTTCCATTAGCGTAGCCATTGCCTTGAGCTTCCATTTGCTTACTTTTTGCAAATAATAGCACTCGTTACTGAAGACAAAGGAGCTTATGTAAAGCTAGTACTAGTGTCGTGGTTTTTTTGTGCTTACAAACTTGGGTTTATATAGGCGTGCAGGAGTATCGAAAAAGATATATGTACCGACGAAATTGTAGGGAAATCGTACCGATCGGCGCGCCGGGCCGTCTCCGGCCACCGGACGGCCGATCCGAGCCGTCCAAAAATTCTAAAAAAAAAAACCGAGGGGCCTACGCGAGAATCAACGGCATCCGATGTGTCTATGGCGCTTGATCTAAACACCCATTTTTCGTGTATATATACACACATGTATATATACACGAAAAATGGGTGTTTAGATCAAGCACCATAGACACATCGGATGCCGTTGATTCCCGCGTGGGCCCCTCGGTTTTTTTTTTTAAAATTTTTGGACGGCTCGGATCGGCCGTCCGGTGGCCGGAGACGGCCCGGCGCGGCCGGTCGGTACGATTTCCCTACAATTTCGTCGGTACACATAGCATGACTCCGGGAGTATTGCATGTGAATTCATGCCTTCATATTTCGGGCACATGTTTTCTGTTTGTTTTTTTTTTTATTATTTGTAAAAGTAATATTTTATTAGGAAAATGGAAAAAGTAAATCTAATAAAAAATTGGAAAATACAGTCAGAGAGACTAAGCCCACACACATAAAGGCCTAAAAAGCCCAAATATATAATAAACAACTCAAACAATCTCCTAAAGGCCTAAAAAGCCTAAATCTTACAATGAAGCACGCACAAAATAACCTAACCCACCACCCAGCGGCTAGCCATTGCCCGCCACGATGATCTAACAGTCACAACCTACCACCACCAAATCGCCACCGCCAAACACCACCAAGCCACATATAATGTGATCAAAGTTTGGGAGCCTTATTTTTTTACTTTTTGCATTTTGCTTTTTACATTTTTGGTTTTTGGTATCATGGCCAGAATGTATTATGAATTTTTAGAGTGTTTGAAAAATATGTGCACGTTGCATTTTACAACAGAAGTAGTATTTGTGAGATATATATGTATGTATGTATGTATGTATGTATGTATGTATGTATGTATATATATACATATGCGGATTACATTTTGTAGCTATTTGTATATATTAACCAAAATGAGAAAAGTGAAAGTTAAGAAATCAAAAATTAAGTTCGTCTCCCTCTGTTTTGGCTTTTGTTCACTAAAGAAAAAACAAAAAATGCATTATAGAGAATTAGTTTTTCACCACTGCTTGGTGCAATTAGTAAGTCTCTGTCTCCCATTTGTGAAAAGTATTGGATTCGAGCCCCACAAGGGACATGTCCTTTGGGAGACAGTGCTATGGATAGCCTTTGGATTCTCCGTGCTAACACTAACACCCCCACTAATCTCTGCTGATGTATATTGCCTGAAAAAAAAAAAAAAAAACACAAAACTTTTTTGGTTGACTCCAACCAATCACCTAAAAGTCCAAATCGGAAAAGTAGGTATTCAAGTACCACTTCGGCAAAAGTAGGGTCCCATATGGGTTCAACGAATTTCGGACTAGTACTCATACCTCATGCATTGTCTGCGTTATGCTCTATCATTGTGCGTGCAAGTTTTTTTCATGAGTTAAAGATTGTTGGACGGTACTGCAGGCGCCTTCATATTTGGGGCGGGGTTGGCTTATTCATGGATATTTATGGACTCGCGTGATTTCGGTCGTTCATTTCGACTTTAGACGGTCCGGATTTAAATGAAATTTTTCAGAAAAAGAATTAAACTCTTCTTTGGAAAAATTTCATTGACATTCGGACAGTCCAAAACACTATTGAATGGTCACGATTCACCTCCATAAATAATTGTTCACGGCACCCTCTGTTAAAAAGATTTTCTCATTTATGGCACATGTTTCCTGTTTGTTTTATGTTAGAACTTGGGGCTCATTTGTTAGATATGAAGAGATACTAAGGAGTTCTAGAAAGAAGCCAATGGCCGAAGTGAAGCGAAGCGAAACAAGTGGAGCGAATATATCCTCATAAAGGCCATATACCGGATAATTAGGAATAAAGTGGCATATAAATACTCTATGTAAACTCTGTTGCACTGATAATAAAAAAAACCTACCGCTCTCACTCCCGTGAACATATTCGATTTTTGACGAACTACTTAAATTCTGTATGTCTTGATTCTTTACTATTTTCATATTAGTACGTATATCGTGCGTGTGTTTTGTCCTGCATTTTATTTTCCATTGCTTGTTGCTTTTCTGATTTGGACCGTTGTACTCAATTTACCGCCTAGTCACATCGAAGATAAAATGGAAAAAAGCACATATAATGTGATCAATGTTTGGGAGCCTTATTTTTTTACATTTTTTGTTTTTTTATTACCTGAATTTATTATAAATTTGTCAGTGTTTAAAAAATATGTGCATGATGCATTTTGCATTTTGCAACAAGAATAGTATTTGAGATATATATACAGAGTCCACTTCTTATAAAGGCGCTCTTACAGTATTAAAGTGCAAACATCCCCTTTTCTCCCCTTTCCCAACCAAAATTCGATAATCCAAGCCATTCAATGTGTTCAGAACGTGATTTTAAGAATACCCGCGAAAAGTCAACAAAAAAAAAGACTGGGAAGGTCTTCATCCGAATAGTTTTTATTTGAATCATTCGATAAAAACCAAACAAAAACTGCTCGGATACCTCATGCATTGTCTGCGTTATGCTCTCTTATTAGTTTTTTTCTAAAGAATTTATTAATCTTTGAACAAGGATACAAATATTAAACAGACCAAGGGCACAGTGGCAATCTCCACCCAAGATTCAAAACCGAAAGACAAGACGCCAACTAAAACAAAAACAAAAAAAACCATCATAAATAAAACTCCCAAATCTAACTATTCCACAAGCACCTTCAATCCTCAAAACCCAAAACCGCCGAGAAAATCAAACCAAACCAAAGGGCACCACACCGTAAGAGGAAAACCAACTCGAACTATAATCAGACAACAAACTCACAACCAAATTGGTGTTTTACTAGGGAAAATTTTTTGACGAATTGATCACGCATTTTCGATAGCTAAATGAGCTGATGTTTTACTAGGATCAATATTAAAATAACTTCTCAAATAAATGGGGAATTTGCACTTACACCCCTTATACTGTCACCAACTTGCACATACACCCCTTATACTTCAAATTTAGGCACTTACTCCCCCTATACTTTGGACTGAAGTACAACTGTTAGAAAATCCGTTAAAATAAACGGAAAAGCTACGGGAAATTTCCCTCAAAAATGAAGGAAAAAAATGCTTGAACTAATCCTGATAGTCATTTATAAGCATTGTCAAACTCCCCTTCCCAAAAACAGAGCATCCAAACCCCTCCCTTCCCCTAACCCACTCTTTGACCCTGTTCTACTAACAACCTTTACCACTTTTTTTGGTTTTGTCCGTATTTATTTATTTTTTTGCGTTTGTTAGTTTTCTGCCTCACTTTTTTAGTTTTCCAATTTGTCTTGTCGAAACGAATTGGAAAAGTAATTTTTTTTTACTTTTACCCAAAAAAGTGGTTAGTTTTGTGCCTCACTATTTTAACTTCTTCTTTTTTACTTAAAAGTGGGTTTTTTACAAAATATTTGGGTAAAAGTAAAAAAAAATTACTTTTACAATTTATCTCGTCGAGATGAATCAATAAATCACAAAAAATTGGCGCAAAACTAACAAACGCGAAAAAAATTCAAATAAAGACAAAACCATAACTTTAAGAAAAAGTTAAGTAGAACAATACCTCTCTCTTCTCTCACAAAATGTCTTCTCAAATATTAAGAAGCCCATCAATTTCAAGTGGGTAAAAGTAAAAAAAATTACTTTTACAATTTATCTTATCGAGATGAATCAATAAATCACAAAAAATTGGCGCGAAACTAACAAACGCGAAAAAATTCAAAAAAAGACAACACCATAACTTTAAGAAAAAGTTAAGTAGAACAATACGTACCTCTCTCTTCTCTCACAAGATGTCTTCTCAAATATTAAGAAACCCATCAATTTCAAGCAAACCGCCACGGCAAATTGGATGCATCCTTTGGCTTGAAATTGATGGGCTTCTTGATGTTTGAGAAAACATCTTGTGAGAGAAGAGAGAAAGTGGATTAGAAGAAAGAATGGGTTTGGATGCTCTGTTTTTTGGAATGGGAGTTTGACAAAGCTTATAAATGGCTATCGGGGTTATTTTGGGCATTTTCTTCCTCATTTTGGAGGAAAATCTTCCACCAGTAACTTTTCCATCCATTTTAACGAATTTTCTAACAGTTGCACTTCAATCCAAAGTACAGGGGGTGTAAGTGCCTAAATCTGGAGTATAAGCGGTGTATGTGCAAATCAGTGATAGTACAGAGATGTAAGTGCAAATTTCCCTAAATAAATTGAACAACTCCAATTATTAGCGTGAGACCCAAAAAAGAGAGTTCCATACAATCTGATGTATAACAATGACCACTGATGTACTCATAATTAGGCTCTTTATAAATGGATGGCACATATATAGCTGTTTCAATTCCCTCGTCGTCAGAAAGTCAAATGTTCAATGGGTATGGTGAATGATCGATGAATACCGGGTAAGATGTAATCAGGGAATGGGTAGGGTTGCAAATGATTGGAGTTATTTGCGACGAGCTCGAAGCCCAAATAAAAAGAACTATTTTCGAACTCGAGTCGATAGGTAAGCGAACGAGCTCGAGCTATTTTGTTTAGCTCATTTCAAATGCGAGCCAAGCACGAGCTACAGCTCAGCTCGAAGGAGCTTGCCCAAGCGCCCATATACATTGTCTGTATTAAATAATTGCAATAATTTTTAATTTTGTGGACTACAAAGTTACACAATAAATAGTTGCCAATTAGTGTCAGAATTCTGTGGCTGCACATCTCGTGTTGTCGATCAAGTCGTTCCATATTAAGTTCATGTCAAAAAGTGATTTATCTAAACCCTCTAACTTCTTCTTTTTTTGGTAGCATACGATTCATTTATGAAAAGGCATAATTAACCGTTTACAATTCTAGAGTGTACAACCCCAATCAAATTTGCATAAAGGAAACTAGTAATACAACTAGCAACAAATGGGTAGATATATAAATCTTCTGCCGAAATCGGAACATCATTCGCCAACGCATCCGCACACTGATAACCCTCGCAACAAATATGCTTCATAGAAACCTCCTCAAAGTTCATCAGGGATCTACAATCAAATACTAATTAACAGATTACCTAGAGGGTCATTTTCCGCCTTCATATCCGAAATCAGCTGTAGAACAGTAATGGCATCAACTTCAATTTCCAGTCTTTGAATATTCTCATCCCTTGCAAGAACCAACCCATCTCTCAAAGCCCAAATTTCTGCTTTGAGACTTGAATTCCGCACAAATATTCTTGTGAAACCCGCCCTATCCAATTGCCACATTGGTCGCGCAAAATTCCCCCAGTGTTTGCCTTCCCCGTGGTCCGATTAAAAGCACCATCCGTATTTTTAGTTTTGAAAAACCCATTCTAGGAGGAACCCAACCCACCATCATATCAGTCCTAGAAGAGATTCTTTTTTGTTGTACAATACAATATATAAAGAACCATTCCACGGATGTGCTCATAATGTTGGTTGCAATTCTCAAATGGTCCGTGCAACTCGTGTTGGAGTTTGGATTGGGACTGTGCTCAAAGAGCCGTTGGTTCATGTCCAAACAACTATGCCAAATAGCAAAGAGAGAGATAATATTCCAAGGGACACCCGAGCTTTGCAAGGTCGCAATCTTGGAGTTATCTCGGATCAAATCAAATGGATTATATATCATGCTGTACCAACAAGGGGAAAGAGAGGGCGCTCCAAATAATTAAGGCCCGATGGCAATCACGGAGATCGAACATGACACGATGACTCCGGAGAGGAAGGGCACCATTCACAAAAAGGAGAGGTGGTGATGTGGCGGAGAAACAAGTTACTCCGGATCAAGAGGCGGTCAAGGCCAGCAAGCCAAACAAAGTGTTGGATGCGGTAAGTACAAGGAAGACGCCAAATCCAATTAAACCCTCTAACTTTGTATCGTGTTAACATATTGTGTCCAGAATTACCGCCGATTAATATACAATTTAATTTTTGTGGACTACAAATTAGTTCGACACGTACGATAAACAGTTGCCCAAGTGCCAGAGTTGTTGCATGTGCCCGCACATTTGCTTTGATGAATTAGGAGGAGGGCAGTGAAAGGACTTGTACCAATTACTCCTACCAAAATGGCTGGTGAGTCTCTACGACAAGTCGCAAGTACTGAATTCAAATTTAAGGTTTTCCAACAAAGTCTCTTAAATATTCACTTTTACTAGTAGTAATTATTACAGAAATAGTTGGTGAGTCTTTTCCTATTCAATGTAGAAATTTTATATCCAACTTAAAATTAGTTGGTAATGAGTGGAGACGTTCCAATATTATACGGAGTATTATCTGATCACTCATTCCACTCTTAAACAATGTGAGATTAGATGTCTCCCTTATACTCTCATGCACATGGGTAGGGTTTGATTGTTATAAGCAGCCATTCCCTTCCTCAAGTCCCCTAGGATAGAGTAGATTAGGTTTAACAAATGGCAAAAAAAAAAAATTGAGCATTGGTGAATATGCTCAAGAAACCAAGTATATTGCTTCCAATTACAATATTTCCACAAATAGGGAAGGTTTTCTTCAATTTAATTTTCTTTTATTTGTATATTACTTGGTAAAATTATGACATTACAATTGGGATATTTGGAGAAAGAAAGAAAGTCGCCTTCAATTCATAATATTTGCACAAAAGTCATAATTTTTGTATGACACTTCGCAACATATCGATGTGACTTTCTAAAAAAGTCATGAATCTATATATAAATGTCATAAATTCAAAGTGATCTAAGAGGGTGCATGCATACCGTAACCATCCTAATAGGAATGTGCGTTGTAGCATTTCTCACTATTATGTTCCTTCGTTGAATGTTAGGTCTGTACCTAGAATTTAATGTTTAGATCTCAACCAATCTTTTCAAGGTACAAGTTGTTTGGCAAGTAATTTCATTAGGCACCACACAAACACAAAAGACAAGCTTCCTCTGAAACAATCTTTATATTTTGTTTCCTAATGACATTGTCTTATTCACGGAGACATTCACGGGGCGCACGATCTAGGCCATCCGTTCCAGCTTTGGACGGCGCCCGATCTAGGTCATCCATTTCTCTGGAAAAATTACATTTAAATCCAAACCGTACGTCCAAAACCGAAACGGACGCACGCGATTCACTTACGAAAGTTCCGTTAAAAAGATTTTTCTTTTCCTGATAAATCCTCCGAAACAATTTACTCCACAAAAACTGAAAGTAACTTTGCCCACCACCAAACTGCTCCCTATACTATGCATGCACCCATATATCATTTTGAATTTGTTAATTTGGAGACTTCGACGATCGAGTTGGAAGCACGCAGTAGATGATGAGAGTAGAAGAATGAATGGCTCCAGCAGATAAGATAAACTTTGGCAAAATGGATCAGTACTGTCCGCAACCATTAATTGGTTCGCACAGTCCCGTACACAAACTGACCAATCCGAGTTCGAAAACAAAAAACACCCCCTATGGATCTCCAGCTTTGATTGATTGATTCACATGTCAACACCGATGGTGGGTATCTTCAGGCCACATTTGATAAATGAGTTAAGGGTTGGGATAGGATTGTAAATCCTGTGATCCCTTTATGGGATTAGTAATATTATGGGGTTACTAATTCTCTCAATTTATGGGAGTATCAATACCGACTCCGACTAGGTATTACTAATCTTATCCGAAGCTCTATGATGCAAAATGACCTCCTTGCCCACGCTATTTTCTGTTAATACCAGTAGTACCCTTTTATACTCACCCTCCTGTATGCAAAAGGACTTCTCGTACTTAAAAACACCCAGACCTAACATGTATGTATGATAAATAAAATAAAAAGAATGTTTTAAACCTTCCATAACCTGAGGACTATTCCATTGGCTTTTGCCTTTTGTAATGCAACATACAGTATTTGTCAAATACTTCTATCCAAATAAAAAAAATTACTTTTATCCAAATATTTTTCAAAATATCTAAGAAAAAAATTCAAAAGCCGATTTTTCGGGTTTTATCTTGGTTATTTTCAAAAATATTTGGGCAAAAGTCATAATTTTTTACTTTTTCATTTTGACGAGATGAATCAATAATCCTCACAAGTTACGCACAAAATTAACAAATGCGAAAAAACTATGCATGAAAAATTATGAGGGAGATGAGAAGATGGAACTCATGCATGCATTTGTAGCCTTAAAGCATCTCATGGCCTCTATAAATTATGCAGGTGCCTTATTTGTCGTAAAATTTGAAAAAAAATCAACTAAATGAACCGATTAATGATACAGGGATGGTTGTCCAAATAAGAATCTGAAAATTGATTGGATGAAAAAAAATGCAAATTGTCCGAAAACGATTGAAAAATGTGCATGCAAAATGTCAGTGGGACTTCTTTGCAATTTAATAGACCAGGTTTTTCACCCATGGGTATGATTGGAAAATGCAATTCGTTATCCTAGGTATTCCAATCAAACAAGGAATTGGAATTGGTAATCACAATCCCATAATTTAATCCTTACACAATCAAATACCCACATGGAACTACCTTTGGGATTACTAATCCCATCTTCTTATCAGTCTCATCTCATTACTAATCCTATTTAATCCAACACACTTATCAAACGTGGCCTCAAGGTTGACTCTCGGACAGGAATGACGGATGGATCAATCCGTCGTGACCACAAGGCCCAGAGGGTGACTGCAGGTTTTCGCATAAACTTAAGTCGAGGTCTAAAAGACGGCTTTTTTAGTTGAACCCACAGGCCACAACCTCGGAAAATTTTTCAGTGCCGAGCGGGTGCCACGTGGTGCCCGCTCGAGCATCAGAGCTATCCATTACGTATTTGAACGGTTCAGATTTGAAGAGAGAAAAAGTGTTGGGGAAAGAGGAGAGAGAATTTCAATTCGAGCCGTCCAAAAGTGTATCAGACGGCTCGGATGCGCCAAACGGGTTCCACGTAAGATATACCCGCTTAGCACTGAAAAATCTCTCCAAAAAATGGCCACAAGAGAATTCATAAAAATACAGAAAAATATTCATAAATTTTGAAATAATATTTTATAGGACCCTGTAAAAAATCAGTTTCAACGGATATCGGTAGATGTGTTTTTTGAATTTATAGGGACGAAACTGCAAAACTAAACAGTTCGTTCCTACAAATTCCGGAAAACATACCTACCGATATCCGTTGGAGTTGATTTTTTACAGGATCCCACGAAATATTATTTTAAAATTTATGAATATTTTTCTGTATTTTTTTGAAGTCCAAAGTGGACCCGAATGGACGCGCGGTAGACGGTCACCGCATTTTCATGCTGTGTGCCTAGACTTTCTGTTATTGATAGAATCCTTCGGATATAGGGCAGATTAGTGTTGGCCCACGTGACATGACATAGCTGCACTGCATACATTGTACAAACGGAGAGTCTATGTACACCGCATGAAAATGCAATGACCGTCCACCGTGAACCTATTGGGATCCACTCCGAGCCCCAAAAAATAACAGAAAAATACACATCCATTCCACAGCCCCCACCATTAGGGTCTTTTCATTAAAGCATTTGATCGATCAGCCATTCATATCTAAGAGAAGAAGTGGCAGCCCATGAGAATGTTGGATGTTGGGCCCGGAGTGTCCCCATGATTTCGTTACTCAATTTCACTCCATGCAAGTGTTCTAAAAACAGACTTGCGAATGCGATGTCGAATGCCATAAAAGACTTAATTGAAGTATGTCCTACTACCAATTAGTTTTAGGAGAGATGGTGGAAAAGCGGTCCGACAAGTGGTATCAAAGTCAAAAAGTCATGAGCTCGAGTCGCTGGAGCGTCATCATGAGGAAAGGATTGTTGGGCCCGGAGTGCCCCCATGAATTTGGTTACACAATGTCACTCCCTGCGACCGCTCTAAAAACAAATTTTTCGAGTGCGATGTCAAATGCTATAAAAGACTTAATTGGAACTCTTTCTACCACCAATTGGTTTTAGAAAAGATGGTAGAAAAGCGGTCTGACATGGGCTTTACCAGGAGAGATTGTTACAATTACGTGAACAACCTGAAGATGACGATGATTAGTGTAAAATCCTAAGATACCCTATATATGAAAGTGTGCCTAAAACCCTAAGATACCCCATAAAAGTGTCTAAATCACAAAAGCCCTAAATAGGAAAGTACATCCTAAAATTCTATAAAAGTGCATATATGAAAACTATTTTACTGTCCTTATGGCTAATTTTCCCTTAAATGATACAAGTCAAACCAAATTGACGCTCAATCAAAACTTTCCAAATTGAAAACATTGAGTAACGTTCAATGCCCTAGGATTTCCATGTCCAAAAATTTGATTAAACCTAATGACTTGAATCTACAGCCAACTTAGAAGGAAAATCTCTTACTAAGATTTACCTCTCTACTTTAAGCATGAGGTGATGCGTGCTTTACCGGAAATCCCCAATTGAATTTAACATATAAAGGGAAAGAAAATCATGAGAAAATTTTTAATGCAACGGGTATTTGTAACACCTCTCTCATATGGTGTGAGACCTATACATACGTGGAGTCCTCATCATGTGAGAGGGCATTACATATAAGCGTTGCATTGAAGATTTTTCCCGCACAGAAAATGAAATGATAAATGTGTATTTGAGAAGGACAGAAGCTTAAGAAGGTAAAAAATATGTAATTAATGAAACACAAGGGAGGTAACAGCCCAAAAAAGGAAAACAATGAGTAATGGAGTAGTATAATTCCAGTGTATTTATACACCATTCTAAACATCCTTCAGAGAGACCAAATGAGAGGGAAAGAGATGGCAGCACTGGCAACAATTGTATACCTCTGCTCAATCGTCGTAGCTGCGCCCATGCCGGCGGTGGGTTGCATCGATGAATCACCGGAAGGGGTGGCAAAATGGTTCCAAAACTTGGGCCATAGGAAGGAAAAGTTAACGACGTTTAAGTTGTATTTGCATGACCAGGTGAGTGGCAAGAACCCAACTGCAGTTGTAGTGGCCCGAGCCAACTTCACTTCCAAGACTCCCGCCCCCACCCCGTTCGGGACAATCGTCGTGATCGACGATCCGTTGACAGTTAGGCCTGAACTCAACTCTCCAGTCGTGGCCCGGGCCCAGGGGATTTATCTATCGGATGGGCTGGAGGAATTTGCTCTAAACATCAACGTCAACTTTGTCTTCACGAGTGGGAAGTATAAGGGTAGCACTCTTAGTCTCTTTGGGCGGAACCCGGTCTTCCATACATACCGTGAATTGTCTATTGTCGGAGGGACCGGTATTTTTCGACTAGCACGAGGAATCCTCACCGTGAAAACATACCAGTTCAATGCCACCTCCAATGATGCTACCCTTCAGTATTATTTTGCTGTCCTTCACTATTGAAATGTTTGATTGTTGGTCCGATTAAACAAGAATAGTTATTGTTCATAATAAGACACAGACAATTTTATTTTTCTTGCAACTATAATTTTAATATTCCAAGCTTAATTTCTAGAGCTGCATGTCGATTCTCGTGTTGTATTTGAATCTTATTATTTCAAAGGAAAACAGCTTTTTAATTTATTTATTCGTGTGGCATATATATAGAAATGAATAATTCGTTATTGTGGTATAAAAAAAGTAAGAATCTTAACATAATTTGCAATAAATCCCAAGTCCCGTCCAAAATGATGAAGACCACAAGTCTGAAGATAAGGTGGGGTTCACATATTTGGACTGAGAGACCTTTTGAAATCATGTTTAAAAACTTTCAATGAACCTTTTTAATAATTTATTTATATATTGTTGCGCCAATTATAGAGAAAATAGTTTCGTTATTTTGGGCTTAAAAAGGGAAGAATCCCAAGATAATTTTGTGCAATTAATCAGAAATTTATATACTGTTGTGCCAATTATAGACAATGTTTCGTTATTTTGGGCTTATAAAGGGAAGAATCCCAAGATAATTATGGGCAATTAATCCCAATTAAGTCTAGTCCAAATTACGACCACGAGTATCAAGATAAGGTCATAAGGTGGAGTTCACATCTTTCAATAGGGACATGCCTCCGACACGAGCAGAATGCCAAGTGCCAACAGCTCAGGGGTGGGACTTGGCCCACCTAGCTTTGGCCTACCTGGCTTCCGCCCAAACATTTTGATTTGAAAATGATTTAATGCTCAAAAGTAGGGGTGAATAAAATAATCATGAAACCGTGAATTCAATCTAAACCAATCCAAATTGAATAGTTTAGTTTGGTTTGGTTTTTTAATGATGTGGTTAGGTCTCAGTTTAAAAAAATAGAAACCGTATTAAATGGTTTGGTTTATGAATTTACGTTAATGGTTTTGGTTTCAAACCAATCCGAACCGTGCGATATATATATATATATATATATATATATATATATATATATATATATATTTGTTTAGATATACTTGATAAACTTAATTTCCTTATCTAATACTCTATTCCACCACCCTATTCTTTTCTTTCACTTCCAATATTAATTTCCTAAACTTCCTATTCCTACAATTTCATTACGCTAAACATACACGGTTTGGGCTTAGTAAATTGATATCCTACTCTTCTTTCTCAGTAACTTATTTTCTAATGTATTCTATTATTATTTAGTTGGTTGATGTTAGTGAATTTTGATAATTTTAATATATTAATTAACGTTTAGTTTAAGTTATCTATGCAATTTTAAGTACTTAAAATAGTTTATAGTAATGATATCTCAATTTTAAGCGAACCGTGGTTCAAAACCGAAACCAAACCGCATTTGAATGGTCTGGATTGGTTTGATTTTATGAATTTTATGGGTTGATTTGGTTCCCTGAATTCATAATCCGTAAGTAATGGTTTGATTATTGAATTACTATAAAATTAGACCAATCCGGTCCATGCTCACCTCTACTCAAAACGCTAGAAGTATACCATATTAACACTCCACACAAGGGATTAAGATTGGAAACACCAGAGACATTAAACCGAGGATTTTTGCATAAAATTAAATAAAAGAGTTGTTAGGAACTAAATTTATTCAGAAAATTGACGCAAAGGTCTTAATAACATCATTATTGTCGAAGAAATCAAAGGATGCTATTAAGTCTATCAAAAGGGGACAAAACTCCTCGGCCTGATGGTTTCAATTCTGTATTCTGCTAACGAAAGTCGCTAAGTTTTTCTACTAATTGGAAATGGAATGGGGCTTCAATTGCTCTGGTCCTTAAAACGCAAACCCTTCATCTATTAGCTAGGACCTCTGGCCGATAGCCATTTGTATATTGCGAGTCGAACTCCCAAGAATCATTGGCCAAAACCAATCAATCTTTCTTGAAGGCAGATCAGTCGTGGGCAACATTGTTCAATGCAAGCATTTATAAGGGATATCATGCACTGAAAGGGGACGGACGGTTTTGATGGCACTTTCGCAAGATGCTTGTTAGACAATGACGAAAATATTTAACCTGAGGTTAGGCCCAAAACTTTATCAGGTGGTTGCAGGAAATTATAATGCAACTTTCTTCGGCTTGACAACTAACATCCCATAGGGCCTCGATGCCAATAACCGGGTGAGAGAGTGATTTTTAAGGGTAGATCTGTAGTTGCTTAAGTATCTTCTTTCGTTACCGTTGGTGGCTAGAATTGGGCTAAGATGAGGAACCAAGTGATGAAAAATTCTAAAACCCACTTCTTACTTTGTTCTCCATTTAGAAGTGGAGGATAGAACGGCATGGTCCCTTGCAGCAAACAAGGAATAAAGCATTCGATCAACTTGGAAATGCATCCTTACGGGAGAGTGTTCCTTTCCTTGGGTGCGTCTGGTTTCGTTCAAGCATCGTGTGCCTAGCTAGTCTTTCATTATTGCTTAAATTTTGTAATATGTGATTTTTGACCCCATAGTGCAGAGTGTACAAAGAGAGCCAACTCCTCTAGCAAACTTGGTTACATGTATACAATCCTACCTTCTCTCCATTCCTCCAACTCGAGCCAGACCCCAGCCACAAAATTGATGTTCTGTTGGGATGGGTTCCTCCAAGAGAGAATTTGTATATCTCAAACACGGATGGAGCTTTCAACCCGATAATGGGCAGGGCATGACATAACATGTACAAGAGTGCTATTACGTGATCACTTTGAATGATGGTAAGTAGAAATGATGACAACAGGGCAGATTAGGGCGGATATGGGTATATTCGTACCTGATACCCGAAAACATTACCCTATCTGAATCTGCTCTATCTGATAACCGAACGGGGTTCGGGGTATTCTTCGAACCGAATGGATAACTGAATTTAGATAGTACAAAATTAGGGAGTCAACCACCAGAATTTTCTCTGCTCTTTGATTTTTCTCGCTTTTCTCAACATCCAAACAGCAGATGAAGCAAACTAAACTCAAGTCCACACAGACATAGAAACACATACCATAGACCCACATTTATACATGTCTTAAGGCTCCGTTCCGCTTTCTTCAAAAACTTTTTTTTCAAAAAGAAGGTAATTTCAAACTCAAATATAATGAAAATGAAAAATAATTTTTGAATTTTTTTGCACAGTTTAAAAGATCTTGATGAGATCTATCAAATAAGATCCATATTGATAAGAAAATTATTTGCGTAAACAAATAATTTTTTACTTTGAAATTTACCTTCTTTTTCAAAAAATTACTTTTTGAAAAAGTGGAACGACCTCTAAGTCAGTAAGAGATATACCAGCAAGAACAAATGGAGACGATTTTGCACAAGAAGGATCTAAAAAGTAGCAATTCAATCAGCAATTTTTGTTTGGCATATACAGACTGTTAACAAATATATGCATGATAATTTGTTGAAAATTATATGCATTACCATTTGATATTTTGATGATTATATTCATGAAGTTTTTATCTTTTGGCAAAAGAAAATCTTTTATCGCAAAGTCCTTTTTCGGACAAATTTGTTTCTTTGCCTTGAAACATAGCATAAAGTCTCTTGGTTTCAATGATTAATATTTACAAAGACTTAATGAGCTCAATACATGTTTTAACGGATTTATTTAGAAGAAGTTTTGAGCTACAGGTTGACGAACCGGCTGACAAGCCGGCTGTCTGAACAGAAGGGGTTGTCAACCGGACTTCACTGGATGACAGGCTGGCTGAGAGAGTGGACGACCTTCCGGTCGACCGGCCGGACGACCAGTAGTGTATTTCTGCAGATTTTCTGCTGATCAGTAAAATCTCAAACGGCTCTATTTTTCCTAAAATAGCTCTCCAACGGCACAGTAATTTACTAACGGCTAGTAGGTGATTGGATGGCTATATAAAGGCTTCAAGAACTCATTGATGAGTACGAATCCAAGCTACAATATTCTATATCATTCCAAAGAGCAACTTCTCCAAAGATCAAGTCCAAAATTCTCCTTGTTCTTCCACTTTCATATTTTTCTTGAGAGAAAAATTGTACAAGACGTGAGCGATATTTTTTCATACTTTCTCCACATTCTTGTAATCCCTAAGCGAGTGTTTGAGTCAAACACTTGAAAGCTTAGAAGACCAAATTCGGGTTTGAATTTGGGTGTTATTGTTTTCGAGAGGTTTTCGGAGAAAACTCTTGCGGTTGTACTAGCTCCTCGGGAAAGCTAGGGGATTAGGTTGTTGTAAGCACCCGCAAGACTTACTGCTTGTAATCTTTTTGAAGATTAGTGGAACCTTCAAGTAGTTGCTTGAGGAGAAGTGGAGTAGGCCGGACCGTGGACAAATCCGGGCTGAACCACTATAATCGGGTTCTATCTCTCTAACTCTCTCTATTTTACTTGCTCATATTATCTTGGCTACAGTTGTTAGAGAATACATTTTAATTGGCAATTTTAATTAGCAATCCTATTCACCCCCTTCTTGGTTGCCTTTTTGGGTAACAATTGGTATCAGAGCCTCGGCTCTTGTTTGTAGACTTCACCGTCTAAGAGTTAAGATCTATGGCAACCACTAGTAGCGTATCATGCATGGAGGGTCAATCCTCAAATAGGCCTCCCTTGTTCACAGGTGCTAACTATAGCTATTGGAAAAATCGTATGCAAATTTTTATCCAATCCGCCGATTATGATTTGTGGAAAATTATTGCAAATGGTCCTATTATTCCTACTAAGAAATCCGGTATTCCTAAGGAAGAGAGCGAATGGACCAACGTAGATAAGAGTAACATAGAAAAGAACTTTAGAGCCATGAATCTTCTTTTTTGTGCTATTACTCCTAGTGAATATGAATGTGTATCCGCTTGTGAAACCGCTAAGGAGATTTGGGATAAATTGAAAATGGCTCATGAAGGAGATAGTCAAGTCAAGGAGTCCAAGATTGATATTCTTGTGCATAATTATGAGCTTTTTAAAATGAAACCGGAAGAGTCTATTTCTCAAATGTTTGCTAGATTTGCTAGTATTACTAACGGTTTGAAAGCTCTTGGCAAGACATATAGTCAATCCGAGATGACGAGGAAGGTGCTCCGGTCCATGCCATCAAAGTGGAATACTACCACTTCAATCATCCTTCAATCCAAAGACTTCTCAAAATATACAATGGATCAACTTATGGGATCTCTCATGACCGAAGAAATCCATATCAATCTCAAAGATGAGGAAGAAGAGAAAGTCAAAAACCTTGCTCTCAAAAGCACCTCACGCAAGTCCAAAATCCAAGATGACTCAAGTGATGAAAGCGAGGATGATGAAATTGATCTCATCAAAAAGTCGCTCAAGAAACTCCTCAAAAATAGAGCATCTCGCAAAGGAAGAGGATTTCCAAAGAAGGATGGGGGCAAAGAAGAAAGTAGCAAAACTGATCCAATTATTTGCTACGAATGCAAGAAGCCCGGCCACATCAAAAGCGAATGTCCATACGCCAAGAAACATTCAAAGAAGAACAAAAGGAAAGCTATGATGGCCGCATGGGACGTTAGTGACGATAGTAGCTCCGATGAGGAAAATGAGCAACAAGATGTCGCTAACTTGTGTTTCATGACCACCGAAGAAAATGAGGTAGATCTCGACTCATTTTACTCTTTTGATGAATTGCTTATTGCTTATAAAGAATTGAAAGTTGATTTTGAAAAGGTTGTTTCAAAAAACAAAGTTCTCAAGAAAATGGCCAAAGATCTTTCAAAAGAAATGAGTGATCTAGTTGAAGAAAGAGATACCTTGGAAGAAGAAAATGAGTCTTTGAAAAATTCTTTGGAAATGGAAAAGAAAGTTTTGAAAAATGTTCCTCAAGATGAATCTCTAGTCAAGCAAGTTGATGATTTGACAAACTCTCTTGCTAAACTTACCAAAGGTAAAGACGGCTTAGATATTCTTCTTGGAAAACAAATGGTTTCTTTTCACAAAGCCGGAATTGGGTACAATCCAACCCAACACAAAAATCTTTTTGACAAGGATCTTCCTCCAACTAGTCATCCTAAACTCACTTGTCATTTTTGTAGAAAGATTGGTCACATTTCTCCAAATTGCCCTATGAAAATCTTTTCAAACGGTAGAAAGACTTGGGTTCCTAAGAACCATGTCAATGCTAACTTTCAAGGACCCAAAATGATATGGGTACCAAAAGTCAAGACTTGATTGTAGGTGTGCTAGAAAAGCACATGTAAGAATCAAAGACAATGAGTACATCAACAAAACTTGACAAAGATGAGAATGGGGGAGAAAGATGAAAGAAGATATTATCCTTCGCCACCGCAATGACATTCCTACCTTCCCTCCTCACACCCATATTGATGATGTCTCAAAGGGGGAGAAAAATCTTGGTTTTATGTTTTTTATGGTTTAAGTTTGTGAATTCTATGGCTTAGAGCTTGAATTTTTCATATATACTTTGCCTATATGAAACTAACCTTGCAGGGATCAGTTTGCGATCATATTATTGCATATGCCTCTCATATTCCTTAAAAGATCTTATTTAGGGGGAGCATATACTAAGGGGGAGATTTATTGACATAATCTTTGCTTTTCATAAAAACCTTCATTTTGTGTCATCATCAAAAAGGGGGAGATTGTTAACAAATATATGCATGATAATTTGTTGAAAATTATATGCATTACCATTTGATATTTTGATGATTATATTCATGAAGTTTTTATCTTTTGGCAAAAGAAAATCTTTTATCGCAAAGTCCTTTTTCGGACAAATTTGTTTCTTTGCCTTGAAACATAGCATAAAGTCTCTTGGTTTCAATGATTAATATTTACAAAGACTTAATGAGCTCAATACATGTTTTAACGGATTTATTTAGAAGAAGTTTTGAGCTACAGGTTGACGAACCGGCTGACAAGCCGGCTGTCTGAACAGAAGGGGTTGTCAACCGGACTTCACTGGATGACAGGCTGGCTGAGAGAGTGGACGACCTTCCGGTCGACCGGCCGGACGACCAGTAGTGTATTTCTGCAGATTTTCTGCTGATCAGTAAAATCTCAAACGGCTCTATTTTTCCTAAAATAGCTCTCCAACGGCACAGTAATTTACTAACGGCTAGTAGGTGATTGGATGGCTATATAAAGGCTTCAAGAACTCATTGATGAGTACGAATCCAAGCTACAATATTCTATATCATTCCAAAGAGCAACTTCTCCAAAGATCAAGTCCAAAATTCTCCTTGTTCTTCCACTTTCATATTTTTCTTGAGAGAAAAATTGTACAAGACGTGAGCGATATTTTTTCATACTTTCTCCACATTCTTGTAATCCCTAAGCGAGTGTTTGAGTCAAACACTTGAAAGCTTAGAAGACCAAATTCGGGTTTGAATTTGGGTGTTATTGTTTTCGAGAGGTTTTCGGAGAAAACTCTTGCGGTTGTACTAGCTCCTCGGGAAAGCTAGGGGATTAGGTTGTTGTAAGCACCCGCAAGACTTACTGCTTGTAATCTTTTTGAAGATTAGTGGAACCTTCAAGTAGTTGCTTGAGGAGAAGTGGAGTAGGCCGGACCGTGGACAAATCCGGGCTGAACCACTATAATCGGGTTCTATCTCTCTAACTCTCTCTATTTTACTTGCTCATATTATCTTGGCTACAGTTGTTAGAGAATACTAGCTCCTCGGGAAAGCTAGGGGATTAGGTTGTTGTAAGCACCCGCAAGACTTACTGCTTGTAATCTTTTTGAAGATTAGTGGAACCTTCAAGTAGTTGCTTGAGGAGAAGTGGAGTAGGCCGGACCGTGGACAAATCCGGGCTGAACCACTATAATCGGGTTCTATCTCTCTAACTCTCTCTATTTTACTTGCTCATATTATCTTGGCTACAGTTGTTAGAGAATACATTTTAATTGGCAATTTTAATTAGCAATCCTATTCACCCCCTTCTTGGTTGCCTTTTTGGGTAACACAGACGATTTTTTTTTTTGTGTACTCAAAGATTGAAACCTCAGCCTCAAGTCTTCAAAAATAAAGCCAGCTCTATGGCAATAATGAGAGAGAGAGAGAGAGAGAGAGAGTATAACATTACGTTTCAAAAATAAAACCAGATCTATAACAATGAAAAACAAACGATCGGACTTCTTTGAGGGAGCAACGAACGAAGATCAAAGAAGAGGGAGGAAATCAATCGGCATGGACGGAGGGAACCAATCAGCAACGTTGAGATCTTTTCTTTTCTTTTCTTTTCTTGACATTCATTATACTTAATCTCCTCTATCCTCGGAAACTTAGGGAGAGGGAGGAGTGCCATTTATCTGAAATCCTAAACTTTGCAAGTACTTAAAATCCTCATATTTATATAAAGGGGTAATTTTGTTTTTGCTGGTAAGTCTGATCGTTTGTTTTCCTGGGGATGGCACTTAAGACATGTCTTTTCCTGGGGAATCAAATGGGTAATAAGATCAATACATGAGAAGTAGTAGCAACAATATTTCTTAAAGAATAGGGTGTAAATTCAAAGAATAACAAACATTTGGTACCACATCTCAATGATTTTAATGAAGTACAGAATTACAGAAACTAAACAAAATCCTCAACAGCTGGCAATGAATCTGTTTGTAGTCTTGGAAATTTCTCTCGCAAAGCAAAAACGGGTTCTTCCCCGGATAAGCCTTGGGCTGCCAAGGCTGGGCATATCTGAGCGCCCGAGAAACTGGAACAGCAACCGTATTCCCGACTTGAATGTACCTAGAGCATTCGGAGTTAGATTACGTAAAGAACAATGTTAAAAAAGGAAATAGAGGTTTTGTTTTTTTGTTTTTTTTCTAAACTTACATGACGGGCAAGCAATGGTAATTTCAAAAAAAAAAAATAAAGTTTAATTTATCCCGAGGAAAAAAAAAACTATGTTAAATCGAAAAATACTATGTCATTTATCATAAAGCACATACAAACAGGGACACAAAACGTGACAAATGTTAATAGTCAGAATTTGTAAAACAACCGAATAAGTGCTTAATAGACTAAGATCCATGGCTACATTGACCTTGACAGAACTTAATAATATTATTCTAATCTCCGAATGTGTCTCCCAACTTGTCCTAGCGTTTTGGCATTGATAAGTGAGGTCATATGTGCCGATGTGCGTGTCTGTGCGTCTTCACTTTCAATTTGCATTGCTACACTAACGTTCAAATACACAACTTCAACATTTAAATGTAGTGGAATGTATCACGTCACATGTTGGACACATCAAAGGTGCTATATACAAAACAGTGCGACAATCATCTACGCATAAATGTTCTACTCATGTAAAAGCCGTTTATTTCATATCATATACAAAATAAAAGAATATATGGAACTTCAAAATTTTACAATATCCCCGTGCCTTGAGACAATGAGTTTGGCACTTATATCGCATAATAGGTTTACAGTGTTTTCAGGCAAGTAAAAAGAAAAAGCACATCAGACGACAACTACTTCACTTATTAGGTTAGTATTAACCCCTTACCCCGGAACGGAATGGAAAGAACGTGAAAAGCTAGCGCACTAAAGGGGTTTTTTTTTTTTTTTTTTGGGGGGGGGGGGGGGGGGCGGTGGGGGTGTTGTTGTGGTTAAACTTGTGAAGAAGCAAGTTTATCCCCACTCTGATAGGTAGCTGCTGGGTCTCCCCATCTCTCCTAAACTTCCCCCGATCTTCAGCCTAATCTGTATGAGGCAAAAACTCGTCTCACGTACTGTTCGGAGGCCGAGCCGCACCCGAGTAGTAAGAGTGCAGCTTAGGTCTACTAACACAACATCAATTTTATAAAACTGTTGGACTGCTCGAAATCTATTCAAGCACTTCAGCCTCTCAAGCAGTTCCAAGGCCTGGCACTCAGCCTATGATGCAGAATATGCGGCCTACCAATCCGATAGCACCACCACCTCAGCTGCCTCAATCTCCATCTTTCCGGCCCGCCATACAACCTTCCTCCTCACAACCCCTAATGCAAGGTATCATCCCAAGACCACAGCTTAGCAACCAGATGAATCCATTTGCTGGAAATCCAACTGCCAACTTAGCTCCACTTAGAAATCCATTATTTTCGAATCCAACTCCGATGCCACCAAACTCTGTTGGCCCTCAAATGGGACTGCGAAATTTAAATCAAACTCCTTTCCCTCATAGGCCTGGAATTCCGCCGCAGATTCCACCAAATTTTCAAGCCGCAGGAGGTCGGCCGCCCAACCAACATCGTGGTGGGCCAGCTTTTGGGCCTGGATCACAGCAAATTTATGATCCATTTTCACCCTCTTCTGTTTCTGCCGCTGCTATTCAGGGAGGTGCTGTGCCAAAGATGAGAAGGCAGGAGAGTGATCCAGAATATGAGGACTTGATGGCTTCAGTTGGAGTGAAATGAGATACTTTCAAGTTGCTACCCCTTTGGTTGGTATAAGAGGGGTTGATGGGCCCCCCAAAAGATGAATTGTCTTAGGATTTTTAGATTATTAATTGTGTTCGCGTTTGTAGTTTGTCAGGACTTAATTTTCTTCGTAGTGGCTTTGTTTTCTTCATGTGTCGATGATTGTATGCCCTTCATTCCTTTTGTTGTGGTGGATTGTAGAGAATATCGATCACCATATATATGTATCCTAGTGCTTAAGTCATGGAATTGCTATCCGCAATGTGCAGATACAAGATGGTAAAACTCAGATGGTAGCACTCTCTTTTCGGATAGTGATTTCTAAAGACGAAACAATGTGACTTGTTTGACTCGGATTGGACACCGTTCTGGGTCCGTTATAGTGTTGCCCAGTAAAAATCAAACACATTATTTGGGTTATTGTTCGAGAAAATCCTTGTTAAATAAAAATCGAACACATTATTTGGGCTTTTGTGTGAGAAAATCCTTGTTAAGTTCCAATAAAGTAGCGCATGGTGTACATTTGAAGTTAAGATTTAAGCAACACAATGAATCTCTTACATACTATATCTACTAGAGTCAGGCTCACGGATGCTATGGTCATTTCTGAGTACTTGCTACCAGAGTAACCACAGAGGCCTAACCTGTAGTTCTGCTGAAGTGAATTTGTTATTTCTCTAGCGGATTGCTACTTAATTTCATGCATACGTACGGTGGATGCAAGAGAAATCACCCTTTTGGGCCTGAAATGCCATAATTAAGGTCAATTGTTCAAGAGGCCTTGTTTCCAAGAAGTTGCTCCTACGCGGCTAGAAAGTTGAGTTTCTTGGGCCGAGTCAGGATATGACTAAAAGCCCATCTTGGTGGCCCAGGCACCGTGGATTGGATCCTCAACTAGCTACTATATTACTCTGAGAGAGAGAGAGAGAGAGAGAGAGAGAGAGAGAGAGAGAGAGTTGCAATTAGTATTTTAGGCTGAATTAACACGAGCAGTTCTAAATTAGCCACTAACACATCAGCCCTTCAAAAAGTAGCCAAGAAACTTCAGTTAAATCTCTCATGATAGTACTATATACAGGTGAAGGGCTTCTATATATACAGATAGTGCTAGAAAGCAACGCAGATTCACATCGAAGGACCAGGCCTGAGCAACCTCTCTAGTTTCTCTGCCTTGGCATAATCGTTCTCCGTTAAAGGACCAGCAGGAAAAGGTGTGATTTCCACAAGCAAGTGTGGAGTTGGAAGCTCATCGAACAAAGCTCTCACATTGTTACAACAGACGCTCTCTCCGTGAGCACTCTCCCTCCTAATTTGACAACCCTGCAAGTCCCACAAAAGCATATACAATTAGCAACATCATCTACCTGCAGAATACATTTGCTGACAAACATCCCAAAGTACGAAACTCCTATATTACTTGGCAGGTGTAGGTATGTGCTCAAGTGTCGGATTAAACTATTTCTATGTCAATGACACGGGGACATGGCAAATGGGGTATACAAGGTGCCATAGAGAATGCCGTCCATCATGTGAAAGTTTATCATTTATGCATAGTTCAACTAAACTCATTAAAGTTGTGCCTCCCTTCGAATTGACAAGGTGCCATGGACACCAGTACTAATATGTACAAGAATCCATGTAGCATTGCCAAGCTCAAACTAATAGCCGATTAATAACAATGATAATAGAGGAAAAGAATCAAGTGGGGGAAAATCGTAGTTGTAAGATTGTGTAGTATCACCTTGTGGGAAGTGGCATCTCTGAATTGATCATCATCTGACAGCAGAGATGCAATGGATTTAAGAAGGCGTCTCCCTTCAGATATGGAAGGTACTTTGTAATTCCGTTTCAATGTACCCTTTGTTGTTGGACGCCATTTGCTTACTTGTTTTCTGTTGTCAGGTGCTTCTTTCTCTGATTCAAATCAAAAAACATCTGAATTGTTCCTTCTTCAAACAAAAGAACACAAGCAAGAAGAAAAAACTGGAAAAAGCCATGCATTTTCCACTCAATTGAAGGTTTGCTAACCGGAAACAAAGAACCATAGCAGAAAATCAGAAGAAAAATATTTGTACCTTCTTTAATCTTTATACCCAAGGAAAGTTGTCAACAAGATTTAGGAGTACCTTCCCAGCCCAAAAACAACTAGTTGTCAACAATAATGGCCAGTAACAACTGAACGCTGCCTTCCTCTACAAAACTACTATATGCATTTCACTAAATCATAGACTTGCAGCCTTAGCAGTCTCTCTGTTGATTGAATTTTCAGTTCTGAATAAGAAGCACGGACACGGACATGGACACGAAAATTCTAAATAAATGGGGTCACCAACATGGCGGGGATACAACAAAGAATATATATCATGGTGGGATAGATATTTAGTTGTTATTCACATGAACATTGCGCATGGAAACAACCAAAACTAATAGCATCTTTACAACCATAATTAGTCTTTTAAGTTACAAGTTAAACAAGGGTTTCATTTCGTCAAAAATTCATTTATTTGTACTTTCTTTTCTTTCCCTTATATTGTGAATTGATCCATGTCATGTTTCTACCCGTGTCCAAGTAGAGACACGGGTGTGTCCCCTGCTTAATGATAATACTGTCTCCTTCAACTGGACTTCCACTATCAACCACAACAGGCATATGAAGCTTACCAGTATCTATTAACCAACTTTTCAACTTTGCCATAAAATGCTAGCATAGAAATTGAAACAACATCATTGAGTTGTGGTACCCTTAGCTACCAGTATCTAAATTAGTCACACCCTCTAAATCAACAAAACCAGGTATTATTGACTTGTAATTGAAGCAAACTCCTACAATAACAACTATGAAATGATAGGCTATCGCAAATTCAAGATACCCACAAACCTGGTTTTCCTTGGACCTCCTCAACCCACTTAGAGAAACCCAAATCATCACCCCCAGTTGCCGTATCTACAAGGACAAAAACAAACCCCGTTAAAATACTGTTGCGGATTCGACCCAAGACACGCCATCCCATGAAAAAAGAAATAGGACCCATACTAAAAAAACGAACAGATGAAAAAAGAAAAGCAAATCCCCATCAATTCATCTTCAATCAGACCTGGAGAAAGTGGGGTTTCTGGAGATCCAGCCAAACCAAGCTTCACAAGGGCGTAGAAGATGCACATCCTTCCAACCCATAGAACAGGGGCCTCAAGCAAGGAAGCATTAACTCTATTGACATGAGAGTTTCTCGATCTATTTCTGCTACCCAAGCCCAAATAAAGCCCTCTTCCAAGACTAGGAAAGAGGGCTGTGCCCAGAAAATGAGTGGAAGAATTCAGAGATTTATCAGTATTGAGGTAGTGTTTGGTGATGGAGGTGGAGGTAATGATGGGGGATTGGAAAGGGGATGTGAAGGCAGTGATCTGTAGAAGCATCTCCTCTTCGTCTGACTGAAAAATTAACTGCAATCAGCGTATATGTAGATAAGGAGAAGGATATGGATGGATACAGACAAAAAGTACTGATTTCTTTTCCGAGACGACGATCGCGACAGCGTTTCACAGAGCGTTGAATATCAAGTGGTGGAAAAGATCCGTAGAGCATCACAGATCGGTGATCCGGTAAAATTGAATAATCACCAAAGAGAGAGCCATATCCTTAAACGTGTCAGATGGGTCCCAAACCCGGGGCACCTCCATCGAACGTGACTCACGTGAGCAAGTTGTATAACGTGTCAGCATGGTCGGTCCTATGTATTTGGAGCCCTAGGCGAACTGACACGCGGGTTTAGTGACGGATGCAAAAATTTTTCTCTCCGGTAAATATGTGAGATTCATATGTCATTCACAAGTATGTGGGAGATGTGCGATTGAATCTACGATCCGAAAATGTGTACCTAAAATCAGCCTTGTTTGGTTTTTGCCCATCGCCAACCTCATAAACTTAGTACAACACGTGTCCAAATTGATTCCTTTAGATGCATGCCATCTGCATCATCTTCCTAGGCATTCAGTTACTTGATTGTATCAGTCTGGTAGTTCCAGAGCTGGTGGGTGTTGGTGGTGGGCTAATAACCCGGCGCCTATTGAGGTTTGGTCCGATGTTGGTGGTTTTATGTGTCTGGACGTTTGTTTTGGGCTGGTGGTAAGTCGTGGTCGTCGGTGTCGGTTTGGGTACAGCAGTTTCGGCTGGAAGTTTACTGGTCTTTGGTCGCTGTGGTCTGGTTGTGTTCGAATCTCATCATGTTCTGGCCGGTGACCTTTGGGGTTTTGTCCATGAGACCCGTTAGCTTTTAGTTGAATTATTACTGTTATTCTGCCTTCAGATTTCAGCTAGGCTTATTTGTTTAGGGTTTGAGCTGTGGATCTCTTCAGATCCTCTGTTACCTAAGTATGGAAGTTGTTCTATAACCAATCGGGGGTTGTCCTAAATCGGCAGTAGGTGCCTGAGATCGACGTTTAAGTTACTTTAGTTCTTTCCTGTATCCGTTCTAAAATCTGTTTGCCCGATGGGCTTGTGATGAATGAATTGACGATTTTCAAAAAGTTACTTGATTGTGAACGATAAATCTTTGAGAAGAAGGGTTGGTGTCAGCGGTTAAAGATAGACGGAGGGACGCATGAGCCAAGACGATATCGATCTTTCCATTCAAATTTCAAATGTTTTCAAAATCTCGTAAATTTTTTGTTTTTGGGAAAGGTTTACCCATCGAGCATTTCCTTGAAAACGTGAAATCCACCCATCCAAGATTTATGAAAAAGAAATATTAATAACCACGCTACTAAAAAAGTTTTAAAAGAAAAAGTTAATCTATTGTACGTCTAGTGTTCTTTTTAGCAATACTTAAGAAGCGCAAGGGATGTGAATATACTCCTAAATTCCAATATCAAAAGGCATTTGAAACCTTGCAACTACATGTTATTCCAAAGAGTACATTATCTAGCGAAAAAGGCTACATTAAAATTTTAATTAGCTGCAAGATTATATGTAAGAGATGGTTATCCTAAAGTATTAGGGATTTCATGATTTGTCCACAATTTATAGGTTGTGCTTGTAATAGCAAAACATGAAAGCTAGCTAGGTCTGTTATTCCTTATTGAATTAAAATAAGGCTGTACATGCCGCCAATATATTTTTTGTATTTCCGTTGAAAGAAATTTATGTCTTGAAAACCGGTAGATATTAATTATTTACTAACTGGAATGCATAGCAAACACTTAATTGACACGAACATCTCTAGACTTTATGATATAAATTTCATGGAAAAAAAAGGATATCCACATGATTACCAACTTACAAGTCTCATTTTCACGAATAATTATTGTGACTAGCTAGCATTTTGGAGGAATTGGTTTGCACTAAATTAGAAATTCCGATGGCGTTGAATAATTCCTATGTAAATGTACTTGGTAAAAACAGGTACATCTCAGAGGAAAGAAAGAGAAAGTGAACAAGCCAATCAAGTCCTAACACAACCCTGACACAAAAATAAACATCCAACCCAACTACCTGACCAAGTCCAATATATGACCAACGGAGAGCATAAACTTGACAAAAATTCTCACATTCCAATATAAAGAGAACAACACTTTCAAAAAAAAATTTGAAAAAAGTATAATGAGAACATAAAATGAATTAACTAATGTTTGTGTATTTGGAAAGTCGTAGAACAAGTACAAATATAGAAACACTAGTTAATTCATTTTCTAGAGAGAGAGAGAGAGAGAGAGAGAGAGAGAGAGAGAGAGAGGGAGGTTTTTAAAGAGGGGGGGGGACACATGAGAGGGACGTACCATTATATCTTTTATGACCAGTTCATATATATAAAAACTGATGACGAATTTATGATATATGGGATGGTGAATGGATCGAGATTCTTTCATGTGATGATTTGGCAAGTGGCCTCCATACAAAAAAAATTAGGTTGATCAGTAATCGGTAAAGACTCGATTACATCGTATTGATATTCATGACGTTCATGAACGCAATGAGGCAAAAAATAAATGCTCGAATCATCAAACAAAATATGATAGGTTTAATTTTGCATCACATCCTCATTAGAAATTATCACGTGAGATGACCTAATTTCTTATATCTATCCCCTCTAGCGGTTCTCAGACAACTAATTAGCAACACAAGGAACAGGATTATCTAAGATTACGAGTCTTGTGTATTTCAAAATCCAAGTGAGCTATGATACATGCAGTGGTGGCTCCGATGTTTGAGTTGCCCAAGCTCGATCCCGAGCTTGGTTGCCCAATTACTATTAAGTCGTAAAAAATAAGAAGACATATAACTGGGGGAAAACAAAATAATCAAGTTACGACAAAAAACCAAAATCAAAATGTAACTCTAGTTATAGTGATTTATGACTAGTACGTTTCGATTCAAAGAAAATAATTTCTCATTGCATTTTTTGAAGCAAAATTTTCAATTAAGTCACCGTACTTTAATTTATCATAGTACTCGTTTTCAATTGATCAAATCAGATCATTGTTAATCTACTTAATCCCTTTGGTGACAATATAGTTCGAAGTTAGGTTTCTATCAACTTCAATTTTGAAAAACTCCTCGCTGTAGTAACTGTAAATAGTACTCCATATTCAACAAATTTCATAACCAACCCATACCATTTGGAAATCACCATCTTCCCTATAAAATAAAATCAAGAATGTTGATCAATCAATTTTGTTACTTCTCTCGGAAATATTATTACCAAATATCTAAAAGTTCTTGTAATAACTCATCCCATAATATCACCATGTCGGTTGTGTTCCAAGAAACTTTGTTTAGTTCTAAAAGTTTTTTTTTTTTTTGTTGGGTTTACAAGAATTAGAATGTTGATCAATCAATTTTGTTACTTCTCTCGGAAATATTATTACCAAATATCTCATATTTTTGGGAATCTTGGAATGGGTAAACAGAGTCCTAATAACAGATGTAGAGTACTTTAGGTCATGGATAGGTCTTCCAAATAATGTCAAGAGTGGTGTGTAGAAAATACTGAGATGCATTTTAAAGCATTCAGAGAATACTTGATTGAAGATTTTCACATATGAAGAAGAAGATGCATGAAACAGGGTAAGAGAAACAGAAGAACAAATAGAGATCAAACTAACCGCAACTCTTGAGGTTACCTCATACCCAAGCTATAAAGCGTGCGATAAAAGGTTGTGGGAGAGGCTATAGGAATTAGTTAGAGGTGGGCGCAAGCCGATTCAGAACATCCTGCATTGCCCAAAAAATAAATAAAATATAGAGATTAAAACTGGTAACTAATTAACACAAGTTTCTAATTAACACATCAAGCTGCCTTCCCACTTCTTTCTCATAGATTGATTTAGCTAAATAGGTCTCATTGTTACCATTCCGTCCCCATCTAATAGAATCACTACAGTTTCTATTTGACACCAAAGGCCTACCGTGCAGGTGCAACTACCGCGTGCGCCTTCCAGCGTTGTAGAAATCAATGAGCGTGGATTTGGTTCCAAACCGCAAGGGACGCTAGGCGATAAAAGTTACAAAGACGTGAAATTCATGCATGTGACGTCTTCTTGGATGCAAATATGGGCACCGAGTTAAAATTGGTAACTAATCCTAACTAGTACATAATTCAGAGTGATAAAAATTTGGCACCTTAATTTCTTAAGACATTTTTTGAAAAATATTAATGTTTATTACTCCATACTGTTAACATATACTGAGAAATTTGCATGTAACTGTTACCGGAAAAAGGAACTATATGTACATATTTTTTCGCTGTACATAATTGAAGTCCCCAAAACAGGACATTTCCCCAAACAGAGAGTCTAAGCTTTGTTCGTTTAATTTTTTCTGTCTATCTCTCTCTACTCATTACACTTTAAAACCTTTCTAAAAATTCAAACCGAATAAATCCTTAAATAACATCGATCGAACTGGGCTTTTAGCATTTGTTTCCCAAGTCCGGTCCTTGAACACTATGTGTATAAGGCCCATCAATTGGCGGGCCAGGATTTAGAGTTATGGGCTGAGCCTTAATAGCCAATCCAGAATCCAACTGATTTGGGTTCGAAATATGATTTTAACCATAAGAGCTGGTTAATTAATTAATTAATTTTTTTTTTTTTTGTACCAATGAGGGGTTGGTTGGGTGGTGGAAACTCGCACATAGTTGGATAAGGTTCAAGTTCGAGTCCACTTGACCTGGATAAGACCCAAGTCAAGTGGCTTGGGTGCCAACATAGTCGAGATGCTTACTTCTTGTAGTGATAACATAATGCCTTTCTTCTTTCCTATAAAAAAAGAACATACTAGCTCGTAACACCACCAACACGAGATGGGGCCTTAGCTTCGATCCTGATATAGGTGTGGTGGGTCTCTTACAGATAACAATGTTGTGTGATGGGATAAAATTCCTTTGCAGAGGATGGGATACCACTTTCATGTATATATCATACCAATAAAAAAAAAGCAGACAGATTACTACAGTGGAAAAGGAGGGTGAACTTGAGTATATATAAGCTAGGAATAGGTTTGAATTTATATTTACGTTTCAATTATTCCTTCACATCACAGTCTTCTAATTGGATTATTAATTTGCATTTGCATCGATCTTGTTTTGTTTCAGGAAACTTCATGGAACCTGCTCAAATTCTTTTTTGTACCTAGCTATATAACAAATAACAATTCACTAACTAGCATTTCCTCCATTCTGGTTCCTTTTCGACCTTTCAATTAATCCATTGGAGCGAAGCCTTTAATTTCCCGTCTGGACAAAGCTCTCTTGGGCTCGTACGTCAACTTCGCTTTTCTTTTGAGCCTCAACATCTTCCCCCTCCTCGTCCTCTTCCGATTCCTTCTTGGACAGAGTTTGGTATTCAACTTTCTCCCCATAAATTCTGATCATGTACAAGTACAAACACATGGAGGAAATGATCACAAGAACCAAGTACCAACTGAACTCAATGACCACGAGCGATTTCGCCCGTTCGAGAGCTTCATCATTATGACACCGAACAACTCGACTACCTTCTTCCAAATTCATGAAGCATCCTTTTGGGATAAACTCTGGAGTCCACAACATGAATCCTATGACCGTAAGCCAAACACCTATGAAAAGTATGCTCATTGACCTAACGAAACTTATCAAGAAACTCTTAGGGTAACCAATGCCCATGAGAGTGGTGACGAGAGCGATGGAGATGACAAGTTGGAGTAGAAGGTGGTATTCGCCTTCAACCCCCACGTGGTCGGCCGAGTGGTCGTGGAAGACGAGAAGCAGCTGGCCAAAGGCGACAGCTCCGAGGAGTTGGGTGAGGGAGTGTCGGGTTTTTCGAGGGGCCATTCGGTCAAGAAGGATGGCGAAAGAGGCGTAGGTAAAGAAGGTGAGGGCCATGACGCTGTGTTCAAAGTTTTGGAGGTGGGTGGAAGGGATGGTGAAGTCGGTGTCGAGAGGCTGGTGGCGTCGCTGAGTGATGAAGAGCTCCAGGGCTATGAACACGGCGGTGCCACCCATGATCAAATAGAGCTCTAGGTATCTTAGTTTCTGGGTGGGGAACCATAACAAGGGTTTGTGGGAGTTTGTGTTTTGAGCATGAAGTTTGATGTGGTTAAGTAGGTGCCATAAGCCTATGATAAAGAATCCAAATCCACTTCCCACATGTCCCCGCCAATTTCCCATATTTTTTTGGCCTCTTTTTTTTCTCGGACAGAGAAGATAATGGAGATAGACTGTTGGGTGACCAAAGCAGGAGAGGAAAGGGAGACACTGGGATTGAGAGAGAGAGAGAGAGAGAGAGAGAGGGGGGTGTAAGGGGAGGGGAGGAAGGGAGGTTTTTAAAGGGAAACACTAACCACTGTACATTAATATCTCTGTAATTTTTCTCAAAAGAGAGAGAGAATAATGTCAAAATTTTTCAAATTCTGTGCTTTCGAAGACAAAAAAAAAAAAAAACACTCCATCTTAACCATTGAAGAAGTGACTGAGATTTGAAGTTCACAAAAAATTACTATTGGCCGCAAAAAATTACTTTTAGCCGCGATGAATTACTTTTTAACTGCAAAGAATTAGATTTGGCTGCAAAAAATTACTCTTGGTAACAATGAATTACTCTTGGCCAAGAATTACTTTTGGACACATCGAATTACACGTGGCCACGTCGAATTGTACTTGATCTCATCGAATTGCACTTGGCCGCTACGAATTGCACTTTGCCGCATTGAATTGCACTTGGCCGCATCGAATTGCTCTTGGCCGCGAAGAATTACTCTGGAATCTGGACCGCGAAGAATTACTCTTGGCCGCTATGAATTACTCTTGGCCGCATCTAATTGCACTTAGTCGCATCGAATTATTATGGTAATGCAATTATTTGCGGCCAAGTGCAATTTTATGTGGTTAAGAGCAATTCTTTACTGTCAGAAGTAATTCTTCGCGATCAGGAGTAATTCGATGGGACCAAAAGTAATTCTTCGAGGCTAGGAGTAATATTTTGTGGCCATGAGTAATTCTTCGCGGTTATGAGTAATTCTTGGCGTCAAAATTTTTTCTTTTAACTAATAGGTGAGAGAACAAAATTATTATTCAATACAACTTGAGCCGTTGGTTTAGATGATTTGGAGTTTCATGATCTGTTTAGGATTGAAAATTGTAGGTTTTTTGTTGGAATATTTTGGGTGGACAGAGTTTCAGACTTTACTCATTACTTGGTTATATGTAACATTGGAACTACTCCATCCGTCCCAATTTACTTGTCCCAGTTCCATTCTAACTGGATAAAAAAAACTAATTATATCTTTAAATTGGTAATAAATTTTATATCAAATATAGATCTTGTTTGATAGATCTCGATTTGTTTTATAATGCAATATCTTCAAAATCACCTAAAATATTATAAATTACAAGATATAATCAATTAAAAAGTGGCACGAACTCCCAAAAGTGACAATTAAATTAGGACGGATGGAGTATTTTACTTTTCTATTTTTCTAGGTCAATTAAGAAAACAAGTGCGATAGGGATGTCACTTTTGAGTGAGTGGACATTCAAAAGATTGAATTTGAGTTGGAATCTAGTATGATTATACATTTTTAATATCTCTGATGCTATCTCTGAATGCAACTAACAAAATTAATTACAGATTTAGTAACATTTGTTGTGTTAGACTATTTTATAAATTTGGTTAGATGGACCAAGTTTGAAACTTATTCTTAAAATGAAAATTTCCAAGAAGTAGATTTTGTTGGGAGGAAGAAAGTTTTTCTAATTCACGGTTATTTGTAATGTTCCTCTCGCATCAGTTGTGACTATGCATACTCATATTTAGGACTCACCTCATATGAGATGGCATTAAAAAAAAAAACCCTTCAAAAAAGTGAAATTTGATACTTTATTTAGATTATACTTAGAAAATATTGCGCTGTGCTTTTAGACACGAGCAATTACAAACTAGTTTGTAATACATTGGATGTTGAGTGGTTTAATATTTCGGCAAGTGGCCGCTCATACAAAAATAAATGTGGCCCAAATTGGCACTGGACCCGTCCAGTTTTTCCTCGGAGAGGAGCCACTTCCTATGATAATAGATTATCCCGTCAGATGACCCAATTTCTTGAACGAAATAGAAAGAATTAGACGACCAGTTTTAATCTTAGCGAAGCGACACCTTGTTTCACTCCTTTCATTCATACTTTAAGCGCGATTTCCTTAATTAATTGACTACTTTAAGACAGATCTAGTCTTCAGACAATTAACTAATTAGCAACACAAGGAATTAAGAGGATTATCTAAGATTACTAGTCTTGTATATCTCAAAATCCATGTTGCCTATGATATATGTGGGCTTGCGCGCTCCCTAGCCGGAGCTGGAGCCATAATATTTATGCCTACAATGACACGATCTCCCCTCAAATTACTTAAAAATCAACACAAGAAGCTTACTCGATCTGTATTAAGTGAGAACTGATGCATTACGCTCTCCTGCTATTTGGATCGGTACGGTATGCATTCTTTTAACCGCCTTAACTTAATAACCTTTGGCATAAAAGATCATAACATTAGTATGAAATTTGCAAATTTTGTGCAACAAATTTATAGTATTCAGACACAAATTCATAGAATTTATTTTTGACTCATAACAGATTGAAAATGGAAAAACTTTTTGACGAGTTTTTGAGAGGTCAGATTCGAAACCTCTCATTAACCTTTTTGAAGTTGAAAGATCAATAATTAACTTAAGCTAGAGTAGAGAACAAGTATGTGCTAAAAATTGACGGTATGTCGTAGGTTGGATAGGACTTCCAAATATGTTAGAGTGGCGTGTAGGAAATACTGAGATGGGTATAAAGAATTGACAAAGTAATTAAATTGATTGAAGATGTGTGATTTGCACACATGAAGAAGAAGATGCATGAAACAGAAGAACAAAAAGATACTGGGTATGGATTTGACAAAAGTTATAAAGGTGTGAAATTCATAGTGACATCTTCTTGGATGCAAATACGGGCATTGAGTTAGAATTGGTGACTGATCCTAACTAGTGTACATATTAGTAATTTAGAGTGATACAAATTTGGCACCTTAATTTCTTAAGACATATTTTGAAAAATAGTCATGTTTGTTATGTTAAAAAAAATAACATAATACTAAGATATTTGTCACATTTACCGGAAAAGGGACTATGCGTACAAGGCCCATCAATTGGAGGGCCAGGAGTTAGAGTCATGGGCTAGGCCTTAATAGCCAATCCAGAATATTCCAACTGATTTGGGTTCGAAATATGATTTTATATCCGTAAGAGCTGGTTAATTATTAGTTTATTACTATTTTTTTTTTTTACCAAGGAGGGATTGGTTCGGTGTGGATACTTGTACTTGGTTAGCCAAGGCCCAGGTTCGAGCCCACTTGATCTGAACAAGGCCCAAGTCAAGTGGCTTAGGTGCAAACCTAATTAAGATACTTTCTTTTTGCTGTGACTTGTGATATCACGAAGTCTTCTTTCTCTCAGTTAAAAAAAATACTCCTGATACAATCCGTATGGGGTGAGGTGTTAGCTTCGGTAATAAATCAAAAACATACTCCTAACACCATAAGAGATGGGGTATTAGCTTTGGTAATACACCGAAAATTGATTCGTATTTTAGGTTGCATCAAATTTGTTTCACACACTAACGGCCTTTGGTCCAATTAGTTGAAATGCTCGAGACTTTGGCTCCTTAAGGTTGGCCAGCACTCAATATTTTGATTTTGATCCCTGAGATCGATCCCCTCTCCGACATTGACGGCTCCAAAAATATCTTCTACGGTTAGCACTCTTTAGGAAAAAGCCACGGCTATTCATTTTATGAAAACGTACAAACTATGAGTTTCTTCTTGAGTTTATGGATGTCAGATGAGACAGATTACTACAATGGAAAAAGAGTGTGACATACTTGAGTATTTGGAGTATAAGGGATAGGTTTGAATATTTATATTTTCGTTTCAATTATTCCTTCACAGTCTTCTAATTGGATTATTTGCATTTGCATCTTGTTTTGTTTCGATCAGGAAACTTCATGGAACCTGCTCGAAAACATGTCACTTAATTAGCTGACATTTTTCTTGTTCGATTGGTGAAATCTATATATATTCTCCTAGATCGTACATGTATCGAACGAGACAAGCGTGAAGAATTAACGCGTGTTTTGCTCTTCAGAAAGAAACACCACATGAAAATGAAATTATTTTAACCATTCGATTCATTAACTCTATAAGAAAAAGTTCAAAATTAGTTTTTTAATTCTTGTATCTTCGGAGAAACGGATAAAGCAAAATACGAACACAAACTAAAGTTTACGTTTCGATACCAAGCGATATATTTTGGAGGAAAAAGAAAAAGTATGGATTCTTCCGAATGACATTTTTCTCATTGCATTGGCACATCGCGTATTCTTGATCACTTACGGTGGGACCCTCGATGGGAAATGGAAACATCCTCGTTTTCCCGGAAAAAAGAAGGCAACGAAGTACTCCGTAACTAGCTAGCATGGACTTTTGGAGACTCTTTTGGGACATTTTTGGTGGGGTGGGGGCGTTGAAACTTAAGAAGATGACTTGCTTTTCTTTTCACCTAATTTCTTTCGTTTTTTCCCGTAATTGACCTACTACGTAATACTTCACAAACAAAATACATGAGTTTAAAAAGGGCCGGAGCATAGGCCTACCAGGAGATTGCCTAGGACCTCCTGTTTTGGACCTAAAAATAGGGCCCCCAAATACTGGGTTGTATTAAATATTATACAAGCCTTTCTTGTTTTCCCTAGCGAACAAATAATAATATAGGAAAAAACAAGAGGTCCTATTTTTAAACACCGCCTAGGGCCTCTAAAATGTTAGGGCTGGACCTGCATTTAACTTTTGACATACCTATCGATGTCCGGACAAGTTGATATTTTTGCTTATATACGTTATTTTATAGGCTCTACAAGATACACGGTTTGAAATACCCAAAAGAAATGCGCGAAGAGGGTCCACAGGAGTGGCGGAAAACCACCCTTTTCCGGCCCATCCGGACAAATTTACACTCAAAATACATAATCAATTGCAAACCGAGGTCTTCATAACCTCGAAATCGGAATGGATGCTACACACAACTGCCATGGCGATGATGCGAGATAGATCGATAATGTTGATATTTCAACACATGAGTAATATTGTTCACGATTGCAGGTTCATAATGGAGACATGCTTGATCTCCGATGCGCAGATTGTTGGGGAACTCAACACTTTTTTTTCTATTTTTTTAACATGCAAACTCATCACTCAACCGATAAGATTTTATTGCCTTCCCTTTTATTTTTTATATTAAGTACCTGTTTAACCAAAAATAATAATCACATATCCAATGATTAGCTTAAGCCAAACAAATAGTCAAACTTTTTTTGTATGATTAAAAAATGCATTTTGGTTCAAAAAATTTCAAACTTTTCTTCACAAGATAGTAGATATCAACGAGTTCTTCTAAATTTTGAAAAAAGACTGAATTTGATACATATTCTTTTCAAATTTTCAGTTTGATGAATCAAACAACATTCTTTCTGAAACAAAAGGAGTAATTTGATCTTTTTGGGTGCCACTTTCAAAATCACATCTTGAATATTTCACCACTAGCTAGCTAGCGTTATGATCATATGTACCCTATCCAAAAGTTATGATCGAGCTCAAGATTGATGTTGGCCGGCTACTCCAAAAGTTACGAGCTCAAAAGTGAGTGCATCTCCTACACAATCTAATAGGGACGGCTACCGTAGCGTTTCTCTAAAAACAATATAAGGAGCAATAGCATGTACAAAATGTCCGTTTACAAAAGATTCTTAAGAGTGGTGGCTACTCAAAAACCATATCGTCCTTACTTGGATTATTGCGTTGTGTCCGTTACATGCATTAATTGCGTGCAATTCTTCTCCTGTACGATCACACGAAAGTGCATAAAGAGTACAGGAGCTATCTTCCTGATCCTTTCCGTTTAAAGAAAATGACAAAAGAAAAAAACAAATAGTACGAAAAAACAAACCAATAAAGAATAGAGAAGCATGGTTGGCATGGGAATATTGTTAATCTTTGTGACAGGAAGCTATAGCTTTCACCCTACTCTATTGCTTTACTTACGCTTCACACTCCTATAGAGAACCCCCAACAGGTTAATTTGGTTGAGTACTGGAGTAGGCACGAGAGAACAGTATGGGATTCTCTTTTTTGAGATCGCATGTTCGGATTTCACAATAGCTAAACACTTTTAAACTTTGGTGCTACTGGAGTGTTTGCCATGTTTGTAACTTCATGGCTCCGTAAATAGTCACGGTGCGTACGAACTGACATAGACATTTGATTGTAGAAAAAATATAAAGAAAATGCACTACTACAAAAAGTAAGAAAGATCACGGTTTTTACCCGTGATCTATGTGTTTTCATCACGGTTTTAAAACTGTGGTCTATATATGGAGCCATTATTAAAAGTCCTCTTTTAATCACGGTTTTCGACCTTGATAGAAAACCGAAAAAAATTGAGATGCAAAAAATGAAAACTGTGATGGTTACCCATATTAGACCTCGGTTTTGTCTAAAACTGTGGTTATATGTAGCTTAAAGATCTCAGTTTTTTGAAAAACCATGATCATATCTCAAGTTTTTATCTCGGTTTGTAGGAAAACTGTGATTGCATTATACAATGGATAATGGCTTTTAACTGTGATTGATAATCCACTAAAGCATTTTAACAAATCATTTTTAATTTTTCTTATTTTGCATGAAAATATATAGAAATCCAAGTTCATCAACAACATCAATAATTTACATTCACCATCTAACAAGCGGTTCATATATTGAACTTTAAAATCCAAGTACACAGTATCCTATCAATCTACAATAACTAGTTATGAAATCAACATTAGTACCTAGGTAGTTCTATTTGTCCCCTATCTAAATAAACAAAAATTAGTAGAAAGCAGAAGCCTTCCAAAACCGAAAGCAAAATTCCAAAGTAAAATCATCCACGATTCACACAGCCCCCATGCTCCGATAAAACGGTATACACTGCATTAAACAAATGACAAAAGCACTCATTAGCATCTATAGAAACAGAAAACAAGTACATTAATTAAAAGAAATCGGATATAGTATGGTCAAGCTAACACGGATAACAAATAGCACGATGTTAGACTTGAACAATTGAATGGACTATCACAACTACATCATTGATCAAGACTCAGTCAACTACACTTGAAAAGGAATACAAATCTTCGAATACACAGTCGTATGTGACGAGAAAAAATAGCATTTACCACACAATGTGGCAAACTGTACAAGTATCCAGCTATTTGAATGGAAGGAGACCCAAACTAAATAAATGATAACCAAACCAGAGATCTCTGCACACCAAATACTAGAAGCCACTATAGAAAGATAAGACAACTACTGCAAATGGATCTGATGCAATGAGAAGCACTAATGACTAGCCAAAGTTGCTCAGTACGTTTCACAAAACGAGTTTGACACATGTTGCAACCAGGCATTATCATTCTAGTTGGGTAACTATGAAAATGTACATTTGAATGCAAACCTTAATTAAAGTCATCCATTCCTCGAGTTTATTAAAGTTCCGACGAAATTCATACCTGTAGGGAAAAAAGAAATTAGAGAAATCTATTTACGAAGACTCTTCACCACAGCTGCAAATTTTAGGACCTACATATATTCACCTTTTTTTTCGAAATGTACATATATTCACCTTGCTGTCAACAAAAAACATACCAACTTCGGTATGGGAATATTACTTGAATCAAATTCATCTTCCTGCATTGGCCAGTAGAAGTTAGTCAAAGGGAGAAGAGAATATTGTTCTGAGATATTCTGCGGCAAGAAACATAGAAGACCACTTCTTGAGTCAGTATATGTAAACATAAGTTCACATTTTCATGGCACCGCAAGACCTCATGATCAAAAAAGAGTTAAAGAAAAACTTGTCCAGTATAGGAATATTCAACATTAGAAAGCAGAAACTAACTCAACATAAGATTAAAAATAGCTCAAATTATAATGCACAAAGTCAAAATACTTACATGTTAGTAAGGATTTCAATATATTGTTGGAGAAGACATATCAAAAAGAGTAATACTTCCCAATGGTACCTAAAGCAGAACAAGTCAGAAGTAGTATATAAGCATATATAACTAGGACAATTATCAAACATATCATAAGACACATGAAAACATATAGAATTAAGACACTTAGCCAAGGACATCATACATGACACATGGAAGAGTATACATAAGTTGGTCAGTCTGTGTTCAATCTACTTCAAAGCAACGGAAAAATTTGCGAAGCTAACATCTTTTTAAGAAAAAAGAACAATACGAGTAGCATTCACGAAATTGAAGCCAATCAAAAAACATAAAGATTGAATTTCAGGGATTCATGAAACACAACATGACAGAAGGGTTGAATTTAGGGCAACTATCCTTCCATGTGAAATTAAAATATGAAACTTCGAAGCACCAATCAGCATAGGTATTCCCAAAAGTGCCATTATCTTATCAAATTGAAGCATAGGTATTCCCGCGATTGCAGCTGGTTCATAATGGAGACATGCTTGATCTCCGATGCGCAGATTGTTGGGGAACTCAACACTTTTTTTTTTAACATGCAAACTCATCACTGATCAACCGAGAAGATTTTATTGCCTTCCCTTTTATTTTTTATATTAAGTACCTGTTTAACCAAAAATAATAATCACATATTCGATGATTAGCTTAAGCCAAATAAATAGTCAAACTTTTTTTGTATGATTAAAAAATGCATTTTGGTTCAAAAAATTTCAAACTTTTCTTCACAAGATAGTAGATATCAACGAGTTCTTCTAAATTTTGAAAAAAGACTGAATTTGATACATATTCTTTTTAAGTTTTCGGTTTGACGAATCAAACATTCTTTCTGGAACAAAAGGAGTAATTTGATCTTTTCGGGTGCCACTTTCAAAATCAAATCTTGAATATTTCACCACTAGCTAGCTAGCGTTATGAATATCTACCCTATCCAAAAGTTATGATCGAGCTCAAGATTGATGTTGGCAACTCCCAAAGTTACGAGCTCAAAATTGAGTGCATCTCCTACACAATCTAATAGGGACGGCTACTGTAGCATTTCTCTAAAAACAATATAATGAGCAATAGCATGTACAAAACGTCCGTTTACAAAAGATTCTTAAGAGTGGTGGCTACTCAAAAACCATATCGTCCTTACTCGGATTATTGCGTTGCGTCCGTTACATGCATTGCGTGTAATTCTTCTCCTGTACGATATATCACACGAAAGTGCATAAAGAGTACTGGAGCCATCTTCCTGATCCTTTCCGTTTAAAGAAAATGAAAAAGAAAAGACAAAAGAGTACGAAAAAACAAACCAATAAAGAATGGAGAAGCATGGTTGGCATGGGAATATTGTTAATCTTTGTGACAGGAAGCTATAGCTTTCACGCTACTCTATTGCTTTACTTACGCTTCACACTCCTATAGAGAACCCCCAACGGGTTAATTTGGTTGAGTACTAGAGTGGGTGTGAGAGAACAATAAGTGATTGTCTTTATTGAGATCGCATGTTCGGATTTCACAAAGGCTAAACACTTTCAAATTTTGGCGCCACTGGATTGTTTGCCATGTTTGTAACTTCATGGCTCCGTAAATAGTCATGGTGCGCATGCACAAACTGACATAGACATTCGATTGTAGAAAAAATATAAAGAAAATGGTATGCACAATGCACCACTTGATTCACGCTATACTATAGGTAAAATTCATAACATCAAATTTAAATGCATAACTTTTACATAGAAAAATAATCATAACATGAGTTTAAAATGTTATGAGTTAGAAGGGTACTGCTTATCCTGTGTATTGAAATAATGGGAGTATGGTAGCATTTCGTGTGCTTTTTAAACTTCGAAGAGGTCCAATATTAATTGCAAGTGAAGTAGACTGGAGTTAGTACTGCCTCCTTTATACTCATATGTATATGAGCACAGTTCAATTTTCGTAAGCATTCATCTTTCTCTTCAAGTTCTTAGGAAACTTCAACTAGCTCTAAAGTGAATTAATGAACGAATTGAAAAGTAGGGAGGTAAGGGGTTTATATAGTCTTGTTCGCGAGGAAAAATGAGTACGGGTTTCGATGTGGGATCGCGGGAAAATTCTAAAAACACGGGAACCGAGGCGGTGGAACAAAAACAGTGCTGTAGCACCACTTGAAGGCTGGCCCAGCCTTATGGGGAAGCCGGCCCGGCTTCGGCCCAAGTTTATGGGCTCCGGACAGGCCTCCTCTTGGTTTTGGCCCAGTTCGGGTCCGTTCCGATGCTTTTCGGGCTAAACACAGCGATGATTCTTCCCACGGCGACGTCCAACCCGGCCTCAAGGCCTCGCAATCCAACCTTGGCATAAAATCTGCCTTATTTCCTGCGAAACTAACAAAGACACAAAAACAAAACCAAAGACAACATGAAGCGGAAAATGAGATAAAACGCGCCTATAATGCACTAACTTGCCCTACTTATGTGCTCATATCTACGATATTGTATGCCTATCATTCCCTTCAATTCAAATTCATGATCGGACAGAATCCAATTCCTAGTAATTAATTGCTCACATCAGGCTTCACTTTCTTTACCTTTTTGTACGTTCTCAAGGCAAGCCAAAATAGTATGAGATAGTCTTTTTCACGGAGCGACGCAATCTTAATCGTCTATTCGCGCAATTAATGACCGAGATTCGTTTTCAATTATGACCGGTCACAATAAATTCTTTTCCGGAAAAGTTTCATTAACATCTCGACCGTACAAAACACTTTTGGACGGTCACGATTAAATGCTGTAAACATTTATTTATAATACCTCCGTAAAGAAAGATTTTCTGAAATAGTATTAGCAAGGGACGGCGAAAATAAAATAGATGGTGATTGGAAAAGGAAAAGTTATAACTCGATGGCAGAGCACAACTCGAAAAGGGGTCCATCCCAATTACCATGAGTACATCTTGAAAGAAGATAATTTATTTATTTCATCGATGTTTAGCTAGCTATTGGGGTCCGTGGAAATAATATTGTTAATGGATTCGTCAAGTAACCCTAAGAGATTGGCCGGGTGATAAGCACCTATGACTTACATACGGGTTTGGGTTTGATTGTTTGTATGGCACTTGGTTCTGGCTTTAATTGGCCCCTTTATTAGTGGACGTAGAGTTAGTTTAGGTGTATGTGAGCTAATCCAAGCCCCCTAACTTTGATATAAGAAAAGGATTTGTAATTAAAGGCAGTCATACGGAGTACGAGGGTAACGTTTTAGGTATGGGTAGGGCTCATTGTATATATGGGGTTAAAGATAAACTAATGGTGACGTTTTGGATTATGACAGGTGGGGTTAACAATTTACGGCCTAAATTGATAGGTGGGTGGGGTAAAGACTTACAGTCTTCGTCCACGAGATTGAGGGTTCAAAACTCATACTCCTATACAACAATCAGTTTTTACACGGTTAATGTGGTGATGTGTTGGCACAATGTGAAAATAATGCGTTGATGAGTTGGTGGTGATGTCGTGGCCACATAAAAAACAACGCGACGGCTACATGGATGATGATGTGGCAGTCTATGTGGGACGACGAGGTGGCCGTTGATAACGTGGACACGAAATTATGTTGTTAGCTAGCTAGGCAACCGCTAGCTGGATCCTTTTCTGTTAAGGCAAGGCGGCTTGGTGTAATTAAACATTTTAAATCTTAAAGCTATACTTTAATTAGGTAGAAAAATACAAACTATGATTATAGCTACCACCACATTGAAAGAGATGTCTTTAGCGCAATACTCCCCTTAAAAGCAAGACCTACGGAATATATTAATTAATTAGTTGTGGTGGTTAATTTTTTCAACCTTGTTGTGTCTCAATGAACTATTATTAACTATATCCAAAGCAAAATGTCATTTTTCTTTCACCAATTATTTAACAAGTGGGGAAGTCAACAACTTTTGTGTATATGAATTTATTCAACAACAAGGTAAGAAGTTTCAAGAATTACCCGGCCGGTGTGTGTGTATATATATATATATAGATTTGAACTACACTTTCATCTATAATCACGGTATTTTTAGAATTCGTTATCCTTTGAGGTGTGTATTACTGGAGCATCTAGTTCACTCGTCATCTAGTCAGGTCAACACTCTTCAATCAAATTAATTCCTTAAACTCCAAGTACAAACTCCGAGTCGAAGCTGTGTCCAGGTTCAGGCTTCGTGACCCAGCTGAGTCAACTCGATTTCATCATTTACGAAACTGTACATATTGGTTTATCCTAGCTTTAAGGGTCCCAACTCCCAAAACTATAGTAATAGAAAAGTTTGAGAATAATGTCACGTGGTACTTCGGATCACTTTACAACCATATATTTCTGTGAGGTCTATCATTAAATATATGAACTTCATATAAACATGTGATTATAAAGGGGTCCGAAGTATTACGTGGATGTGGTGATATTTCTAGATTACTGAATAAGGTGATATTTCTAGATTACTGAATAATTATTCGGATAATAGACCTTTTACAAGCTGGTGGTGGACAAACAACTTAGTGATCCCATCTTTTACTTTTATATACAAAAAAACAAAACACAATTGACTCACCCCTAAGCTAAAAGCCATAAGTTAAAAAAAAAGAAAAAAAAGCTAAAATCTAAAAGCCATCAAACCGGACCAATCAACGCTATCCCACCCCCAATTTTCATCTTCGATGACCGGATATTCGAAACCGGTTACACACATCTAGATTATTTTCCGTCTTAACTATTCACCCAAATGCTTTGACTCATTAATTTTAACAAGCCAACAAGGCTTAATCTAACCCAAGAGCAAAAAAAAAAAAAACGTAATTGAATAATTTTTTTTTACACAATTCACAAATAACCCTCTCCTCTTTCCTTCTTCTTTTTTTTTTTTCTACCTTTCAATATCCATTGCAGCAAAGCCTTTTCCCATCTGAACAAAGCTCTTGGACGCGCCGGCGTTGATTTTCTTCTGAGCCTCGACGTCGTCTCCCCCCTCCTCCTCCTCGTCCCCCAATTCGTAGTTGGACAACGTTTGGTATTCGACTTTCTCCCCATGGATTTTGATCATGTACAAGTACAAGCACATGGAGGAAACGATCACAAGAATCATGTACCAACTAAACTCTATGTTCACGAGCGATTTCGCCCGGTCGAGAGCTTCATCGTCATGGCATCTAACAACTTTATGACCTTCCTCCAGATTCATGAAGCATCCTTTTGGGATGAAATCCGGGGTCCACAACATGAATCCCATGACCGCAAGCCAAAGACCTATGGAAACTATGCTGATTGACCTAACAAAACTTATCAAGAAACTGTTAGGGTAACCAATGCCCATGAGAGTGGTGACGAGAGCGACGGAGATGACAAGTTGGAGTAGAAGGTGGTATTCGCCTTCGACCCCCATATGGTCGGCGGAGTGGAGGTGGAAGACGAGGAGCTGCTGGCCAAAGGCGGCCGCGCCGAGGAGCTGGGTGAGGGAGAATTGAGCCTTTTTGGGGGCAACCTTGTCGAAAACGATGGCGAACGCGGCGTAGAGGAAGAAGGAGAGGGAGATGATGGAGTGCTCGAAGTTGTGGAGGTGGTTGGACGGGATGGTGAGGTCGTCGTCGAGCGGTTGGTGCCTTTGCGGGCCGATGAAGAGCTCCATGGCTATGGACGCGGTGCAGCCGCCCATGATCAAGAAGAGCTCTAGGTATTTCAGTTTCGAGGCCGGGAACCATGGCTTGGATTTGTACGAGTTTGGGTTTTGGGCATGGAGTTTGATGTGGTTTAGTAGGTGCCATAAGCCTATGACAAAGAATCCAAATCCTGGCGCCACGTGTCCCACTAAAGTTCCCATTTCTTTTATAAGACCCCTTTTTCCTTGTTAGAGAAAGAGGAGAGAGGTTTTGGATATTGGATCAGAAAGAGAGGGGGTGGACAAGTGTAGGAGGAGAGAGAGAGAGAGAGAGAGAGAGAGAGAGAGAGAGAGAGAGAGAGAGAGAGAGAGAGATTGGGGTGAAGAAAGATGGGGATAGGGGAGGGGGAGAGAGGGGGGTTTTTAAAGGGGTGTTATTGTTTAAGGATATTGGAATTTTTGAAGGTCTAGAGGGTTCTACGAAGGGGGGGTTTGAAATTTTGAAAGGTAGTCGTATGGATACTTGGAGAATAAGAATTGGAGTCTGTATCCAATATTTGACCAAAAACCCCCTAGAATGAGTTGGAAATTTGTATTTCTAGAAAACAGAGGGGAGCCTAGCTATAAAGCGCGTTTAGAATTGTCAAATGGCTAAACTACTTCTCCCGTGATAGAAAATTAGTGGTGCTAGACTGCTAGGGAAGTCCTAGAATTAATTGCGTACCTTGTTAACTCAACTGAGCCATTTATATGGTATTGGAACCGAGTCTAGCTCACTTGGCTACCATTTGTACACTTTCATACGGGAGATCGGGTGTCAACTATTGCTAAAAATAAAGATCTGTTATTTCTTAATTTTCTTGCATGGGTTTATTGGTTTAATTATTTAATCTCTTAATGGGCATTCAATTAAAATTGGTATGACCGTGAGCTTATGGCCTAGTTGATATAAATGAAATACTTGTTTTCTTTACCGCTTGTGACAAAAAAGAGAGTCTTGTAATGCAGAAATCTACTATCATTTATGAATATTCTTCCAAGCACATGTTTTTAATCAAATGGTGCTTTTTTCCCCAAATGACTCAAGGTATTCGGACCAGTTTACACATATTTCAATGAATCTTTATGTGATCAAAATCTTTATTTGCTAACGAGAATTGATTAACACAAATGGACTGATCTTATAAAAATTGATACAAAGACTTAAAGAGGTTTTGAATTTGATAATTAACCACCAGCCGGCCGTCCCCACAGCTTTAATTTGCTACTTTGTGGTCCATATTCTATAACTAACGATCCCTTTATTTGCAACATAAACTAACTATCCATCCGATCCATTCAATACTTCCACTCTACATTTTGCTTTTATTTTATGCTGCTTCATGTTAGTTATTATCATATAAAAAATGTACTCCACTCACTAGGGTGCTAGCTCATTGATGGAATGTTTATCTTAATCTAATAGAATACCCATGGCCCCGGGGAAAAATAATTTATAGCCAAAATAATTTTCTTTAAACATTTATATTACAATTTCATTTCCTTTTTCTTTAGTACTTTCAATTAACATAATCTGAAATAGACTTTTTTTTTCGGCCCTAGCGCTATGGCTAGCTTGAATTCGAGTCACAAGAAAATTGTTTCATAAAAAGTGAAAATAAGACTGTCTAGCTCTTATTTCTAAAGACATGGATGTTAATCCCTTTTTCAGTGCTGTATTTGTTTTTAATTTCCAATCCCTAATTGCAAATAATCAAATTTTCAGACCGGGGGCTATTTTGACTTTTACATCTGCAAATGGGTATTTGTGGATCACTTCATATCTATTGTTATCCACATGTACTAAGGACAATTATGTCATAGCTTACGGCAATGGTATTGTCAGTTTGAAGTTTTTTTAATTAGCAAATGAAGCTGACTCTCTGTTTATTTTATTTGTCTCTTTAAGACTACGTTTAATCAATTAATTAATTCATAATTTAATAGCACAACTTTCTTTATCGAATAAAAAATAAATAAGAGAAAACAAACAAACAAACAAATTAATTAACTAATTAGCAATTTAATACAAGATTCTTCATCGAACGAAAAATAAATAAAGAAACCAAAAGACAAATCGAACAAGCTACGTACCTTCAGCCATCGTGCGAATATACGTAATTAAGTGCCGCTGAGAAAAGAAAAAAAAACACGAAGAAGAAGAGGCAAACTCAATTTTTGCCAAAACATTGCTTTCTTTTGATTGGTCAAGAGCCCAATTTAGTTGACTGTCGAATTAGAGAATGAGAGACCTTCCAGAAAAGCTTTATGATAGCCATAGGTACCTTTTATAGCTTTATCTAAAGGCCTGTTTGTGGATATATGGTGATAGGGTTTGCTGTGAAATCATTAATTAACACGTACAATAGGGCGCATGCTTTGTATTGTGTGTAATCGGTTGGTCGTACTATTTATTTGTTATTTATCATAAATTTATGATTTCTTTAAAAAAAAAATAAATAAATAGGGCGCATACAATACATAGAGTTATAATTAAATACAATACCGTGAGCATATCTAATGGTTTGCCAAATTTTTTTTCCGTATCATACAACTTTGGCAGATGTAACTAGAAAGTACATTTCTATTGGTTGGACAAACTCCTTTTGAAATCAAACAGTTTACGTATACGTACAACTTTAAAATACAACTTCGGACATAACTGTGTCCGGAGTCTTTTGATGCAAAAATCAGAAGGATTTTAACTTTTTTTGGGGAAAAAAAACCAATTCACCAAATTAATAAATTCCCAAATAGCAACAAAAAAAATATATGAGGGTGTACGTCTACTGCTGCAATTAAATTGCATAGACAACATATATGTGGTGGTCGATCTAGCTGTATCACATCGATTGAGGTTCGAATTTGATGATGACCTCAATGCCCCTTTGATCTTGTCGCTGATCTAAAGGTTCCGTTTGGAGTGTCTCATGAAGAGTTTTTTTTTTTGTCCATAACCGTCTTTGGAATAATAATACTACTAGTATTTTTCATTAGACAATTCTTTACTTTTTTGGTTCGTTTCAAATAGAGGACGTTTTTTATTTTTTTTATTTGGAAAACAGATAGAAATTCATTGAGGACTGAATACGAATACAATAGAGGCCTTGAAATGATTATAATCATGGATTGCTTGACGAAATCCTAGACCAAAATTAATGGGTTGCCCCAAGCGTAGGGCGGAAACTGATGTAGCACAATATCCTGTAAGACCGGAGTCGAATCCACAGAGACGGTGATGTATGCTGACTTAAAAACTCGGGTTATTACTTTTTAAACTGGCTCTTACGTAGTCACCCCTCGTCGTTTGATACTGAGATTAACTAAAACCTAGAAAGTTATTTGATTTTTTTTAAATAATTAAAAAGGAGGTATGGTCGTAGGATTCATAACACTCGCAACCAGTTTCAGACTTATCTACTATGTTCGGTGTTCTTAAAAACATTTGATTTTAGAGAGAAAAAGCTACCCCGTAAGATGCGAACCTTTGTAGTCGCCGTTTACCCATGCGCAATGGAGAATAAGTTTTAGACCCCCATTCTCCTGTTCACATGGGCTTTGACAAATGGAAGAATTCGTCTAACGAATGTTCTTTGTTAACTTAAAATTATTTTTTCTTTATTATTTCGAAAAACAGGATTTGTCTAACGAATGTGTCCGACCTGGCCATGGTGTGCTAATCACCCCGCGACCCTATCTATTTGACTACTCACTAATTATTGCGCAAGAAACGAAAGAAACCATAGTTTGAAACATGCTTTTATTACGCGAGATGAAAAATAAACAAAAAATCTAAGTCAAATAAGAACCAACGAAAATTTTTTATAAGAATAAAAATTAAAACGAATTACCGGAGTGCGAGTAATTAAACAAAGTTTCAAATAACTTGAAAGAGAAAAACCAAGCTATGAAAAAATAAATCTAAACTGTAAAATAAAATTCGGAATTTCTGCTGATCGCCACCACCCCCGTCCTTTCTCGTGTTTCGCGCCGCCTTTATAATAAGCGAAGTGCCAACCCTTTAAAAACCCTTCTTAAGCCCATTGTCCGTGGCCCACCATGTAGTCAAAATAGAAATTACTGACTATTGGGCCCACTTGGTGCACAAAGTCCAAATCCAATTCTTCTTTTCACTGAAACTATCCCCCGCCCATTCTTCATTTTCACTTGATTGGCTTTGAACGGGCCAACGTCATACAACGTTTAATATTTTAACTTTGCATATTTTTTATCAATGTCAAAAAAAGAAAAAAGCCATTTACCTCTCTAATTACTATTGTCGCAGATGTTAAAAGTGCATAGGAGTCCTAGCACTATGGCTTAAAGTCAAGCTACGTGAAAATTGTCTAATAAAATGTGACAATAAGATCGTGTATTGTTTACTTATCTACTATATGTAAATTCAATTTTAATCGGCGAAAAAATTTCTTTTCCAAATACATACTATTAGCATATGGGGGATTCTATACGAACCCAAATAACTTCGGTCTAGCTCCATATTCTCACCACACCAGTCAAGTAAATTAAAATAAAATTTAAAAATAGACTTCTCTTTGCACAGCCATCATACACCAACGTTGACCCAGAATTTGTTTCCACGTTTCTCTTCACCCATAATGGTCGCCCTCGCAATAGGGTCCAGCCAGCTATTGAAACAGATCAGTTTCCTTTGATAAGACACCAAATATTCTCTGGCACGAAAAATTATTCCATAGTCTTGGGACACCGTAACGTGATGACTTTAACATTTCTTTTCGCTACAATATTTTGTGAAGCTCAAAATTAAGTGTATAGACTCCACAGAATATGTGGTTGAGAAATGTGTTGGGAATGCATATGCCGATACCTCTAGATCACAGGATAATTACCCCAAAGAAAAACTTAATTTAGGGTAAGGTTGAAGATAAGGATATTTTGGACTTAAATTAAATTGTTCAAACCAGGTGTTAGAAATTTGGCTAGAGAGAAATTTGTTGGGTTCAGATAGAATCACTCCTTTTAAATTCACCCAGGGACAAAACGGTAATAGAAGTTTTCAAATGGTAGGATTAAAGTAACAAAAGTTTAGGTTCGAATAGAACTAGCGATTGAATACGCACTAGTTTTCCAAATCCAGGGGCTCTTTTGACTTTCTCATATTGAATTGAATTTATGTGATCATTGCATACGTGTAATTATCCACATGTACGAGGACAATTATGTCATAGTAGCATACATATTTACTCCCCGACTGCGCCGGCGTTGGCTTTGTCACTTTAAAATTATTATTCTTAATTAACCGATGAAGCTTGACTTTATTTAATTGTCTTTTCTAACCACGTTGATTCAATACGATTAGCTGAAATTTAATACTCTAAAAATTCTTTGGCTGGACACAAAAAAAAAATTGTGGAAAAAAGAGAGAGAAGGAGCTACCTTATCCAATCCTAGTGCCAATATATGTCTATATAGCTGGAGCTAGAATTTGAATTCGGTAGGTCAAAATTAGGTAAAATAAAATTTCAAGCACAAATAATGAAATTCTAATATTTTATATCTGAAAAATAAAAACGTTCTAAAGTTAATCATCCATTGACATAGAGTAAAAATAATTTAGCGTTTCTACAAAACTTGACATTCTTCTAATGCATATAAGAATTCTATCCTAGAGATTTTTGAGAAGGTGAGACTGTAAGAGCATGGAGCTTTAGGAAAAAATGGCAACGAGAATGAGATAAAGATCTACGATTTTATGAAATAAATATTTTTTAAAGTTGGGTGTTTATTCAAAGTTCAATATGTGATTATTTACTCACAAAATTATATTAACTAATAAGGGATTGTGTGTCGGGTCACCTTTCGTTTTACTTTTTTCCAAAAATGAAAGATTTACGAAAGAATGCATTGTGAAATCATATTTTACATTTTAGTTTTGGGGAATGAAAGTAAAAGAAAAGGATAAATTAAAATCAAGATCAGATGCATGTTGTTCTCTATCTATTTGGATCGCACTGACGATATCTCGAAGGATCTCGATCACTGAGGCGTATTATATTCCCGCTGATGCATCAAATATTCTATGGATGTTGTCTGTATAGATCACTATCAATTATTGTCGAAAGAGTATGTTTGAAACACAAATTAAAGCTCATCCATGCACGCTATACCTAGCTAGGAATTGATTGAGAACCACTAGCTAGCATAAGCAACTAATTTGATTAGCTTGCCAAAATTTTACTCCAAGCCAATATAATAGGACAGCAAAACAAGGTAACTTAATTAATTCCCATGACGCAAAGCTTTTGTCCCATTGGGAATATTTTTGAGTTGCAAAAATCAGCATCACCTTAAAGAGAGAATCTTGGGTATTAAAATTTGAGATTAATAAAGTTTATTTGGAATTAAAAAATTGCTGGTCAAAACCTTGAATTCTACGATATGGACTTGTCATTGCCGTCACGTGTACCACGCACGTTGACATCCTTATTGTCCCAATGCGAACGTGTGAAAGATTCTTGTTAAACAATGTCAGATTCAAAACCTTTCATTTTCGTTTTCTTTTCAAAAATTAACTTCACGGGGTATTGCTATGGGTTTTCTTGGATGCTAATATGAACCTTCCAATTGTATGTGTTGGTGAAATTTCCGCAGATTATGTTTTTAATAAATTCAGAACAACACTAGAATGGCTGAGGCGCGGGTATCTCGCTTTTTTTAAGGAGATATAGCCTCTGCAATGGGTAAAACCCAAATAATCGATGCAGCAGACAACAACTATTCTCCCCCAGGATACATCAGCCCAACACTCGAGTTGTTTTGCTCCCAGGACTCTGCACCAGAGTTGAAGACCAAAGCTCCACCTAAAAGAGACCTTGGTTTGCGAAATAGATTAAAATAGTTTCCTTGTTTGGTACTACTTCAATAATTGCGTCAGAAACACCTGAAGAAGTCCTATATATAGTCATTAGGTAGAAACCCAATTAAAGTCATAATGTCCCAACCGATTAACTGTAACATGTTGTAACTTAACACATTAATTAATAAGACTTCAGTTAAAGTTTTTTTTAAAAATTAACGTTCAGGATTAGATTAATTAATATACTTCATTTAATATGAAAATGTAACAACAGTATGCTTCAAAATTAGCAGTTTGAAACCATCGAAAACGGGTTGGGAATCGGGGGATCTTGTAGTACAACCCTGCATTACAAGAGTATGGTGCACAATTCGAACTGTGCAAAAATACTTTAATGATCGAGAGTCACTAATTGTAAGATGGATGGTCGAAAAGCAAATTACACCACTGTAGTGTCCCACGTCCTGCGACAACACCCATTGCAACAATATATAGGAATGAATTGACACCCAAGAAACTTTTCTTTCGTGGTGGGTTTTTTTTATGAGTTAGAAATCCTGTAGTGTAGTGGTGTACTACCTCATTCCGTCATGCCGGCATTGCCAAGAAACAATGATTAATCATACCTGTTAATATAATGTCTTTTACAACTACAGTCTACAGGACAAGGATCTTGTGGATTTGGGATTGGTGCTTTGAGCCACGGTTGGTTCAGTCCAGGGTGTATCTCGGTAAAGCAAATTGTTCATTTTTTGTGGATCAAAAAACAAAGAAAAGCAAATTGTTCAATTTTTCTATAAATTATTATGTTCGGTGTAGCTAACACGTACTTCAATTAATTTCTAAAGAACTAATCTTACCATCCACTATCAGAAGCCTCATTTTAAAGCTTGTTGAGTAGGTCGTAATAGTATGAAAATCAAGTTCATTGGATAAATAGGATCAACCACTTACACATATCCAATTTTGCTGATGTTTTGCAAGGCTACCCAAAAAACTATTTTACAATTAGTGAATTGTTTGAATTATTTGTGTGGAACTCAAAAATGCACCCAACATGCCGTTGTACATTTCCAGTATTCCTATATTTAATTTCGGTACATCTAGCATTTTCGTTAGGAAATGCTAACGAAAATGCTCAAAGTATTTTATTGGAGTTATGGCCAAAATAGTATTGACACAAAACAAAATATTTACCAATGTGGTAGTATGAAAATTTTAACCGCCAACTCATCTAAAAATTTAAACTATTGCAGTGAGGAGTAATATTTACTACATCCTTAACACACCACTCACCTGTAGCCTAAAAGTGGGTCTTCTAGAATCATCAAAATGGGTCTTCATGAAACGAAATGGGCTAATAGTTATTCCTTATTGGGCTAGTTTGTTTTGTGTTGTTCTAGGGCCCAATTGTTATATTAAGCCCAACTCTGTTATCATGAAGCAAAGGCAAAGAAGTCAGGAGACCCATTTTCTACCTGTTTTTCGGCTGCTACTGTTTTCTTTGGGCCCCACATTGGCCCACATTTTCTTGCTTCTACTCCACAAAAAATTCAAGGAATAGGTGAGGGTAAAGAATTAGTTGGAGTGAAGAATTGTGAGGGGAAACAAAACCCTAGAAAGTGTACAACAATTGACAACTTCAAGCAATCAAAATATGGGAGCTCAACAACCTGTTTTCCACTTTTCAATGGAGAAGATAATGATTTTTGGAATGTGAAGATGCAGACTCAACTTATGTCAATGATGTTTAAGAATATGTTAAAAATGGCTTTGAAGATTATGAAGGTGTGGAGGTTTTGATAAATGACCAAAAAAAAAAAAAATTGAAAGTGAATGATAGGAAGAATACATAAGCCCTATTCATGATTCAATAAAGCGTTGCCGGCAACACATTTCTCGAAAATCATCAATGAAGCCAAAAATCAGTGATGCATGGAATATTTGAGGGTAAATACTATCAAACTGTAGTCTTTGAAAAAAGATTATGAGAATATTAAAATTAAGAATGGAAAATCATCAAACTCCAATCTTCTGCTCCACAATTGGCCACCATTTTTCAATTGAAACCCTCTTTGCCATGATATATTCAAGCTTCAAGCTAAAGGGACCAAAAGTACATTTTTTAACGATGTGCACGTCTTCCATTTTGCCACCTTAGCATCGGAAATGATTCACAGTAGTTAGTGTTGGAATAAATACTCGAAAGCCGACTTAGATTTATTTACTTTTGATAATTTGAATTTCACGACGTGAACTCTCTAGAATATTCAATGCTTGTTTGGATGTGAACGCAGAGGAGATTTTTTGAAAACTTGCAGGGGTGTAATGAATAATGAAGAAAGTTAGAGTCTAAGTTGGATAAAAAAATCTAGGGACTCAATTTCAACCAGCAATGTTAGGATCAAAGAAAAGTTTTTCAAAAATATTTGGGAAAATGAAAATAATGATTGAAATCAAAGTTTTCAAAAACTGTCTGAAAAAATAATAAAAATAATGAAATTCATTAATTTCACTTTTTCGGACATGAACTTTCTCCTTAATCCTAAAACATTTTCGATGGAATTGATAGTTGGAAAATGGGTCAAACCGTCAAAGCTACATTGACTGAAGGAAAACCAGAACGTCGACCTTTGCTACCGTTTTCCTTTCTTTTATGCACGTGAACCGTTGGATCGCCCCGTCGTCGTCTTCAAGGATACAGCAAAGGTTCTAATGAACCAGACACCACATGTTCTTCGTCAAGAAACAGAGTAGTGATCTCAACATCGTAGTTACGTTTCTGGGTTTGGAGATCTCCATCTCCATGGATCGGCCAAGTAAGCTCTGATACCACTGATGATGAGAGAGAAGACAATATCACAAATACTTCAAATCAAATCAGTGGAGGTAATTTGTAACTCAAATTCGGGAGAAACCCACTTATTACTACTTCTATTGAAATCAAACTCGCAATTACTACAGAAAAACTCCCAATCTCACTAACTCAGGCTCTTCACTCTGTTTCTCTTTATTCTTTTTTCTTGCTTCTCATATTTTCTGATGCACAAAGGCTAGTTCACAGCTGAAATTGGAGGTGAATTATTGGTGGGATTTTTGATCCAACACTCATCCATCTTGGAGGCCATTGATTGCAGGTGAAATCAGGATTAATTTTCCAATTTCGTTAGTGTTCCGAGAGTATATGTCGTACTTCTCTAAGGCAATTCGGTGTGTTTACATCTATTACCCCGCATTATTAGCTGCGCTTTATCCGATGTTATTTATCATAGGTAATGATCGTGCACACACAGACCGATCATTTCATTCTCCCATGCTTCACTTTCCCATCATGTTTATTCTCCCACGCTTCACTTTCCTCGTGATTCAAGACTAGATGAAAGGGAAATTTCTCATCTTTGGTAATGGAGTATTAAATTGGGCACCAGAAGGGGACTACACCAACTTTTGTGAAACATGGGATGATTGACATATACTAATATACTATTGTCTCTTTTTTTTTTTTTACCTTTTTCCGCCAGTGTTGAAAACATTAGTGGGACCCCGGACCACCCCTTTGGAGGCCAAGGGACACAACCAGATGGGCTTAGACTCACATGGCTCACATCTTTGGACATACATGTCAGCCTGTCTCCATTTCGTCATTTTTCTAATTCTTTTTGGTGTTAGATTTCTTAGAGAGTTCTAATCTAAAATCAATTGGCAATAGGTGGAGTAACTTTTAGACTATAGTTTCCAAGTTTGAAAGGAGCAATGTGGAATAAAGTCTTGTTGATTGGGCTTATAGTTTTATGGGTTTAGCTGGCTGGTTAGGTACAACAACTAGCAATATTGTTCATATTCATTTAGCTATATATTCAAACATACGTACACTTGAGTATCAAAAGCACCTGGGTTGTTTGAATTCAAGTTTGTTCCCGGATATATCACGTAACGGAATTGGGTTCAAATCAGGATCTCTCTTCCAGCGGAATTGGGGCCACTGGAAGGTTTGTCTGGTGGTTAACGTTAGCGCCCCGGAGTTAGTCGAGATGTGCAATAGATGGCTTGGATATCCGGTTATAAAAAAAGATAAGTCCCTATCATCGTGCTCCAGGTATCCATCTGACCCCTTTAATCTTTACTGATGTAGTGGTAGATTCAGCTAGTATAATATATCTACATTGCAAAAGTAACTCAATGTAAATTGATTCACTTGACATCGATAAGTTATTCGATTTGAGAGCTCTTAATTTAATTTGGTGTTTTGGACTTCTGCTTTTGTAATTTTTCTTTGGCTGAGTTTCGACTGTCTTAACTCAACTCAATCAATTAAATACAGCTTTTGTCCTGTAGAATGGTAAGAAAGCTAGCTTGTGGATTGTTCTTGATAGCTTGTGGATTGATATTGCTGAAAAAAACAGACGTTGGTGTTGTACTGATGACAAACTTCTCAGATGTCAATGTCGGAATAACTTATGTTGGGACTGCTGTTGCAAAAGGAGCTGGTGAAAATTTTTATTCCACAATTATTGTTTTATTTATTTATTTTTGTCGATTGGTAAGATAGTTTTATCGGTAAGACTGTCACCGTCTACATAAGAATAAAAGGAGAAACCCACAAAGGAATGTCATCATGCCATGAAGCACTCTTCCTATTCTCAAGGGATTTAGCACACTAATGCGCTACCCGTTACAATTACGATTGATCCAACTAATGGAATATCGTCACAAGATTCAACCAAACTCCAAACATCTTTGTTATTGGTGCAATATCCAAAGGCGGTGGCCCCTGTGCTGTAGAGTCTTCACAATTGCCACCACATCCAATTCCATACAAAACTGAGACAAAAACTCTATTATTCCTTGCCTTCCAAATCCACCGACAAAATGTCCCAGCTAAAGCTACCACCTCATTGAAATTATTATCCACATTTTCCCACCCACATACCAAAACCCACCAGTCCTCAAGAGAATTACAATGCAATAACTCTTTCTTTCTTTCTTTCTTTTTTCAACTTTGAATATTAATAAACCGGTTAATTTAACTACTTCATTCTTTTTTCTAATTCCTCTTTTTTGAGTACTGTTCACAGTAACTGTGTTTGTGGCTCTCATTTTGGGCATGCAGTTTGTTTGGATGGAAGTCCACCAGCATACCACTTGGATGAAGGTTTTGGAGCAGGGAGAAACAAATGGTTGGTTCATCATGAGGTTATTTTTCATCCAACATATTGTTTCAAAGCACATATTACCCATGTTATGGTTCGAAAGAAATAATAATGGTGTGATCTTGAGGCAGTGAGTATTATTGATGTGTAATGATCCTTTTTTTAGCTTTTCGTCAAAGTTTTTTAGACTCACCATTCGTCAAAAAAAATATAAGAATATGTAATCTTTATAAAGCCCATAGGAGACCAACAAAACTTTACTCATCTATTGTGAATTTTTTTGTCATTTAGTCATAATTTAATACCTTTGGGATTCCTCTAGTTAGGATGAACGATTACTCCAAAAAATTAGCATGAATTTGACATAAGTTGGAAAATCAACAGAAAAAATTGACAATAATACCCAAAAAGTTACTCAAAAGACATGCTCATGTGATGTTGAATATCCAGTGCCACATAATCAGTAGTAAATTTTTGTTTTAATGTTTTCTAGGCTTTATGAGGTTAAAATTCTTTTACTTTGAATATCAGGGAGGTGGTTGGTGTAGCAATATGTCAACATGCCTATCCCGGAAGGACACTCGTCTCGGTTCGTCAAAGAAAATGGAAAAGCTGCTTCCTTTCATTGGGATACTGAGCTCCCAACAAAAGTTTAATCCAGGTTTGCATGTATATTTAATGGATAGTGTGTGGTTTAGCACTTCTCAATTCACTTAACTTTCACTTTTCCTTTTGACATTTCAGTTACTAGAATTGACTCTATTTGGTTGTCCAGATTTCTATAACTGGAATAGGGTATTGGTTAGGTACTGTGATGGGGCATCATTTACGGGCGATGTGGAAGAAGTCGATCCAGTAAGTTGTGCTAGCTCAGATGTGCAAATTAGATTCTGTAGCTTCATTGTAGGCTGTGTTTGGATCTTGGAACTCTTAAAATGATTGCTGCCAGAAAAGAGAAACCAAACTAGCTTCATGCGTGATACCTAATCCTTCTATATTTACCACCTGAATCTATGTTGGTAGGAGTTTACAGGTTCCACACAAACTCTGAACACTATTAACTTATGAACGTTAAAAACTTACACCCCCCACACATTTCTATCACACACTCACATACGAAGGGGGCAAGCCCTCTTTGGGATACCCTTCTCTCTATTTTACCCTGGTTTCTCCCACATAGATATCACACAAACACAGATACACCACAACTCGTCGCTCTCTCTCTATTAACCTACAACAAATCTTGTCTGCACCCACACCCATCCAAACCACCCTATTCGATTTCATCTCCCATTTTGCTTCCTAACCTCTTTACGTATAACGCCCCAATTTGAATCAAGCTTACCACCACCACAATCTGTTCATAAATCCAAAATCCAGACATGACAATAATGACTAATGAAAGGTAGTTAAACAAGGAATGTGGGGCTTCTAATTGTATGCCAACTGTGTCAGGATACTAATCTTCACTTTAGAGGTTCAAGGGTTTTTGTTGCTGTGATGGAAGAATTATTAGCAATGGGAATGAAGAAGGCTCAAGATGTATGACTCAGTCATTTTGTGCTCTCTCTCTCTCTCTCTCTCTCTCTCTCTCTCTCTCTCTCTCTCATTATTAATTGGTCAATGAAAATATGACTTCTAAATGCATGGTTGAATAGGCTCTTCTCACAGGCTGTTCAGCTGGTGGGTTGACTGTCACATTACACTGTGATCAATTCCGAGCGCTTCTACCTCGAGCTACAAAAGTAAAATGTGTCACGGACGCTGCTTATTTTGTCAATGTGTACGCTCTTATCTTATGACTTGTTTATGCGCCATCGCCATAATGCTAGTATTCCTACATGCAGTGGATGTTGAACCTCTGTTTGGTTTACTAACTAAAATGCACGGTGGTATATTTTAGGAAGGACATTTCTGGAGCACGGCACATTGAAACCTACTACAGCGACGTGGTTAAAACACATGTGAAGTGCTCTCGTTCTCCTCCCAACCCCCACCCACACACTTTCTCATAACGGTTGCTAATAATCTGCCATACGTATCTTTTTTGCAGGGATCAGCTAATAATTTGCCCCCATCATGCACTTCAAAACGGAAGCCTGGTTTGGTAAGTGAAGTTATCCTAGTTAATTTGGATAAGTTTCTTTGGTAATGATACTCTCCATCCTATTTTTGGTATTAGCTTTTTGACAGTGATTTCTAATTTAATAGCACATTTTTTTCCTTATTGTTATATTTCGATCTTGTTTGCTTTTTCACTAACATCATACTAATGCATCTGAACAACATAACAGTGTTTTTTCCAGCAAAACATGGCAAAGCTAGTTGAGACTCCGCTTTTTGTGGTAAATTCAGCCTATGATTCGTGGCAGGTTAGCTTACTAAATCCAGTTCATAATACTTTACTGCACGTGGTTAATTTTATAGAGGTGAATTTGTTAATTGTCAGCTTAACCCTTCTTCGTTTGTTCCATTCAATGGGATAATTCTTACAATTTTTTTTTTCATAACAATCCCATGCTTTATTTTATAAATTGTATTCGAATAGAGATAGTTCATTTAGTTCTCATTTGAAGGAACTCGCAAAATTTTTAAATTTGGTGATACATAAACTTTGTTTTTTGCTAAATTGTGTTTAAAAAAGGCTTCACAAGACATGTCATCTATAGTATGACATACATGTATACTTTTTGTTCACACGGGAATACTATATAGTATGACATATATATGTACTACTTCTGGGTCAAATTTTCGATTTGGGTACTGAATGTGTTTACAACTTACAAGTATGTCATTTAAGTATGTATATTTCTTTTAGAACTTCGAAAAGTACCTGTTACACTGCCTTCAGTCTGATGCAAGATACACATACGTACTGGTAGCGACATACGTTTATTGATAACACACTAATGCATTTTTCTCCCTTACATTTTTGGACATGCTAGTTTCGTGTTTGTGCCAAGGAATCTAGTAATTGCTTCCTTGTGTTCAAACAAATTAATTCACTTAATATTTTGTTCATAGATACCGAACATTTTGGCACCTGACACAGCTGATCCAGACGGCAGATGGCATGACTGCAAGTTTAATTTGACCAAATGTTCAACTGATCAGCTCAAGACCATCCAAGGTCCAGATTTTTTTTTTTCCGCCGATCAAATAAAAGAAAGGAAAAACCATGGAAGGTTACAATTTTAAGCAATTTTATGTCTCAAGCCATGGTTACTTCAAACAATAATTCTCCGGTTCTTAGTCGTCTATGCTTTCAACTGATCCTGAATATTCAAATCTCATAGCCTTGCCAGGGCTGAGGGTTCAAGTCCCTCCTTCCACTCCTAGCTTCGTCGTTTAGGTTAACATTTATACAGTTTAAGTACTGGTGTCTCGTGCCACATTCTCCACTAGTACTACTTCTCCGCTAGTACTACTTTTTCCACAAAAAAAGATATACGCTATTTTTTGAAACTTCAAATTATGATATGATTGGGGCATATTGATTTGCAGATTTCAGGTTGATGTTTTTGGATGCATTGAAAGAACTAGGCAGTTCTTCATCTAGGGGAATTTTCATAGACTCTTGTTATGAACATGACCAAATTACTGTACAAGAAACCTGGCTCAGTGATGATTCTCCGGCACTAGATGGAACAGTAAGATACTTGTGTCATTATATTCTATTTTCTTCTTTCCTGTAGGCCTTTTCTTTCCTTTTCTTTATAAACCCTTTTCGACCTTTTTAAGAGTCGTTTCTTTTGTTTTTTTGAATGTATTTTCTATTGCAGAAACTGGCAAAGGCAGTTGGAGATTGGTACATGATAAGCACCCAATAATGCATATTCTTGGTGCTTTAGTCCTCTAGTATGTTGTGTTTGTACATATATGTTGTCGTTTTATGCGATATTGCACGTAAGGTAGGTTTTTGTGTATTTCAGGTAATTCGTATAAATAAGGTGCGTTTGAACGCCAAGGAATGCTCCGGGTGCAACCAAGTACTCAAGGCCACGTACCACCACATTGTGGAGCCCGAAGAGTCATGAAGAGATGGTTTGGAGGTTGCTCGGGTCGCCCAAGGGTCAAGGGAATTGAAGGAGAAGTGAGGATTTTACCAAAGCAATTCATCTTCCGACGAGCTGAGGGTAGAATCGTCATAACTTTTGATGTACAAACTACTTTTAATCCAAACCACTTGGGTTAGAAAGTAGATTCGACAAGCTTTCCAACGGTCCAAAGAACGCCTAAATCCGAGTTCGGGAGTGTCCGGAGCAAGCCTACAAAGTTTGCCCAAAAAAGCTGTAAAGCGGGTACCGGTACTGGGAATTCCTAGTACCGGTACCGGGTGTCCAGAGATCTATTTTCCAGCCCGTTGAAGCGGGTACCGGTACTGGGAATTCCCAGTACCGGTACTGAGTGGGAAAATCTGCAGATTTTTGTTAGCTTTTTCAACTTTCCATTTATGGAAAGTTTCCACTTATGGAGTATTTTTGGGATATTTTGGAGGACTTTTTGGTCCTTTGTAACTTAACTTTAGAGCCCTATAAATAGGCTTGTATGCCTTTTATAGAAGAAATGGCCATTTCTAGTCTTTTTAGGCCTTAGTCTTCCTTCTCTCTAGGATTTTGTTCTTCAACTTTTCAAGCTTTGATCCTTAAGAACTTGTAAGTTTAATTCCTAGTTTGTTGTTTTCTCGTTCATTAATGTTGTAGCTACGGTTTAGATCTTCACTAATTTCAAGTTTATTTTCATTTCTATCGGTTAATCATGTTTTCTTCCTTAAGCAAGCTTTCTAGTCTTTTCATTATGTGTGAGTAGTCGTTTAGGCTCGGCCATGGGGTGAATAACACCTTGTGACTTCGGTTAATCTTGCCTTTCTCAACATAAGACTTGAGGTTTGGTTTGGAAATGTGCGTGGTTCGCCTTTTATGTAACAAAACTTGTCGATGTTAACCTCCGGTGATCATATGCTAGCTCATATGGTTCCGTGAGCTATGTCTCGCCTCGTGTTTGCCGAAAGAACCAAAGAACTTGCTCGCTTTCCAAACTATGCTTCTAGTTTTTGACCTTGATATTTAGTTTGAATTCAAGTCTTGGCGTTGTTAATCTCCGGTGATCATGTGCTAGCTCACATGGTTCCGAGAGCGATGTCACGCCTTGTGTTTAGCTTGTTATTCAAACTCTATATCAAGTCTAACCATTTTCACCGCTAAACCTTCCGGTTGATAACCTATGCCGTGTGATTCAACCGTGTTTTCGTTGAGAAAAGTTGATTGGCTTAAGTTACGGGTGTTATGAACTTCTATGCCTTGCCGCTTTTAATTCTTAGTTAAAACTCATTTGCTAGTCATTTTCATTAGAGCATTTTCCACCTTGCAAAGGAAAACCAAAAGTTGGCCGTCTTAACGCCGAAAACCCTTACAAGCTACAATCCGATTAAGCTATATTCGAGCTCCCTGTGGATCGACTCGGACTTCCTTGCTATACTATGCAAATCTTTAGTTGTAGTCCGGTAAATAAATAATTGAATTTGACGGCCGTTTGGTAAACTTCAACGACTACCGAAAGGGCTGCAATCAAATTTTGGCGCCGTTGCCGGGGAATTCTTACTATAGCTTATTTGGCGGTTCAACAAATCACTGTAAGTACTCCGTTTATTTTTCCTTTGTGTAAGTTGAACTCAATTTAGCGGATACCTCTAACCGAGCCACCAATTCGACTTGAGGTCTAACGAAGCTAACTTGAGCATCAATTGCATTTTTATTATTTTGATTGCTTATTTAGTCGTGGCGATGGCTTAACGCCATGGAACTATTTTGAGAGAGGTTGCGGCATAGCCCCTCTTGCCTGTTTACTTTATGTCTTATCTATCTAATAGAATGGTGGCGGAAAATGGGGAAATAGTCCCCATGACTATGTGGGAATACTCTTATCCCGATCATGCTTATCCATCTTCTTGCATAGTTGCCCCCACCACTCCTACTGTTAATCTATTTAGGTTACAAATGAAATTTTCCAATTTATTGCCCCACTTCCATGGCATGGAGCATGAACACCCTTATAAACATGTCGCAGCTTTCAAAGGCAAACTTGGTACCTTTGGGGACATTGTGAAATCAGAGGCCGCATGGATGAATTTATTTTCTCTCTCTTTAAGGGCTAATGCCAAAACTTGGCTCAATTCCTTGAACCCTCACTCTGTGCAGACTTGGGCTGATTTGCTAAATGAATTCTACAAAGAGTTCATTCCCATGTATTATACGAGGGTTCTCAAGAACCAAATTCAAACTTTAGTTGAAAAAGAGAATGAGTCGTTTTATGCATGTTGGGGAAGATACAAAGACTTGCTCATTGCGGTCCCACATCATGGCTTTGAAAATTTTCAAATTGCTAACCATTTTTATAATGGACTTTCTCAAAAGAGTCAACGATTCTTAGACATGGTGTGCGATGGCAAACTTTTTGAAAGAGAACCCACACAAGCCTTAGATTTCTTTGATCATTTGGCCGCAACTTTGCAATCTAAGGTTTTTGCTCAACATTGTCAAGAGTCCAACTCAAATGCCATGGAAGAGGAAATTGAGCCACCTATCTTTGTTGAAAATGTTAGTTTAGATTGTGACAGCTTCTCAGAGTCTGTTTGGAGTGATGAGCCTTTTGATGAAATTGAGGTCCAAAGTTCTCTTATGGATCCCCCTCTTTGTGATTATCTAGGGGAGAAATGCCTCATTGCTAAGGCTGTTTCTTCCGATCTCCCGTATCTTGATCCTGCCACAGAGGAATTACTCCTTACTCATGAGATGAACATGTTTGATGCATCGGGCGTCTACTATGAAGATTCGTTGGCAAAGCCTCTCACTGCTAAGGAAATGGATGCCGAAGTGGATTACTTGTATTCTTTGTTGGCTAAACAGGATGCATTTGAACCAATCTTTGAAGAGTTGGAGCCCATGGAAGCTACAATTGTCCCTTTGAATTCTCCGTGCCTTGATCTTCTCACCGCTAAGGAAATGAATGGCGAGGTAGATTCCTTACACTCTTTGTTAGAAAAACAAGATGCATGTGGGCCTAATATTGAGAAGTTACCAATCATAGAACAAATTGATTTTCTTGGTGTTGAGGATGTTGATTTGGTTTACAATCCTTTTATAGTAGAATTTCTCAACAACTTGAAAATTGATTTTGTTTGGGCTATACACTTAGTGGAACTTAAATTTTTGAAACGAATTCGGCAATTGCTCTACTCAAAGTATCTATTTTTGTGGCATGGTCGGATTCAATTTTTGAAGCAAAGTGTGGAGTGGAGTGCTATGTTAATTTTATTAGCTCTAGTTGGCATAGTAAATGTTCGAATCCCGCATTTGGCTGACTGTACATAAACTCTTTCTTTCCCTTTCTCTCTTTTCTTTTTCTCTTTTGATGGTCTGGTATAGCCACCCGTTTCTCGCTTGGGAAATTGGGAGAAAAGTAGTACCCGTGTAATCACGTGACGATTTGGTGGATTTAATTTTACTTGTCAGTTGTTGGGCCCGGATAACACGAGCTGGGCGGTACTAATGTCATTTGCTTCTTAGTAGGTAGTGGGTTCTTAAGTCTTTTGCAGGGTAAGCATGCTACCACACCAGCCTTGGTGGTTTAGGTCTAAATGCTAGGGTGAGTGAGGCATTCAGGAGCCCTAAGCATGGGTGCGATTGCGTGTCGCGGTTGTAAGACCAAGAAAGCCCCGACGATGACCTTGTGTGACTAGCTGTGGTTCCGATGGAGGAGCCGAAAGAGTGAGCCTTGAAAGCAGTTCCAATGACGAAGGGAAGCAAGGACAAGAAAGCCTCCAACTTGGTCGAGGTATACGGGGGTTGACATTCCCCCGGAGGTACAATCTTTTGTTCTTTCCTCTCTTTACTATTGTTCTTCATGCTATGAGGACATAGCATCGTTTAAGTTGGGGGGAGGGATATATATGTTATATATATGTTCATGAAACTTGTCTTATTTTTCTGCTTTTGGTAAAATTTTCAATTTTTTTTGTTTTTGTTTTTGTGCAATCTTCCCTTGGTAGTAGTGATTTCACTTCCTAGATACTTTAATTATGCTCAATTGTGTCAATATGGCAAGAGTCATGTATCCCCTCGAATTCTGTTGTGTGTTTAAATCTATGTCATATGCATATACATGAATTTTGATGAACAAATTAAGCCTAAAAGTCAAGTTAAGTAGTTTGCATCGCTAGAGTAGAGATTCGTTTTTTAAGCATCCCATGCTTTTTGTTCTCATTTTCCGCATTTGCGTAAATAATATCTTTTGTTCATGCTTGAGTAATGTATATATCTCTTGTGCATCTTGTTGGAGTTGTTGGCGTACTTAGGAAATGATTCAAGGCATTTTTGCTTGATTAAACCACATAAGAGTCTCATTGTCCTTATTTTGAACCGTAGTCCAAGTCTCTTCCGTTGCTCGAACCTAGGTAACCGGATGTTTGGAGGGTTGTTTATCTATGGTTTTCAATGTTTCAAGGAGGTTTGGGGGTGGTGTGAATGTGATAGAAGTGGTTGGGATGTAAAAAGGCAAAGAATTGATACGTGATTCCCTATCTCTCCTCTCCCACTACAAAAGCTCAAACTCCAAATTTTCATCTCTCTTTCCAAAGCCTCCGAAATTGGCCCCTCAATCTCTCTCACTACAAATCTCACCTCAAATGACCCTATTCCTCAAAGAAAATCAAAGAATTGCTATGAAAGAGCAAAGTCATATTCGAAAGAGGGTTAAATACTATGATGAGAGGATTGGTGTGTCTCCGGGCTAGCTTACATTCCGGATGAAAAAGGAGTCCAATGGAAAGGAGGAGCTCGATGCTCAATACTCGAGGAGCCGGATGTGGTTGATGTTTACGTGTGTTTGAGTCGGTGGTAGTAGTTTTTGTAGGTTTTATATAGTAGTTGATCTTAATTTCTTCTTCGTAATTTTGTTTGGTGTTTGGCCGATATGTAGCCATGCCTTGGGTAGTTTAGGGTCGGTAGTGGCCAAGGGTAGATGAACCATGCAAGTATATGGCCACTACACTTTTGTAGTCTCTTTTCCTTTGTATCCAAGGTCGTTATAAGCTAATAAAGTCCTCCGTTGATCTTTTGTACACTAATTAACTCCGTTTGATGCATGATTGATATCTATTATTTTTTGAGTATGATTTGTCCCTTGTCGTGCACTCTTGTTAATAATTAGCTTTCCTTTCTTTCTTAGTGCTATTTTGATAACATGCGTAACTTTTTGTCTCTGGCTATTGCATTTACTCGCTAGCGCTTATCATGGGATGTACCTTGTATCTCACTGTGTGAAAAGTTGAATAAGAGCGTATCCTTGAGAGTTTTGCAGTCGAAACTCGTTGTGATGCATGCATGCTTGACTACTCTAACATGGCATAACTTCTTCATCCTAGTTCATGGCATGATTGTGCGTGGATTGCATACGATCGGATTGGAAGGGATGTTTTGGACTCTTGCCTAGTTGTTGTAGTTGACCATAGTTTTTGTGTCTTGAATTTCGGGAAGGTTGCATAGCTTAGTTAAATATGTTTTGGTTTAGTTTGCTAGGGACTAGCAAAGTTCAAGTTGGGGGGTGTGATAAGCACCCAATAATGCATATTCTTGGTGCTTTAGTCCTCTAGTATGTTGTGTTTGTACATATATGTTGTCGTTTTATGCGATATTGCACGTAAGGTAGGTTTTTGTGTATTTCAGGTAATTCGTATAAATAAGGTGCGTTTGAACGCCAAGGAATGCTCCGGGTGCAACCAAGTACTCAAGGCCACGTACCACCACATTGTGGAGCCCGAAGAGTCATGAAGAGATGGTTTGGAGGTTGCTCGGGTCGCCCAAGGGTCAAGGGAATTGAAGGAGAAGTGAGGATTTTACCAAAGCAATTCATCTTCCGACGAGCTGAGGGTAGAATCGTCATAACTTTTGATGTACAAACTACTTTTAATCCAAACCACTTGGGTTAGAAAGTAGATTCGACAAGCTTTCCAACGGTCCAAAGAACGCCTAAATCCGAGTTCGGGAGTGTCCGGAGCAAGCCTACAAAGTTTGCCCAAAAAAGCTGTAAAGCGGGTACCGGTACTGGGAATTCCTAGTACCGGTACCGGGTGTCCAGAGATCTATTTTCCAGCCCGTTGAAGCGGGTACCGGTACTGGGAATTCCCAGTACCGGTACTGGGTGGGAAAATCTGCAGATTTTTGTTAGCTTTTTCAACTTTCCATTTATGGAAAGTTTCCACTTATGGAGTATTTTTGGGATATTTTGGAGGACTTTTTGGTCCTTTGTAACTTAACTTTAGAGCCCTATAAATAGGCTTGTATGCCTTTTATAGAAGAAATGGCCATTTCTAGTCTTTTTAGGCCTTAGTCTTCCTTCTCTCTAGGATTTTGTTCTTCAACTTTTCAAGCTTTGATCCTTAAGAACTTGTAAGTTTAATTCCTAGTTTGTTGTTTTCTCGTTCATTAATGTTGTAGCTACGGTTTAGATCTTCACTAATTTCAAGTTTATTTTCATTTCTATCGGTTAATCATGTTTTCTTCCTTAAACAAGCTTTCTAGTCTTTTCATTATGTGTGAGTAGTCGTTTAGGCTCGGCCATGGGGTGAATAACACCTTGTGACTTCGGTTAATCTTGCCTTTCTCAACATAAGACTTGAGGTTTGGTTTGGAAATGTGCGTGGTTCGCCTTTTATGTAACAAAACTTGTCGATGTTAACCTCCGGTGATCATATGCTAGCTCATATGGTTCCGTGAGCTATGTCTCGCCTCGTGTTTGCCGAAAGAACCAAAGAACTTGCTCGCTTTCCAAACTATGCTTCTAGTTTTTGACCTTGATATTTAGTTTGAATTCAAGTCTTGGCGTTGTTAATCTCCGGTGATCATGTGCTAGCTCACATGGTTCCGAGAGCGATGTCACGCCTTGTGTTTAGCTTGTTATTCAAACTCTATATCAAGTCTAACCATTTTCACCGCTAAACCTTCCGGTTGATAACCTATGCCGTGTGATTCAACCGTGTTTTCGTTGAGAAAAGTTGATTGGCTTAAGTTACGGGTGTTATGAACTTCTATGCCTTGCCGCTTTTAATTCTTAGTTAAAACTCATTTGCTAGTCATTTTCATTAGAGCATTTTCCACCTTGCAAAGGAAAACCAAAAGTTGGCCGTCTTAACGCCGAAAACCCTTACAAGCTACAATCCGATTAAGCTATATTCGAGCTCCCTGTGGATCGACTCGGACTTCCTTGCTATACTATGCAAATCTTTAGTTGTAGTCCGGTAAATAAATAATTGAATTTGACGGCCGTTTGGTAAACTTCAACGACTACCGAAAGGGCTGCAATCAGTACAATGACAAGCATCCATTCCAGAAAATAGATGATTGCAGTTATCCTTGCAAGAATTGCCCCAGTTTTTAGCAAACTTTGTGACCATCAGACTTTGTTTTCCCTTTTTTCCTCGATGTTTTTCTGGTTGCCACTTACAGTCGTCCGATCAAAACCAGCAGCTCCTGTAGGACAAATGAGTTGAGTGCGCTTGAGCACAAATTTCCTTCAGAGCAATTTCCAGTTGATGCAGTATGTAATTACCACTTTAATAGACCTTCATATCATTGGTCCTTGAGGGGTGCTAGGAACATGCACAACATTTTACGCATCATTCCTATGTGGCACTGTCTCATTGGTAATTGATTGAATTACTAGTTTTCAACTTACCAATATGACACTGCCATATAAGCATGTTGTACATGTTGTTCTTTTCCTTCAATCCGTTGCTCCTTTGCTTTTTATGATTTTCAATAAAGTTTACAAGTTTTTGAATGTAAGGAAATATATACAACTCTTAGCCCCTTTGTTTTTTCCCATCTACTGCCTCCAAACCTAAACAAAAAGTTACTCGATTCATTGGACCCAAGTGATGTGGTGGACTCTCTAAACTACTTTCCAAACGATTAGGCCTTAAGCATGCAAATGGATCAATGTATGGTACGAACCCCGAAACCAATGATTTTCTCAGATCACTGTTAGTCTACTTGCTCGATTCTCGTGGAGATTTTGGAAAAATCCACGTTTGATCCTCTTTCGAGATTCAAAACATTAACCCACCACTTCTAGCAGCTTGTTCTTGACTAGACATCAATTGACTAGCCAACCACCAGACATGCAATTTTGTCAATTTACAATCCTTATCGCCACCAACCAAAATGTCATTTCTTAGTATTTTAAGGTGCATCTCCAACCACTGAAAATATAATTTCCGGACTAAAACAGCTAAAAAGTGAAGGAGAAAGATGGAAGTGAAATGATATGGACTAGCGTTTTCCTTGTGTCTTTCAAAAGAAAATGACAATTGGAGGACCGTTAAAAAGAAAGTGGTACGTACCTCTAAACCTTGTTTGTTACTCCCTCCGTCCCTTTTTTTAGGTACAGTATTTTATTTTGGGCTGTTCCTTAATAAGTGTTCATTTTGTAAAGATAGTGGGTAAAAGTTAATGTATTTTCTATTTTGCCCCTAAAAGTAGATTCCTTTTTAAAAAGTAAGTGAGTAAAAGTGTAATGATGATGGGTAAGTAGGGAAAGTGGAGGAAAAAGTTGATGTGAAAAGTATAATGATGATGTCTTTTTAATAAGTTGGAATTACAAAGCAGGACATTTAAAAAGGAACGGAGGGAGTAGTAATTTGTAAAAATGGAGGACCGGTAAAGTTAAACTGTTTACAATTGTTTTTTTTTTTTTTTTGTGTGTAAAAACTTAACTTTTGACATATCTATTGATGTTCGGACAAATTAATTTTTTACGAAGATACATTATTTTGTGGGCCCTACAAGATGTACTGTTCGGATTTTCTAAGAAAATGCGCGAAGGGGGCCCACACGGAGGCTGTCCGGACAGCCCCTTGTCCGGATCAACCGGAAAGAACTTTTGCTCAATGAAAAATTAAGCAAGTTAAATAATACGGAGAGTGGATCTATAAGCCACAATCTAAAACCACGTCGCATATAGAGTTCATTGGGAGTTCACCGACTTGAAAGTCGGTGAGTGTAGCGTTATTGAATAAAGTGGATCTAAAATAATGTGGGAGTGTCACTTTCAAAATCATAAGCCACATTAATTATTTACTAATGCTCTTTATTAATTGAAATATTAAGGACCACAAAAATGTTACCCTTTATATATCTGGACCCAACCTCCTCTCCTTCGACTAAAGAGCTCACATGGCTAGTATTTTTCCAACCCCAAGTCCAATTTTCTCTCACCTGATCACTCTCACTTTCCTCTTTGTCCTCGCAACAACTCCGGCAGCCGCCACCGGAGAAGACGGCACCTTCGTGAAGAGAGTAGATCGCCGGTTACTAGGGCTAAAGAAGGAGAAACTCAGCCATTTCAAGTTCTACTGGCATGACATACAGAGCGGTCCAAACCCAACGTCCGTACCTATAGTTCTACCGCCGTCGAACAAATCAACCACTGGCTATGGTGGAGTCAATATGATCGATAACCCTTTAACCCTCGGCCCGAAACTTAGCTCGAAGATGGTGGGCAGGGCCCAGGGGCTCTATGGATCGGCTTCACAACAAGGGGTGGGACTTATGATGGTGATGAACTTTGCTTTTATGGAAGGGAAGTATAACGGGAGCACGATCACGGTGCTGGGGCGGAACATGATATTTTCGAAGGTGAGGGAGATGGCGGTGATAGGCGGCACCGGGCTTTTCCGGTTCGCTAGGGGGTATGTTGAAGCTAGAACTAGCACGTTTGATCTCAAGACTGGAGATGCTGTTGTTGAGTACAATGTCTATGTGATGCATTATTGAGCCTTTTTTTTTTCCCTGGCAGATTGAGTCGTTTGAATTATATATTGAACTACTTTTGTCAATTTAACTTTCCTGAGAATTTCTAAATAAGAGAAATGCCTTTCGGTGGGGTGGGTGATGGCGTTTCTAGTACGTTTTATGATGTTCAACTCTCCATAAAAAAATAAAAAACAAAAACTTTAGGACTCAAATGCTCCTATTGGTTCTTAGATTTGCAAAAGGATTTGTCATCAAGGGAAAAAGAACAGGTTAGAGGTTTAATTTCATTTTCGTTCTCTGTTTAACGAAACAAAAGTCTTATCTTTTCTTCCTCCTCTACGAATTTTGTTAGGAATTTCGTTTCTGACAACAGATGTGCAGAGTATTTTTGTTGTCATTCTACTGTGTGTAATTGTTGCGATGCTGCCACATACTCGAACTCTAACTTAGCGGCAATGTACACTAACTGTGCGGCCAGGTAATAAATTTGCAGCAATGTGCAAAAGTTTGCTGCTAGATACACAAAATTTGCGGCCAATAGCAATAGTTTGCGGCGTTGAGTAAAAATTTGCACCCAAATTTGCAAAGTTTGTGGCCACGTGCAAAAGTTTTCAGCGAGGTACACAAAAGTTTGTGACCATGGGCAAAAGTGTGAGGCCGGGGGCAATAATTTGCGGCCAATAGTAATAGTTTGCAGCCATGTGTACAAAATTTGTGACCATGTGCAAATGTTTGTGCTCAGGTACACAAAATTTTGCAGCCAAGAGTAAAAGTTTGCACCCAGGTATCCAAAGTTTGCGGCCAGGTGGTAATAGTTTGTAGTCACATGCAAAAGTTTGCGCCTAGGTACACAAAATTTTGAAGCCAGGTGCGGAAACGTACTCGAAAGTTTGCGGTGAGATGCGAATTTTCTTCTCCCGATTAGTGCTTATGCTAGATTAACCCTACACTGTAATCGTTTACTCCTTTTTAGCCCTATTGCTGCAAGTTAGTAGAATTATTGCCATTGTCACGTGATAAATGACAGATTTACTCTTGACTTAGGAAATGTTATATTCGACTCCGATATATTTTCAAATTAAAAAAGGGATGTGAAAATCGTTTTTCTATCGGGAATTTGTTTAGTATTAGGATTTACATTTGATGTGGGGGTCTGTTTGAGGTGATTGAGATACTATTTTTGGTGGCGATTGGAGAGGCTAGGGGCCGGTGGTCATGACTCACATAAGGCATACCACCAGCTTCATGCATGACTCGAGTAGGGTGGTGACCGCAGTGTCGGCGACTAGCGGGGTTTTGAAGGATGCGGTGGGTGTAGTGGGGAGGGCCAATTTTCCTGGGCGGTCCATGTCCGGGGTTGTTGATCAAGGGCCCTCGGAATGTTGGTACGGTAGGCACCATTTGGCAATTATAGTTCTTATTTTCGTAAGTCTTTGTTCTTATTTTTATTTGCTCGGTTGTGTTGTTTGTTTCCTATATATGAAATAAAAGTGTGGCAGAGGGGTATTGATGGCGCGCAATATCGTAGACATGAGCGCCTAAGTAGGGTAAGTTAGCGCATTAGAGATGCGTTTTATCTTATTTTTCGCTTGATGCCGTGCTTTGTTTTGTTTTTGTGTCTTTGTTAGTTTTGCATGAAATAAGGCAAATTTTCCACCAAGGTTGGATTGCAAAGCCTTGAGGCCGAGTTGGATGTCGCTATGGAAAATTTTTGCTGTTTTTAGCCCCAAATCAACCCGGAACGCATCAAAATAGACCCAAACTGGGCAAGCACCAAGGGAGGCCTGCCCGGAGCCCAAATAAATTGGGCCGGAGCCAGGCCGGCTTCCCCATAAGGCCGGGCCGGCCTTCTTGTGTCGGCTACGACACCGTTTTGCCCCGCTGCCTTGATTTTCGTGTTTTCTGTATTTTTCTCCAATCCCACATCGAAAACTCAATGTTTTTTCTCCACGAATTCACCCTATATAAACCCCTTACCTCTCTACTTTTCAATTCGTTCAGAACTTTCATTCAATTCACTTGAGAGCTAGTTGAAGTTTCTTAGCACTCGGAAGTTAAGCTTTCTCTACGCCGTTAGGTTGCTGAGCATTTTTTGCATTTTGTTCAAGTACTCACACTTTGGTAACTCACGATTTTTGTTATTCATTAAAGTTGTTTGCCAGTACTTGTTTAATTTATATCTTTTGTTTATTTCGTTTTTAGAAGCATGTTTCAAATTAGATTTTCTTGTGTGTCTTGCTTAATGATGTGTGAGTAGTCGTATATGTAGGGTCGTAGGGTGATTAGCACATTGTGGCTAGGTCGGATATGTTCTGCTCCTGTTTTGAAATAAAAATGAAAAGGCAATTTTAGGTTAGTAAAGTACTACCGTTAAACGAACCCAGGCAGTGTCGGAGCCCATGTGAACGGGGGAGCGGGGGACCAAAACTTGTTCTCCATTGCGCATGAGGAAACGGTGCCCATAAAGGTTCGTATCTTCCGGGGTAGCTTTATCTCTCTGAAGTCAAACGTTTTTAAGAACACCAAATAGAACAGATAAGTTTGGGACAGATTGCAAGTATTATGAACCCTACGACCGTACCTCCTTTTTAATTATTTAAAAACCAAATAATTTCTTTAGTTTAGTTAATCTCAACAATCGAATACAATGGGTGGCTAACTAAGAACTAGTTTGGACAGTAACAATCAGAGTTTTTGAGTCAGCACACATAATTATCTCTGTGGATTTGACTCCAGTCTTATTAGATATTGTACTACGCCGATCTTAGCCCTACGCTAACTTGGAGCAACCCGTTATTTGAGGACTAAAAATTCGTCAATCTGGAATGCAGAATTAATTTTTGCAAGTAATAGCACTAGATCAATTATGGAGTCATTGTTTAGACTCTTCGAAACACTCAATACGTGTCTTTTAATTGGATATCCATACTTATTTCACATGTTTTTTTTTTTTTTTTTTTTGTATGTGACTTTTTTTTTTTCGGATCAAAAAATAAATAGCTCCATACAAGGTGTTCTCTTTCGGCATGCCCGACATTATTAAGCTTGGAACTTTTTCAAAGCATTTTGACCAACGAATTGTTTTTTTATATATGAATTTAAATTAGTTTGGACACCTGAATTATGAAAAAAGAGTTTTTTGATTTTAACTCTTAGATCAACTTATATATAACATTGGAATGTGCTGTGCTATGTGCACAGCAAGCTGTGCACAGCGGCTGTGCACAGATCTCGTTTCCTCCCGCCTCGGGTTGCAAAAAGATGATCGGAGCCGCTTATTTTGTTCAAAATATGTCGTTTAAGGTCTCTGTAAAAAATGAGCTTCGTTCGATATCGTTAAACGCGTTAACAAAACAGCCAAATCACTTCAGAATTTAAACGACATATTTTGAACAAAATGAGCGGTTTCGATCATTTTTTTACGACCCGAGGCGGGAGGAAACAGAATCTGTGCACAGCCGCTGTGCACAGCTTGCTGTGCACATAGAGTTTCTGCATTGGAATGGCATCAAATTTAAGTGGCAAAAAAGTCGCTCCGGCCCCGTGATAATGATGCGCGCGCACGCATATATATAGTCCATAAAGTAGTGCTTTCCTTCAACTTATGATTATGTTGGCCACCTTCTATCTTTATAGCTTTTCAGAATAACATTTAAACTTTAAGGTCGAGGTAGGGAGCTCTCCGTTCCGTTTTAAATGTCATGCTTCATAAATTCAACTCATTAAGGAGATATTATTATTACACATTTCATATTAATTTTTATCTCTACTTTCTTTATTTACCCTCTATGGAGACATCATCATTACACTTTTACTTACTAACTTTTCAAAATGGAATCTATTTCTAAGGGCAAAGTAAAAAATAAACCAACTTTTACCGACTAACTTTACAAATAGACACTTATCAAAGGACAGCTCAAAATAGAATACTAGGCTCTAAAAAAGGGACAGAAGGAGTACCTATTTATGTCCCATTTGAGATAGGTTTTGTTTTTGAGGGTAATGAGTTGAGAGAGATATAGAAAAACGAGAGTAATAAATGGAGTAGCAATTTTATGTGACCACATTTGGGTGCTTTCATCTTACTGAATCAACAATGTTACATTTTGTTATGTATTCGATAATGCTACATACACAACACCCAATCACAGCACCAACCACAATCCTTTCTCATGATTCAATAAGATGAACATATAGTGGCGACTCTAGGAATTTGTAATAGGGTATTCATAAATTATTTTAACTCTACTAACTGGTGTATTGACTAATAACATATGTGCAAAACCTTGTACATTAGTATAAATAGTGTGGACAAAAAAAAAAGTAACCTCTATCCTAAAACAATTAACTACGAGGAATATCATTCAAGTTAACGGAATTTTGCAATATAGTTGAATTTTTTAAAAATTTTGTCTGTAATTCTACAAGCTAACTAGAAACAAAATAATAAAGTAGTTATTGTTACAAATGCAAAATTAACATATTTATACTATTGATAACGACAAAAAAAAAAGATAGTATTGATTGTAAGATCTGGAGTGTGAAATTATTGCCCTATATCCTAGCTTTGTTTGTTCAAAAGAGTAAATATGATTCACGAACGGAACATAGTTGCACTTTTCATCGTTACTCCAAATTGCCAACACCTTCAACCACCGCATTAACTGAGGAAGATGACAGACTACCAATAAAAAACGAGGACAAAGACTTCTCCCTACATACTCCATGTAACAAGGATAAAGGACGATGACTTTTTTTTTTTTTTTGGGGGGGGGGGGGGGGGGTTGGGGGGTGGGTTGTGGTTTCACAAAGAATAATTTGTTTTCTTTGTCCGAATATGTGATGAAATTATTTTTGGAGGGGAGGGGGGGTGGGGGGATCACAGAGAATATTTTGTTTTCTTTGTCCGAAAATGTGACGAATGAGTAAAAAATACTTATATTTAAAAATTACAATTTAGATCATTTTTATGGGATCCAAAAATAGGAGTACACGTGATTAGTACCCTATCGGTACTGTTTGGTACCTATAGACGGCCTCTTAATTACTACTCTCATCTTTTGATAGTTAATATATACATGTTCAAACACTTTTGTAAATTTGCCAGCAATCTGATGAAAATATATTATCTTAGGAGTTAAGAGATTGGTACAACAAAACTTGGCTCTGCTTGCCAAGTGGTGATGGCGATTTGCCAATGATAAAAGCTCTCTATGGGTAAAAGTTATTTGTGGGAGGAGTTGGCTTCCATATATACATGGCTCTAGTTTCGATTTCGAATGTATGGAGGGATATTTGTTCAGTGGGAAATTCTGATTCGGCCCTTGGGTTTTCTCTTCAAGAGGGCTTCAGGGTGCATGTAAACTCAGGTCAAGATACATTATTCTGGAAACATTCTTGGCAGGGCACTACTACGCTTAGAGAGGAATTTCCAAGGCTATATCAGCGGTCCACTCAACAGGATACGGTTCTGAGTGATATATGTGGAGGAAAGGGCAGTGATGACTGGAATTTGCAGTTTAGAGGAACGTTATGTGTCCGAGAGAATCAACAGTACATGGAATTAAAACAAAAACTGAATGATGTGACATTGGAACCTTCAAAACAAGACTCCTTACAGTGGATTTGGACAGCAGACAAAACTTTTTCTGTGAAATCGGTGTATAGGTAGTGGGAATCTCAGGCACAGTCACGAAATACTCTATTGGGTTCGTTGTGGAGGAACTTGAGCCCCCCTAAAATGGAAATTTTCTCATGGATGACTGTTCAGGATAGAGTTGCAACAAGGTCGGTACTTCTTGATAGAAATGTAATCTTCGAGATTCAATTGGCAATGTATCCCTTGTGTGCTCTACATGTGGAAACTCCTTAACATCTACTCCTTCACTGTCGATTTGCAGGGGCAATATGGTCAGGAATTTTGGATTGGTGGAATCTCCAATGGGCATGTCCATCCTCAATAGCAGAGTTAGCGCTCTGGTGGTTTGGAAATTGGTTTCGCAACTTGGAGAAACATATATGGGAAGTTTGGTTTTTTTGCAATACTTTGGTCCATCTAGCTAACAAGAAATGACTACATCTTCAACGGAGCAACAACCTAGGTTTCGGAAATGGCGGATTTAGTCAAAACTAGAGTAGCCATGTGGATATAGGCTAAGTTTGACATTAAAATTAATACGGTCGAGGATTTCAAAGGTTATTTGGATGAGATTCGAAAAGTGAAGGTATAGAGCGGGTTTGTGAGGTGTTTATCCAACTTTAGTTGGATAGATCTTTTTTACTTTTGGTTTCCTTATCGATGTACCCCTTCGAGTTTAATAAAAAGTTCCGTTTTACCAAGAAAAAAAAAAAATGTATATGTATGTATGTATGTATGTATATACATATATATATATATTTATGAGTTGATACTTCAAAACAGTACTGTTTTACCAAAAATATTCGGTACATATCGTTGAAATACTTTTATAGCTAGATTCCGAATGCAATACAAAAATCTATAATCTACAATATTCAGAACTTGAAATTCAAAAAAATAATTGGCTCCCATATATACACCCATTTGCAGCTACAGAATATGTGTACATGTATGCGTGATGCGTCTAGCATTGGGTGTGACAATTACGGACATTGGGGCCCTAGTATGCCCCAAGGTTTTTTGTTTTCAGTGCTCCTGTTTCTGACCTACCATCTAGTGTAGTTCGAATCCTTTATTTAATGCGGCTCATCGTGTTTCTTGTTTCTGCTCCTATCAAGTGCAATGGGGAACGTAATTAAAGATGGGTTTAGAATTCAAGTGTATTCCGGAAATAACACTTCTTTTTGGAATCACAAATGGATGGGGGATCAAACACTGCGTGAGGAGTTTCCAAGATTGTATTTGAAATCGTCGCAAAGAGATGAACTGGTATGTAATGTGCTCTAACTCGGTAGGTAATGGAGATTGGAGTTTGTTTTTTCAAAGGAGATTGCATGATTGGGAACATGAACAAATGAATGATTTAATTGGCAGATTACAGAATGTGTCTTTGGTGCCTTAAAGATTGGATGTGATGCTCTGGACTGGGAATTTTAATAAAGTATTTTCTGTTAAGTCTGTCTATGATCTTTGGGAAGTTGAAACGTTTACCCAGAATTCTGGACTTGGTTCTTTGTGGAGAAGTCTTAGCCCTCCAAAAGTAGAGATTTTCTCGTGGTTGGCATGTCAAAGCAAGATTGCGACTAGATCAATTTTGAGTAGTAGGAACATAATGGTGGGAGTGGATGAATCAACTCTGTTTTGCCCATTTTGTTTGTTGGAATTGGAAACTCCGGTGCATGTTCTACTCTCTTGTCCGTTCTCAACGGTCATCTGGTCAAGAATAGCCGATTGGTGGAACATAGCTTGGGTGGCTCCTTCAAATTTGATGGATTGATCTTCCTGGTGGTTCTCTTCTCATTTCAAAAATTTGGAGAAACATCTTTGGGAGTGTTGTTTCTATGCAACCCTATGGTCTATTTGGATTGCAAGAAATGACGCTATTTTCAACAATAAAATTGTGGATCGCAATCATTTAGAAGAGTTAATCAAAACAAGAGCAGCCATGTAGATCAAAGCTAAGTTTGATATAAATGTGTATACGGTGGAAGATATTAAATCAAACCTTGACAGTGTTAGAAGACTCATTATTTAGGTGTCTTCTTTGGGTGTAACTTTCCCTTTATTTTTCTTCCCTTTTTAGGGTTGTTGTGAACTTTCTGGTTCTCCCTTCCCTTTTACTCGATGTACCCTCTTCGAGTTTAATAAAATTTTCTTTTGCCGAGCAAAAAAAAAAAAAGTGTAGTTCGACTCCTTTATGCTCGTCGTGTTTTTTGTTCATGCTCCTATCAGTGTAGTTCGAATTGTTCATTTAATGCAGCTTCTCGTGTTTCTCGTTCATGCTAAAAGGTGATCGATCAGACAGGAACTTTTCTAACAATCATAAATGATCAAACAAAAATTTTGTAAGTAGAGAACAAAGGTAAGGCTAAAAATCGTGTTGGACTCCGTAACAATGCATGCATTAATTGGATTTGTTCTCTAAAATTAATTGAGTTTTCCAATTAGAGCAAATAATATGGAACGCAGGGGGGTACGTAGTTAATTTCTTGAAGTTCAAGTTTTTCTCAACAAACATTTGAGATATTTTATGATGTTCATACTTAATTTGTACGCTAGCTGAATGACAAATGAATGCATCCATGTGGGATTGGTACTACAAATGAGATCATTTCTTTTGTGCACATTGACATGTAAACAGTTACTAAGCAACCAGTTTTGTCCAGTTAATGGTACTGTTCTACAAAACATATTCGGAATATCCTAAGACATTCCGTTTCGAAACCATCCCCGTCGGGGAACCAGACAAGGACCGGCCAATGTGTCGCGATGTGGTGTCCTTTAGAGCCGCCGTGAAACCACTTCTCAGAGAGTTTCTGGTCGAAGAAAATAGATCCGGCCGGATTGATATCGTGCATGCATTGTAACTGACGGAGTAGCGACATTTGGTATTGACATTGCACAAGAGTTAGCTAGGGATCCAAGTATACTAGAAAAGCAAATCCAAACCTCAAGTACTGTCACGACCTTGACCAATGGATCTAAATTAATTTCTGAATGGCCGGCCAGTGATCGTTTAATCAACCGAGGCCTCAATTATGCTGGCCGGTTTTGCAGAGATCGATCTCAAGATTCTCAACTCCACAATTAAAGAGTACTACAAACACATTTTAATTACTACTAATATTCATTCACACGGGCATTAACATAAGTCTCGGCAAAGCCATGCATAATTATTTGTATATATTAATTACAAGCCAGGCCAACATGAAAGAGATCATATATATGTATGGTAAACTAAGAAAGACTACGGATAGGCCACTTATTCATACTTAAAGCAACATCAGCATCCGAGGGCTACGGAGGGACAACTTATCTATACTATATACTACTGCTTTTAAATGTACGAAAATGTTTCCTACACTTTATCTTTCATACAAAGCTTCAACTGTTGCAATGTTCCCAAACGACACCAAAATGACAAACGAAGCAACTCCCATCTCTCGCGCAGTCGCGCCTCCAAATTCCAAACCCAAGCACAACGGTTACATCATGCAACATTAAATGCACCGGCTTCTCCAGAGGGACTTCCAGGGATAACCCTCTCCCGACGTTGCACACCGCACAATGGCAACACACAGCGGCTCCTTTGGTGCTCGCAAACTCTTCCGGCCAGTGTTCTACCAATTTGAAATGGTAAGTATTCCTAAAACGTGTTAATCTAATGCTGGGTTTTGGATATTGTTGGTCATGTGGCTCATGCCAAATAGTTATTGCACTTAAGATGTTTGATGAATTGCTGCTATGGCCATTGATTATAATCCAAACAAGTTTCGCAGACGACATTCACGATAACACTGCAAAGAGAAATCAATCAAAGAGAAAGAGGACCTAACAGTTGATGTTATAGGTGCTTAATTTGTTTCGGTGGACACCAAGTCATCTATCTGACTTTGCAAATCCATCAAAGACTATGTGTGCCCATATAAGTCTTGTTTGCCTTTTGAGTTGAGAGCTTTATTGAGTAACCAATTTGACATGCAAGATTTGACTGGATTATTATAAACCTTTAATTTGAACATAAGAGATTTTGTGTTTTGCTTGCGTTTTTCCCTTGAATTCTACACGTAAAATTTTCCAACAGTTCGTAGCATTTTTGGACACTAAATCCATAGTGATTGTTTTGAATTGAATGAAAATTGAAGTCGAAAAACAGAAAGTTCGGCAAGAAAACAAAAAGTTTGTCCATAAAGGTGTAAACGGATCTCTCACTTTGGGGTTCCCCTTCATGTCGTCCTCAAACTTAACATTGGTAGGTTGGACGTAGAAGTTGTTGAACTTGATGAAACCACTCTAAAATGCTTAGCTTTCATTTAAGGAAGATTGTTCATTGTAACCAAGCATTTGGAATGCATTAAGGAGTTCGTGAAACTTAAGATTAAGGATGCGATTTATCTCGTGAAAATGAACAAAGATATATCAGTGGGCAAATATCTGCTTTGCATCTGCAGCGTCTTCGTCATCACTATGGAAACCGTGGAACCACGATTTTCTGATTCAACGTCACTTCAAATTGGTATGATATCCATATTCTCCAAAACAACCGGAAAAGTTTGAATATGGTCATGGAACTGATAATTTTTCACTGTGAACAAGAAGATCAAGTAAATGATTTCGGTGATAATGACTTGACATCTGATTTGTTCAAACCAGTACATGGGGATGAATTTTGGATGCTAATAATGATGAGTTGGAAGTAGAGGACGATATAGATAATAGTAATCAAGTTTTTGGAGATGAACCGATGAACTCGTGATTACGTACACTATGCCTATATGATGGGGTAAATGGTGTGTGTATTTTTTAGGTATGAAATATTTTCCCTATGGCAAGAAGAATAATTACTCAAATTTGTTTTTTGGATTTTGAATTGTTAACATTTAGTTATGAATGGCATATTTGTACGGTGATTATAGTTATGAAGACAACGCGAAAATTTTTAGATGGTACCATGTTGGAATGGAAGCCATACCTGTAGGTTTTCTTGAATTCAAATTGACACTTTTTAAGTAAATATCTTAGAACAACTTCGTCACAATTATTAGAATTTAAAGCTCATAAAAAAAAAAAAAAAATCCCTTTGACTGCTCCACGTGCAAAGCACTTGCACATTACTAGTTCATACTTAAATATGTACGTTGATCAACTTTGCAAGCAAGCAAAGCTCGTTTTCCTGAAAAATTGTTAATCAAAACTACTTCATAAGCAAATTAAACTCATGTGAGAGCACGAACTAATTCTGAAATCCCATGTCAACATTAATGGAAGGATTTACAATTTTAAAACGATCAATATATAAATCGACCATTCTTAGTAGTCAAGTGCTCTGAACAACAATCGAGTCTAGTAAGTTAATGAATGATTCTGTACGTAACGAGAGCCATGGCCATCCAATATAGCTAGCGAATAATCAATACCACGATAATCCATGATTTTGTAACGGGGCCAATAGATATTGAGCCACTGATAGGGCGATAATCTATATAAAATGGTAAATCTATTACTACGTAATTGGTGGTTTTAAAATTAAGTGACAAAAATTAAACTGTTATCGATCAATTTTGTACAAGCCAAGATTTTGGTGAATAGCCTATCTATATATATATATATATATATATATATATATATGTATGTGTGTGTGTGTGTGTGTGTGTGTGTGTGTGTTGATGGAATAAGTTTGTACTCATTAATTTGTAGAGAAAGTCGCTCCGGCTCCGTGATAATGATGCACACACATACAAACACATATATATAGTCCATAAAGTAGTTGTGCTTTCTTTCAACTTATGATTATGTTGGCTAACAAGGGAGCTTAATTTGACGCGCGACAGTACAAGATTTTCTCTTGATTATTGCATATCCAGAAGCAAATTAAGATAATTAGGCCACACAGCGAGGGGTAGCCCTCCCCCACGTTCTTACAAACTTCTTCGATATCTTGAGCAAATTACTAAAACACACAAACAATAGGAGTAATACATAGTGTACTAGGAAAGGACATTTCCGGAAACCAAACATACATATATAGCTACTTGGGACCAAGAACTAGTACTCTCTATACCCAGAAATTAAATTAACAACCAGAAATTGAGGTGTCCATACAAACTTGGTCGTCTCACTTTCTGGGTAATTTTCTTTCTGGGCATGCATGTTGTCTTATTTTTGAAAGCCAAATTATATATAGTCATATAGGAAATGCACGCAAGCACACAAGCTAGCTAGCTAGGGCCAAAGAAGATATTCAATCTTCTAGCTCTGCCCATCTCCCTTGAGGAATTTTGCGAACCATGTGGCTGATTCTTTTGGGTACCTTGCCAAATGCCCATCCTTGTAATCAACATACATCAATCCGAACCGAGTTTTGTATCCGCCGGCCCATTCGTAATTGTCCACCAACGACCATGCAAAGTATCCCTTTATCTTAACACAATACTTCCTGCGTGCCAAAATTCGATTGCCAACAATTAATCAATATATATTGTTTTAACTCGTTCAATTGTTGTTGAGCATATATAATTAATAAGACTTTTCTTTTTTCACGTTCGATTATTCTTCGTTAATCTTTTAGAAACTACTTTTGACATAGAAACGCATGTCGATCGTCTGATACCCTGTTCAAACCGAACAAAGTCTTCAAAAAGTGTTAGTAGTAGTATATATCCTAAATTGATTCTAAACACATCTAACAAAGTCGAGATATCGTTGATGTTTTGTTAGTTTGGGATAGTAATTAGGAAAACAATCATACTACAGACACGTTGATCAGCGGTAATACGTACTTGGTAATATCAGTCATTGCGTCGTTGAGAACTTGAAGATGGTCCCTGTGGTAATCGGTCCTCATATCTCCACCCGAGGCATCTCTATTTACCAAGGCCTCTTTAATTGTTTTTTGGCAATCATCCTTCTCAGCAACCCCTGCAGGACGTACGTACGTACGGATGAATGTTTGATACGTACACTCGCATGCAGGAAATCCTCTAATTTTGTAATAATTGCATGAATTACTATCTAAGAAAAAGAAGTTAGCGATTGAGAAGACGTTGGTCGTTTACCATTTTCGGTAATGTAAATAACAAGATCCTTGACGCAGCAGTTGTCGCGGCCACTGATTTTTTTCTCCCCGTACGTTTCCGCTATCCACTTCAAAAGCCCTTCTATCCCTTTTGGATAAATGTAGAGCCAATCGGCACCAGACTGCAACATTTATTTATTTATTTATTATTTAGAGTATCATTTAAGGAAAAAATTTATTTTGTAAAAAAATATTCAAAAGTAAATTTTGAATCTGACGTCTCAATTTTTGGAGTGCTTAATTTGTACCTTTTAAAATCTTTTATTGTCCCTCTCAATGTACCCTGTTGAGTTTTAATAAAATTTTCTCTTGCCAATATAAAAAAATTGAAATGCTTGAGGTGAATGTCATGCACATTTTTTTATAAAATTTTTTCGTATCTATTTAAAAGAACTAATTTAGACCTTTAAACTGGTGCAAAAAAATCAAAAGAAAATTATGTACCGACGAGCCTTTTTCTTTTTTATGAAGAAAAAAGAACCTTACCTCTTTGTCCAAAATGTGACACGAATTTTAGAAAAAGAAGACATGAAATATGGAACGGTGGAAGTACTTATCAGCAATGAAATTAATTTCCCAATTTTGTAATATGCTTTTATAGAAACTCAAACCCTAGGTTCGGTCTAACAGTATATGCGCGTAGATACCTCACAATGCACTCCCCTGCCCCCCAACAAAAAAAGAAAAAAGCAATTAATAACTCACAATTTTATTTTATTTTATTGGTAGGAGTATTAACTACTGCAGCTACGAGTTTCAATATGCCAAGATAACTTTTCAAGCAACGTAACATATCAATTTCAATTATAGCAAGATTGAATTTTAGTGCTGACCTTTTCACCAATGGGCACGCCTTTCTTGTTGTAATCTAGCAAAAAGTAGCACACACACGACATATATATAGTAAAGAGCTTTAAAATTAAGTGGAAACTAAGTTAATCAAGATTCTCATATTTGACATCACTCATTTAATTTGGTCCCTAATGTCATGTTTTGGACCTACCTATATATCGATATGTTTATCGTCTATTCCCAAATTCAAGTTGATCGGACATCTTTATTTGTGATCTAATTGTATATTTGTTTAAATAAATGTGACGGCAAGAATTTGACCATGCATCTCTTTTTTATATATCAAAGATTATTCGACCATGCCTTTATCGATGTCCGGTCAACTTAATTTTCCATGAGGACAATAATCACATCGAGACATGTAAAAATGAACATCCCAAATCATCGAGTCTGACGTATTTTTTTAAATTCATCAAATATGACATTATGAGTCTCATTTTACGTCACGTGAGAGACCACACGAGGATTCTTCCTGTGAGAGGATCTTGTCTCGGAAATTAATTTAGTAGCTTCCAATACTTACAGGTGGTCATAAGCTGTTGATCTGTCTTGTAGCTCTTTTTTGGTCCAGGTGGCTTTGGTGAATTAAGTACATATTGAGCAGTGTAATAATTTATTCCGATAAAATCATATTTTCCTTGTATTTCAGGACAGTCTGGAACTCTAAGACTTGGTAGTCGGTCTTTATCAACATATTTTATCATATTCTCCGGATAAACACCCTTTATTAGTGGATCCATGAACCTGCAACACACAAACGAAATAAATCAAGAACATGATCCATAATATATATACACACACAAACACACACCAGCCTTCACATAGGGCGCTCTTAACTTGCTAAAATGCGGATCTCCTCTTTCTCGATCAAATTTTAATGATTCAAACCGCTCAATATGATCTCAACGTGATTTTAAGATAGTATGAAATACTATGATGCGCACTGTTTGGATGTGTACGATTTGCACAGGTTAAATCTCCTTAAATTCATGATGTATATCAGTCTTGAATTGATCATTACTTTTGTATAGCAACTCATGATATTTGGCATAAACTCATAACATTAATTTTGAATTCGATCGTAGCATTTGTATATATATACATTTTCTTGATGTCAAAGAAATTTTAAACACAGATAATGAATTTCAATGCAAAAATTATCATACAGATGTTATGAATTTCTATGTGAAGTCAAAGCGATTCTAGGAGGTAAATACCGTACGTACACACCCAAACAAAAATATGTATGGTACGTAGCATTTACCTTACATATAAAAATCTATGATTAGAAATTGTTAATAGGATGCCACCATCTTTTGATGTGAAAAAAATAAAAAACCTTTCTTATTTATTTTGACAATTCATGTATTTGAAAAGCTACTCATTTCAATAAAACTCACTGAATTTTTGCCAAGTGCATGCGATTAAGTACTCACCATCCAAGCATGAAATCCAGAGCTCGCTTGGCTGCCGCTCTATCCACTTCTGAGTTAGCGTCCCATGGGAGAAACCAGTTAGACACTAGGACAATACCTATCTGCCCTTTTTGAAAATCCTAAAACATGTTTCAGAAATTAAAACTAATATTCAAAACCATATTCTCTCAATTGAAGAATATGAAATGAAATAAAGGAAAGATTTAGGGAAGGATTGAAGATGCTATTATAGACAACACACCAAAATATATTTGGTTAGGAATCGATTATTATCCAGTCAATAGATAACCATTGATTGTGTTGCGGATCAAAAAAAAAAAGAAGGGAAAATGACAGCTAAGGACGTGTTTTGATAATTAATACCCGCCAAGGACATTTTCAGTATTAACAAATGTTCTTAGCTTGTCCTTAGCAAGTATTAATTATCAAAACACGTCCTGAGCCGTCATTTTCCCAAAAAAAACCAATTGATTGTGTTGGGTTCCCTCCTTAGTGGAAGCCCAATAATTTTGTTAGCCCAACTATAATTGTATTTGGCCCAAATGAGTTGTATTTTGTGTGGGCTAGTTTTTGGAATATTCTATACACTTTGAAGCACATGATTGGCACATGCTCTTTAGTGAGACTACTTAGCTTCTCTTAGAAGCTTACTGGCTTTGTTATCTGGAAAAAGAAAAACCGAGAGGGTGGACTGTGTGAGAGTGTGTTCCGGTGGGTAAGAGAATTAATTGGGGCTGTTATTTTCCCAATCTCTCTTGGAGCTATTAAAGCATTATTTCAGCGACAGCTTGTGCAATATTTGGGGCTGTTTTGTGCGCTGCTTTTGGGGCAGATTTATTCCAGTTTGGGGCTCTCCATTCCGGCTGCTTTTGGTTCAACTAATTTGGTGAGGTCTTTCCTCTTTATTGTTGAAGTTTGTTGGATACACCTTAGGGTGTTTGTGAGATCTTGCATATTTTTGTAAACCCATTTGTAAGAACCTTTGTTGATAGTGGAATCGGACTTCGGTTCTATGGACGCACCTTACATTTTGGGAGAATCACGTACAAATTCCTTGTGTACAAGGTTTGTGGTTTGCGCATTTCAGATTTTAGTCTGTTGTACTTACATTGTTTCCTTCGTGATTTACTTGTGGGAAATTCTACGTATTTTTCTCAACAGATTGCAGTAATGGATGGTTCAGATTTTGAGCGTCTCCCTGTCCAAAACTTGGAGTGGAATAGGATCCATTTGCATTTGGTTACTAATTAGCAAAGCAAATGTGTATTTTATGTGGATCCTAACCGTGAAACATTAATTTCTGTGTCTCACGAACTTATTGTCAAAATCTAAATGTAAACTACCAGATCAAAGTTTTGAGTTCTGTTATCAAAATCTTTCAAGTCCAAGCAAATCTAAATGGTTTGTCTGCATAATAATTCTACCAAAACAAACCATAACAAACCAAATCATACCAAATCTAGACTTATTATATATACTAGAGGTCACTGCCCGAGTCAGATTTTGACAAAATTTGTCAACAGTTTTTTAAATTTTGATCAAACAATAAACTGGAAGCTTGGGCAAATTTTGTCAAAATTCGACTTGCATGTGCCCTGGCCTTTAGTACATATCTATACATTACCATACTAACACCGCCTCCACCGCCACCATTTTCTCATGATCTATTACTTAAGTACTCTTCTATCAGATTTTGCCCAATATTAAGTTTGTTTGTAAATTTGCCCAATATTGAGTTTTACTTTGGCAATTGACTTTAGTCTAATAATTTTCCTGGCCTCTAACTACTTATTATTATTTTTCTTTGGAACACTTGTAGCTATTCACTGTGCGGAGCAAAAAAGTTAAAAGTAATAGTGTAGATCGCGTGTATTTAAAATTTGAAACCATACCGCACCGCACCGAACATAGTGCATACAGCGATCCGATCGAACCAAACTGAATTTTTTTGCCCTACGTTCTTGGGAGGAGAACTCCATTCTCATACACGTCTATTTCCCAAAGTTTTTCTTTTTTCTACGTACAATCCACTTTGAGGGGTTTTGGTCTCAGGTTTTTGGAAGGGGGAAGTGGAAAAAGAAGTAAGTGAGAAGACAAATATGCAGGGCAAGAAATTAAAGTTGGAGGAGAAAAGTAGTAAACAAAGGATAAAAGTATAGTAGAAAATGTACCTTCTGTTGGATTATTTTTGGTAGCCATAGTTGTTTGGTTTTTTTTTTTTTACAATGACGATGAACAGTTCGGTGACGAAGTGAAGTGTGCAGAGTTGTGTAACTGCTAGTGTTTATACGTGACGGTTGTGTGGTTTTACCTTTTAGTCCTAATTACAGTTATTTCCCCAGAGGTTAATTGATTTGTGGCCTTTATTTCCCCCCCGGAGGACAATTTAGAGAGAGCAAAATATTAGTCAGCCTCAAAAAGTTGTCCACACCAAAGGGTACTCAATCTCCCTTTATATATTAGAATAGATAGATATATATCCCAATCCAATCTTAATGTTGGCGACACATATTAATATATATGCTTTCTCCATAAGTGGATCGATCTAGTATGTCATAAGGATCTAATTATGAGGTGGTTTGGTATTTTGGCAAATTAATTCTGATCATTATGGAAATTCATTATCACAGCAGCGCGGTAGAATGATTAATTATATATAGGGCGAAATTGAACCTGAAAATTGTCCTTGTATAGTTTCACAGCAGCTGCATGAGCAAGAAGTTGGTTGCGTGCTACGATATAAGGTTCCGTTCCCGGATCCCCATCTCCCGAACTCCGTCGGTTGCCTGCAGGTTCAGTCGCCTGAGATCGAGGTAGCCGGATGCCCGTAAATGTTTCATGACCCTCCGCCAGAGAGTTTAGAGGGATCGAGGAATCAGAATCTCGACCCTCCGCCGGAGAGTTTAGAGGGATCGAGGAATCAGAACCTCGACCGGGTGCAAGTCCACCGTCTACATATCCGCCACAACAGTAGCTAACTGGCTCGTTTAGTGTAATCCAATTTTTCACCTTACCACCATACTCCCAGAAGCAGAGGTTCGCGTAATCACAAAAGTCTCCCCTATAACGAAGATATCACACTCTTATACTCTTATTAATATATTCTTCTTTGCCATTAAAAATAAAAAACCAGAAAAAAAAAAAAACGAAGATATCGCACTCGATCAAATATATAGATCCGGAGCACTACGTGACTGTGCTCCAAGATTATTGAACATGAATTACTTGATTAGATTGATATACAAGTCAAGTTATATATATATACTTACACAATTTGAGTACTTAGGAAACCCATGTATTCGCTTTCCAAGGCTTGCGGAAGATCCCAATGAAATAGAGTCACAAATGGCCTTATACCTAAGGACATAGAGTACATAAATTTCAAGAAGAATATATCTAGACGATTTATTTTCAGATAAAGATATGAAAAACTGGTCTGATCGATGAGTTCATTAATCATAATTAACCATTCAACAGAAGCTCGTCGATTAGATCATGATAAAACTGGATCCCTTCCCGGTTCACGCCTCCACTGATCTTTCCACCTGTTATTTAAATAAATTATGCATTAGCTAATTAAACTGTGATGAAAAATATGAAAACTGCATGTGATGGAAAATCGAGCTAGAGTAGTAATGCCAAAGAGCGAGGGTCGTTCGGGAAAACTTGTTAATTTCATGACTAATTAAGAACTGTTTGTCCATTCTAAAATCTTCTCAACTTTTAAGGCTTAGTATTAATTAAGGATCTTAGAAGTGATCGATGACTTTTCAGTTATTGAGCATTCTTTTCAAGATTTCTGAATTTCTCATGTCATTGGAAAAAGGAACTTAATTCGAAGATCATCTATCAATATCTCTAAGTAGCTACGTATTAGTATATATTAAGTAAATAAAGAAAAAAAAAAGTTGAATCTATTTGAACCCAAAATAATCATTTTCTTTTTCCACACCCACTTATACGTTTAGTCTAGTCCTGAAATGCCCTCGTCCTCAAGTAACTCAAAACCGAATTATTACTTGTTTTTTTTTTTTTAATGAGTTTGAACGAGCTATCAATCGAGTCAAGCTCCAGTTGTTTGATTTGTTTAGCATCCTCAAATGTTTAGAGTATCTGTCAGCAAGATTTGTGTGAAGTGGGTATAAGTACTGTGTATTGTTTTGGTTGCAGACCCTGCTGTACCCTGGGATACAATAGGCTATTGTGCGGGATACATGGCCCTTGTCCCAAGCTTGAAAAAATGATCTGAACCATTCGTTTTGTGGATCTTATGCATTTTATAGCCTCGAAAAAGTCAAGTTGATCGAACATCTAAAACTTATTAAACACAGCAGAATATTTAATGATGTCTAATCGACTTTATCAATTTTTACGGGGCTATAAAATGCTTCAAGATCTAAAAAGTGAATGATTCATATCATGTTCGTTAATGAAAGTCAACAACACACTGAAGAATGTTTTTGGTTTATTGAATTGTTAAGGTTCGATGTTTCAAATTAAAACTCTTTAACAAGGCTATTTTGGTGCACAAATATGTTTCGTAGGGGTGGAGGTAAAATCAATAGTTGCAAATAACTAGAAGTAAATAAAGCAAAAATAAAAATAAAAAATTTTGACGAAAAAGTTCAAATTAATCTTACTTGGCAAAATTCTAGACCATGAGATTGAGAATCTAAAGGCATTGAAACCCATATTCTTCATGATCTGGACATCTTCCTGCAATGTCTCATACATTAAAAACCTTATTACCATCCAACAAAATTCAAGTCCAATTTCGCGTCAAATTATCTCTACCGGAATTCTTTTATTATTTTTTACCGTTGGAATACGTTTTATTTGATTTTTTACTTGGATCTAATGGTTAAAAATATATCGCTAAATGGTTACATGAGAAATCCGGGCATTACAGATGATTGGAACTCATTTTATTCAAATGGTTCGTCTTAAACTTTGAAATACCGCACCTTATATCTATGATAAAAATCAACAGCCGTTGTTCCATTGCTTCCGTCACAAATCCTACCTGTCATTTTTTGAAAAGAGTCAATCATTCATCACAAGTCTATCTGGCAAACAGATTTTAGAACAAATACATGAAAAAACTAAAGCAACCTAAACGTCGATCTCAGACATCTACTGTCGAAACAGGCCCCGCGATAACGCCGATACATAAGAATTAATCTCGGTCTAGATAACAGAGGATCTAAAAAGATCCACAGCTCAAACCCTAAACAATTAAGCAATGCTGAAATTTGAAGGCAAAATAACAACAAATCAACTAAAATCTAACAGGCCTCATGGACAAAACCACAAGGGTCACCGGCCTAAACAGGAGGGGTATCGAACACCACCGGACCACGGCGACCGAAAACTAGTTTTCTTTCAACCGAAACTGCTGCGCAGCCCAATCAAACACCAGCTGACCACCACTAAGCCCAACAACACCACCAAAACCCACGAGCCCCAAAACAGACATTTAGAGACACGAAGACCACCAACCCCGGACCATTCTTCACTAGGCGTCAGGTTATTTGTCCACTACCATCACCCACCGGATCTAGCAAAACCAGATCGGTACAGACACTGAAGTGGGAAAACCAGTCGAGAGAAAAGGAGAAAAACCTGTAAATTATCGGAAACAAAACAGGAGAGGTCTAACCCCATCTCACGATTATTATCCACCGCTACATTCGCCACTCGTTGAACCCGCCAGCCTCTGCCACCAGATTAGGGAGACCATGAAGGAGCTGGTCAAAACCAGAATCACAAGCCACCGTCCGGAGTTTGAAAGCCGGAACTTAGCAACCATAAACAACACCCAAAAATGGAGAGAAGTTGAAACAGGACCTTAGAGGAGAGGAGAGGAGGAGAGAGATGGGAAGGGGGGGGGGAGAAGAGTAGATGGCGGCCCCATCCCCTCAAGAAAACTCAGATTTGTTTGTGGCTCTTTTTTCCGAGAGAGAGAAGGATAGTCAATGTAATGTTACGTCTACCCTACCAGTCATTCAACAACAAACATTTCACTAGCTAGCCAGCTTTTGCAAATACATAAATTCTTGTATCATGGAAATATCTGGAGTAGTTCTATACTTTTCCATTCTTACATATGAATTATTATTATTATTTTTTTCCAATAGGTTTCAGATGATATGATGTTAATATGTTAGTATAAGTTAGATTGCAATGAGAGCCATCTTCCTATCTATATAGGAGTCGAACCCAGACATCATGCTCTGAAGGAGCGCTACCCAAACATTGCATGGGCCAAATCCCAATATTGGCAATAATAAACCCAAACTATTTGGATTCTCCTTTTCCTCTTTTCTGTTATTTTACGTTTCCTAGTTTCATGGCATGTCATTGGCCATGGTTTTGGTTTGTCTCTTTTTTTTCCTTTTTTCAATGTACACTTCTTCAAGTTTATCTATACATATTTTTTGCCGATCAAAAAAAAAAAAAACTCAAAACTATGTCATTTCCCATTGCTTTATATTTCCGAGCTAAATTTTATATACTTTTTTCTTTTACTATTTTCATCAATAATTATTTTAAAAGAAAGAACTATCGGAGTAAGAAATACATACTCCCTCTGTCACAATTTGTTTGTATATTTTGAAATTTTCTACTTAATAAGGGAGCCAATAATTACACATTAAAGTCCAAAACTTTTCAAAAAATGCTCCCCCTCAAAATTGTCATTTTAACTCTTGGAAGAAGAGTAAAAGAGTTAAATAATTAAAAATTGTATTTCTACAGTGGACAAAAATTTAGGACATGAAAAAGGGGTCAAACAATATGGGAAGGAGTTGGTTTTCGTCTTTCTCGATGTACCCTTTGTAGAGTTATTAATAAAATACTTTTGCCAATTAAAAAAAAATATGGGAAGGAGGGACTATCATTCCTGAAAATAAATATCTGATTTTTTCCCGTGGTTCAAAAGATATCATTAAGAACTCCTAAAAGGTGTAGAATACGATTAAAATTTTGCAGAAAATTGAATAAATTTTGTTTTAAAATACTTATTTTTTGTTGAAAATGCACATATTCAAATAGAGGTTTGTATTGTCACACTTCCCAATTTTGAATTCTCCAAACTCTCAAGGAATTATATCTATTTGACCATGCTTATTAGTCCGAGATATATATATATATATATATATATATATATAGAGAGAGAGAGAGAGAGAGAGAGAGAGAGAGAGAGAGAGAGAGAGAGAGAGAGAGAGAGAGTACCAGGCCATTTGTGTGTGAAAGTATCCCAAATACTTGGGCCTTTACCGTATTTATCTGACGCACCTTCATACTGGCAACAAAAAGAAAATCAATATATATTTTGCTTGCATCCTTAAAAAAGATATGTATCCAAACTAGGTTCTTCGGATATTGAAGCTCCTTTGAAATAGTTGATTTGGTAACTAGAAAGAGTAGGGGTTAATAACCCCCGAAGGTCAAAGCCATTAATCCTATTTTATAATCTTAATTTGTTTGTCACAATATCGATCCTAATTGAAACCGAAGATAGACAATTTAGGGTGGAGCCATGATTTTCATATACTAGTGGGGTTATCATTATTAATTTACCACCGTCATCTTTAATGTGCTATCACACTGACATGCAAACTAGTCTTATATATTTAGGGCACCATTTTTACCTGATAAGCAGATGCTGCGGTACCCCAGACGAAATCATCACCGAAAGCGAAAGAATGAAGTTGTTTGCTACTGCTCATAACTGGTTGAGAAATTTTAGCTATCAAGAAAGAAAGACTAGAGGACTTTGGAGTGTTGGGTATTGTGCTTGTAGGTGCCCATTATCTTGACTATATATAGGCCCATCGGCTTTGAATAATGCCAGGCAATCACACTCACTCTCTCTCTCTCTCTCTCTCTCTCTCTCTCTCTCTCTCTCTCTCTCCATATATAGGCCCATCGGCTTTGAATAAGTCAGACTTTGACTATATATAAGCCCATTATCTTGACATGTGCTTGTAGATGTCTATGTAGCTTCGTCCATGGGTTTTGATGTCTATGAAGCTCAAGAGGAAGGCAATGGTGGAGATTCTAGGGTAGAGTTGTTGGATGCTGAATTGACCAATAAACAAGATCTCTCCATTGATGTGGGTCTTGGCGGTGGTAACAGTGAAGTAGTTTTTGCTTTGAAGGTGGGTCCGTTAATTAGTTGATTCTCACTTCAGATTGACAGCTTATCTTTTACGAGAATAAATTCTTTACACCGCCGGTGAAACATTTGTTTCCTCCAAATCAATTGCATTGCAACACGTGTCAAACCAATGGTTCCAATTAATAAAATGTGGTGACACGGCGTAATGCAATTAATCTATCTATCAATATACCATAGGAATGTAGTTAAAGCCAAAAGCCTCTCAATCCTAAATTTCTAGAATTTTGAGTTTTTTTTAAAAAAAAATGAGAGTGAGAAAAACGTGGGAGTGGGAGGAGGGGAAGAGAGAGAAAGAGGGGAGAACGTGGGAGAGGGAGAGGGAGAGGGAGAGAGAAGCGTAGGAAAAATTATTCTATGTCCTAACAGGGATACCGTCACGTGGTACTCCAAATTCATTTTACATCACACATATGTCTTTTAGTATACAGAATGAGATTAATGCTAGCGTGCATCGAACATGGGACCAAAAAAATATTAGATTATATTTTTTATCACTAACGTTGTGCCCATTTGATACACATGGTCAAAAAAACTAATATTAATTTTTTATCTCATGCATTGAACGGATACACCAAAAAAACATTAGATTATATTTTTTATCACTAGCGTTGTGCCCATTCGATACACAGGGTCAAAAAAACTAATGTTAATTTTTTATCTCATGCATTGAACGGGTACAATATTTGATTTTTTTTGTTACAAATTAATTTGATTTAATTTTTTTAAAAGTAATTTTGATTTAATATTTCTTGCAATCTGAGTCGTTTATTGCTGATCATGGACGGCCTGAATTGGCCCAACACTCATGTTGTTCCTGAGGGACAGCAGGCACCCCGGGTTCCTTTTCTATCAACTAGCATTGTTTCCATTCGATGCACGGGACAAAATATTTGTGTGGCTCCGCTACAAAATATCAAACTCATACAAAATTTGTTATTTGTCCCGTGCATCGAACGGGAACAATGCTAGTTTAGAGGAAACAAATTTTTACACCGGCGATATAAAGAATTTAATCTCATCTTTTACAAGCCCCCATTTTTCACGTCTAGAAGAAGATTGGGCTTAAGGGTGCATGATTATTTGAAATCGGGTGTTAAGAGGTGTAGCGAAGGGCGTAGCACGCCAGGGAAGGCTTTAATCCGGATCCGGGGTATTGTAGTGCACCTCATGTAATGCACTTGTAGGGTGGCATATAGTCGTCGATCTCATCAATTAACGGTTCATATTAAAAATTAATTATGACCGGTAATAAATGATTCTTACCGGTTATAATTAAAATTCATATTTCAACCATTCATTGTCAAGATCAATGACCCGTGTGTGTCCGATAGGGTGCTTTGCACTATAGGATTTTCCAATCACTTCAATCCATGGAGGTATATTAATTAAAGTTGGAAAAGGAGGTTGAATAGATGAAAAAGCAAAAAAAAAAAACTAACTTATTTCAGAATTTGGGCTTAAGCCTGTCACAGTTAAAAATAAAGAGGAGGAATCTTCTTCTTTTTTCTTCTTTATCCCCAAATATTAATAAAATCTTTTTTTCGCCATTCAGAGAAAAAAAAAAAAAGAGCCCTATAATGAATTGCAACCCATACAAACAATTAGAGATGAAAATGAATCTTCGAGCGATGATGGAAGTGAACTAACAGATAACAGAAGACAAAAGAGGATTTATAATATTCGATAAAATAATTGAGTTGTATTGCAGTTGTCACGTAGAACAAATTGTAACAAATGCTTAACTTAATTTTAGGTGTCTTCACGTGGTACAAATTTCTCGGAAGGTACATCATATGGTAGTAATAAAATACACTTGAATTTTCGTTTGACCCAAAAAAAAAGTAATAAAATACACTTACTATATACTACGTATCAAATAAATAAATGTCAGAAGAAGACTTGTATGCACGGCCAACTAATGTTACGTACCTACCAAAGATAGACTTTTTTGGCCAATGCTAAAAAAGAGTAAAATGTAGCAAAGGACATTGGCCAGGTGGTCTTAATTTTCTTTTTTGATTTTTCTTGGCGAGACGAATCAGAAAACAAAAAAAAGGGAGACGCAAAACTATGCAACACAGAAAAAATTCAAATAAGAATAAAATTAGAAGTTATAGTGTATTTGGCTAGGACTGGAGCTAGGACTATAGCTAAGCACAATGAAATTCTGGTGGTCTGAGTGAATCAATCTCGCTCGCTTAGGGAGTTTATGATTTGGGATAGCCTTAACCTAATGCAATTCCTTGACTAGCTAGGAATCTTTGATGGTAGGGTGTAATTTATTTTTTATGTTCGCACTTTTGCTCCACAAACTCTTATTCTCTTAATTTTATATCAATTCGAAGTAAAAAAAAAAAAAAAAACAAATAATATAGAACGTGTGGTTTCTTGAAGTTTAGTTTTCTCTCCAAACATATATGTTGTTGAAGTGACTAAGGCCCCGTTTCCGAACAAAAATAAATACTTATTTTTTAAGAAGGCAATTTCAAGCTAAAAAATTATGTGCTTATACAAATAATTTTTCTATAAATATGAATCTTATTTGATAAATCTGATTAAGATATTTAAACGGTGCAAAAAAAATTAAAAAATTATTTTTCATGTACATTAGTTTTTAGTTTAAAAATCTAAAATAAACTGCTTATTTTTTAAGAAGGTTTCTGGAACGGAGCCTAAGAGTATTGACAATGTAATAATCAACAGTGAATAATCAAAACATGCCACGTCAACTTTTGATTATTCATTTAGAAAGTTGCTAAAGTTAGCAATGTGAAATCTCACATTGTTACTTTTGATTATTCAAATGTCTAAATTTAATTAATGGCTAGGAGGTTGCTAACTTTAATTATTACAATGTGAACATTTTTTTAAGCACACATTGTTAACTTTATCAATCTTTTAATTTTGATTATTACATTGTGGATGCTCTAAATCATAACGAGGCCAAACTTTGAAATATTTTCTGAACCTTTTTGGGTACAATTTTTTCGAGCAAACCAGATCATTCAACAAACCCAGCCAAAACAATGAGAGAGTTCCCTGGGGAGGGTGCATCTCCACCTCTCAGTTCCCCTCTCCTTCAATCTCTCTCTCTTCTCTTGTCTCTTTTCTCCTACCATGGTTTAGAGGTAGTTGAGGTTCTCTTCTTTGGAAGACGAGATCTCCTACTCTTCCCATTCTTTTTGGACTCAGGAGCCAAATCTAGGGTTTTAGATCTGGTTTTTCTTAGAATCAGTGTACTAGCGACGAAGACGGCGTCTGCCTCTAGTTTGTGGTGGGACGAGTTCGAGTTGGTGCGACGAGTCATCCATGAGGGTTTGTTCCATGTTCATACGTGGCCTCTCAATTTCGGGCTCTTCAACCCCTCTTCACGAGTGTGTTCGACGGGTTTGGCTCCAGCGTCGTGATTCCATACGGCTCTTTTGCTTTTGTTCTTGTTGTATTTTCTTTTATTTTCTTAGTTTTTTATATTTTAGGATTGATAGTGTCCTTTTATTATTTTTTAGTACAATTATTTATGATGTTCATACTCAATTTGAATGCATCCATGTGGGATTGGTACGACAAATGAGAAAAATAATTTTCTTACGTTCACACTCAATTTGTACGCTGAATCTAAGTAATTGAATGCATCCATGTGGGATTGGTACGACAAATGAGAAAAAAAAAAATTCTTACGTTCAGACTCAATTTGTACGCTGAATAAGTAATTGAATGCATCCATGTGGGATTGGTACAACGAATGAGAAGCTGTACTGCTGAGATTGGTACTTAATAAATGAGGAGAGCTGCTAATCCCATTGACCCCCCTCCCCCGGCTCTGCCGAAATACGCGCTCCTGATTATCTAAATTCTGTTTTTATTTATTTACTTAATTTCATATCTTTAACTAATTAATTAATTAATTTAAATTTGGTTAACTAAAATTATATTTTCAATTAAATTTGATTTGTATTTAAGAATCTTGGGTGGATTCGGATTAAAAAGTTGAGTGACTTATTTTTTGGTCTTTATTCAAACAAAATTTGCGTTTGTTTGTTTTGCGTCAAACTTTTGTAACTTATTGATTTGTTTTGACAAGAGGAATCGAAAAAGTAAAAATTTTGATCGAAACTCATAATGTTTTGAATAAAGAAAAAAATAAGTTAATAAGACAACTTTTTTTTACTTATCTTTGTCTTTTCTCAAAAAATTACTCCATCCGTCTCCTTTTTAAAATCTAATATTTCATTTTAGGTTGTCCCTTAATAAATGTCCAATTTGTAAAGTTAGTCGGTAAAAGTTGGTATATTTTCTATTTTACCCCTAAAAGTAGATTCAAATTTGAAAAGTTAGTGAGTAAAAGTGTAATGATGATGTCTCCATAGAAGGTAAATAGAAAAAATGGAGGTAAAAATTGATGTGAAAAGTGTAATGATGATATTTTTTTAATAAATTGGAGTTACGAAACGAGAAATTTAAAAAGGGACGAAGTGAGTATGAGTTTTGATTAAATTTTTTCTTACTTTTTCGATTCCTCTCACTGAAAGAAATTAATAAGTCACAAAAATTTGTTGCAGAACTAAAAAATGCAAATTTATTTTGAATAAAGACAAAAAAATAAGCTACTGCTCCACTTTTTAATCCAAATCACCCATTTGTATTATTTTAATTAGTTAATTAATTTGTCTTAACAATGAATAATAAATAAAAAAAACTTCTAATCAATAACAATAAATTTACGAAAATGATATAGGTACCAACGGTTTCTGTAGGAAAATCGTACCGACGGCCGTGCCGGGCCGTCTCCGGCCACCGGACGGCTGATCCGATCTGTCCAAAAGTTCTAAAAAAAAAAAATGAGGGGGCCTACGTCAGAATCAACGGCTGATGTGTGTAGGGTGTTTGATCGAAACACCATTATACACGAAAAAATGGTGTTTAAATCAAACACCCTACACACATTAAATGCTGTTGATTCCCGTGTAGGCCCCCTCGGTTTTTTATTTATTTATAATTTTTGGACGGATTGGATCGGCCGTCCGGTGGCCGAAGACGGCTCAGTGCGGCGGTCGGTACGACTTCCGTATGAGTACCGACAGTACTCATAGCAATACTCATAAATTTAAACAAAATTTATTATAATTCAGTATAAATTAACAATTAATACATGAAAATATATAAATAGTCCTGCTAACGGGTGCAATATTGCACCGGTTAATCTCGTAATTAGAGTAATAATTTAATAATTTATGTCTATTCGTGCCTGCATATAGAGCAGTATTTTAGCAGCTTTGCTCTTTTTTTGTCAGAACTGCAATTACCTCAATGATGTTGTACTAGTCTCTCCTTCTTTTACAGTTTTACCCTTTTTCTCTCTCCTTTGAATTGCTTTTTTTTTTTGGGTGCATAGTTGCACCGGTTAATGTTCTTGAATTTGCGTGTTTCTTTATAAAACGTCCTTTGATTTTCTGACTTTTAAGAGACAGCACTTAAGGGGTTGTACTTTCTACTCAGAGAAGAAAGGGCAGCCCACGTTCTTTTACAAAGTACTCCCTCCGTTCTAAATTGAGAGTCCCTCTTGGGATTTTAACTATTTTAAGGGAGAGCAATGATTACACCTATATTATCTATTATTTCCATAATTACCCTTATATTTTACTTACTTATAACACTTATATTCAATTGTGAGGGACACTTTTGGAAAATCACCAAAATTTTTCTTCCATTTTTGGAAAAGGACTATCATTTTGGAACAACCCAAAAAGGAATAATGGACTCTCAAATTGGAACGGATGGAGTAATTTGGTAGTGTTTGGTTGAGAGTTTAATTTTAATAGTGAGTGGAGAGAGAAATAGAGTAATAATTGAAGATAGGAGTAATGATTATAGAGAGAGAGAGAGATGAAAAAGTAATAATTGAAGAAATACGGTAATGATTGAAAAAAGAAGTAGGGTAATAATTGAAAACAAAACTAAAACTAAAACTAAACCCTAAACCGAAAAAACCCTAAGTGACAACTTTGCCTCCAAACAATGTCTCGGACTTTTTCACTTCACAATTGAATTTTTAGAAAAAATATGTTTTTGTCCTTATTTGAATTTTTGATTTGGAAAAGTAAAAAAAGTTTACTTTTTATCCAAATATTTTGAACAATGACCACTTTTAAGTTTAAAAAAAAAAATTGACTTTTTTTTTAACGTAAAAGTGGTCATTTTTCAAAATATTAGGTAAAAGGAGATTTTTTTTACTTTTCGATTTGTCTATACGAGACGAATCAAAAAGTCAAAAAAAAATTCACTCAAAATTAACAAACGAGAAAATTAAAATTTCAAATAAGGACAAAACGAAATAAGTGAAATAAATTGTTAGCAGAACGAAGTCGAGATTAAAAAGTTATTCTTGAAGCCATTTCTAACTTCTAACACCTAAAGCCATTTTTGTAAAAAAAATTTGATAACTCAGGTGTCTAGGTCAGTTTTCGTATATCTCGACTAATTTAGAGGGACCAATTCCACTGTTTGCTTGCGAGAATTCTAATTAAAGGCAGAGCAAAACTCTGTATGGAGTCTATGGACTACCCCCAAAGAAAGTGCCCGCCAAGTATTATTTTTATCGGGGTGATTTGGATTAAAAGTCGAACAGTAATTTTCTTTTTGTCTTTATTAAAAAATCGTATTTGTTAGTTTTAAATCAAACTTTTATAACTTATTGATTCGTTTCAGAAAAGTAATTTTTTTAATCGAAACTCATAATTTTTTTAAAAGATAAAAATAAGTAAAAAAAATTGTCTTATTGACTTATTTTTGTCTTTATTCAAAAAATTATGAGTTTCGATCAAAAATTTTATTTTTTCGATTCATCTTGTCAAGACGAATCAATAAATTACAAAAGTTTGACACAAAATAAATAATACAAAAAAATTTAAATAAAAATAAAAAAAATAAGTCAGTCAACTTTTGGGGGTTCCTTTGTTTTTTTTTTGCTCGGCAAACGAAATTTTTATAATAACTCGAACCGGATACATCGAGGGTGCTCGAGAGTAATAACAGCTACTTACTCGAGTAAAACCAAAAAGAAAGGGCGAACTAAACAAAACCCTCCAACTGAAAAAAAGTGGATGGCAGAGTCCTCACAGCCGAAACATTTTACAACTTCAACAATCTAATTCCATCCAAAAAAATCCTAAAATCCTCCACCGAATACACCTTTATATCAAATTTTGCCTTTACCCACATTGCAACTCTAGTTTTAATCAGCTCACCCACTTCCCCAGAGCTTGTTGTAGCATTGTTGAACACGTACGCATTTCTTACCAGCCACAAAGACCACAATGTTGCGAAGAAAGTAGCTTCCCATAAGTGTTTCTCCCATTTTCGAAACCTACTGTCACCCCACCAAATAAACTGGTATTCCAACGATGCAGGGCACACCCACACTACATGCCACCAATCCAGAATCCGCAACCAAACATCCCAAGAAAATTGGCAATGCATAAAAAGATGACTAGGTGTTTCCAAGTACAGTGAGCATAACGGGCAAAGAACAGATTGACCCTCGGGGATCAAACTTCTTTCCAATAGCACAGACCTAGTTGCCACCTTAGATTGAATAGCCACTTTTGGGGGTTCCTTTCCGCTTCCATTTTATTATCACCAAGAAAGGGTATTATTTTTATGCTAGTTTTGTTATTACTTACAAAACTAAGGTCAAAAGTGTAAAGAAGCCCAATGATACTACTCTTGCTTGCGTCGTTTTTTGTGTTCTGCCTGACATGAAAGTACTCAGTGGCTCTTGGGATCCCACATAACCAGCGCTAGTTAGCACCAGTTAGCATTTGCCATATATAAAAACATAAATTCTAATCAATATTTCTTCCAAATTTTGCTCCCGGCGTGCTTGCACCAATTACTTCGTACCACAATTGCATACGTATTCTATAACTATCAGCTCATCTTTTAGTTTCGTTCGATGCATAGTTCTGCCACCATGTTGGGATGAGTGGTACAGGGTAACAAGGGCGTAAGAAAACTTGCACGAAGTGATTGCAAACACGGACAATAACTATTTTCCGGTGCTCTAGGACTAGAACTAGAGGAGATCTTAATAGCAAGTGAGTAAAACAACTGGAAGCAATCTCATCAAATGTATGCAATACAAGGTTGTACCTTGATGTGATGACAACTCTTAAAGCCATAGAGTCTATCCAATGTGACCTTGGTGCCATAGAGTTTGACAGATTTTTTTTTCTTCAAAATAATAAGAATTTCCCGAGGCGCAGTGTTGTCGGCTACGTCAATCACAAATTGTTTCTCCATTGTTTTTAGCCTTGATGGGTACTCGTGGTCATCAAAATATTCTATTGGTTTATGGTTATGGAGACCACATAAAACCTTTAAATGCCACGTATTACACTACCTGGATGTATTGGTTTACCTCGCAACTCAAATGGGCAATCACATTTTTTTGTCTCCATATTCCTTTGTAAGGATTGCCCTTCAACTAGATACCCTTGCGGTTTGTATTTGCCTCCTCTTTCACAACCAAGAATGCATTTTGGCAACTTACTGCCTTTTAAATTAGCAGAATTTTTAATAACCAACACAATATCATTATCCATACCAACTCTCCACTCTCAAGCTAACATATTTTCTCTACTTTCAAAAAGCTATAAAAAAAAAAAAAACGAATATGTATAAGTACAATATTAACTAGGCATAACATATTTTTTCTACTTTCAAAATGAATAACGAATATGCATAAAAACAATGGTAATAACTAACCTGGTTACTGGTAAATTCAGGTGTATGCTTAACAATTTCCTAGTCCTAAAATAATGGGTTGCCCCAAGCGTAGGGCAGAGACCGACGTAGCACAATATCCGGTAAGTCCGGAGTCGAGTCTACAGAGAAGGTGGTGTGTGCTGACTAAAAATTCGGATTTTTACTGATTAAATGGGCTTTTAGGTAGCCACCCCTTGTCGTTTTGATTGAGATTAACTAAAACCTACGAAACTGATTGTACTTTTCAAATAATTAAAAGAGGTACGGCCGTAAGGTTCATAGCACTCCCAACCAGTCCGGATTAACATGTTCCATTCGAGGTTCATAAAAACGTTCAATTTTGGATTGAAAAAGATACCCCGCAAGATGCGAGACCCTATGGTCGCTGTATACCCATGCGCAGCGAAGAATGAGTTTTGGACTCCCATTCCCTCGTTCACATGGGCTCCGACGATACCCGGGTTCGTCCGTGGAAAGTATTTTCCAATCTAAAATTGTTTTTTCATTGTTTGATAAAAGAAGCAGTGCCCGAACTAGCCACGGTGTGCTAATCACCCCGCGACCCTACCTATACGACTACTCACTATGCATTGAACAAGAAACACAAGAAACCCTAATTTGAAACATGCTTTTATTACACGAGATGAAAAATAAACAGAAAAATATCAACGAATCAAATACCAGCGAATAACTTTTATTGAAAACATAAATTAAAACTAATTACCGAAGTGCGAGTAATTGAATAAAGCATAAAAACTTGAAGGGAAAAACACAATACTGTAAACAATATTCGGAGCCAAAACCTCGACTGCCCCCGTTCTACGTTCCTATTTTTCCGTCAGCAGCAGCCCGTCCGAATCCCCTTTTCCGCTTCCTGTTCTCCCATCCTAACCCTCGTGGGCTGAGAATTAATTTTAGCCTATTTCCTTTTTCTTTTCCCCTTACTCCCAGCCGACTCCAAGTTTTCCCTCTTGGCCCACCATTTAGTCAAACCAATTGTGAAGTACCACTGGGCCCATCTAGAGATCAAGGTGCACGTCCAAAATTTCATAAACTGGTATATTGCTTTGGGCCCACCAATGCATGTATGAATATTATTATTATGCTTCCCATTTCTCGTCCAATAGTACGTACAGTAGGAGGAAAAATCACCAGGCACAATCTACGATTCTTTTAATTTTATTAACTGCGGCTTTAACGTATTAAGCTTCAAAAACACCTACAATATAAAAATCAAGCATTAAACTCCAAGTAACGATATAAACGGACTTAGCAAAGGTAAATTTGGAGGCTCTAATGTGAACATTTACGCGCCTATCAGTGTATAATCGCAATCATTGTGGGAGATGCTCTTCCCACTAGGAACATCATTCTCAACTGATCAACTATCTGAAATTGAAAAGTTGTTGTCTTCCATAATGCTCTTCTATGAATTACGAAAATAAATGTTGAGGAAGTACTCATGTTCTTGTATGAAGTAGTATAAATAGTTACAATTGAAGATAAAATGTAAGGAAAAAAAATCTATGTCAGTGGGTATAATTGAAGATAAGAAAATAAAAAGAAAATCTGAATAAATGATTATAATTGAAGATAAGAAAATAAGAAAAAAAAGAATACATAAAGAATATTAAATAAATAAGATAAAAGAATTAAAAAATTAAATCAAAAACGAATTTGGTTACATAAATAATGTTAAATAAATAAAAGAGAAATAAAAAATAAAGAATAATAAAAAATAAGGAAGAAATAAGATATAAAGAAAAAGTGATAAATAAATAAATAAATAAATAAATCAAGAATTAAATAAATAAAATAAATAAATCAAGAATCAAATAAATTAATTAAAAGAATTCAGGAATTAAATAAAATAACAATTTGCTTTAGGAGGGGGGTATTACGATCAAAGGAGGTACAATGACACGCAAATGGAAAGTACTTCCCACAACAAACCTCCGCCACCATAACAGAGAAATTCAGAATTTTTTTGGCAGAAACTTTTTAATTCCTCGTTTTATAGACCGGACTCTCTTCTTGAAATGGTGGGAGTATAATGCTGTGTGTAAATGTTATATGACGATTCTGCAGATGCATACTACAAACACAATTCTGATGAGTACCGTATGCAAGCATATTGTAAAATTTGCCACTTTTAGATGGTGCCTGACGTGAATATTGTAACAGCCATTTGCGTGAAGAATCTGTGCGACGGTTGGTGCCTGGTGGCATGGAGTGGAGAGAAAGAGACAATGACCCCTTAATGTTTCAGTTGTTCTATAGACACAAATACACAAACATTATTTGTTTGTCTTTTTGTGTTTATCAGAAATCATAGGGTGAAACAGTCAGATTCGCACTGCAATTTTTGAAAAAATTCTTACCGATATCCTATCGAGTTGATTTTAAACAGAAACCCTTAAAACATTATTTTAAAGATAATGAGCGATTCGGATCATATTGGTGGGACCCGAGGTGGGCCCCATAAAAGTGTACGTGCGAAATATGTGTACAAATGTATGTGTCCTTAGCATTTTTGATTTTTTGTTTGGGGTTTTCTTTTTCTGTTTTTTCCCTCGGATACCTTTTGGAATTGACGCAGCGGAATTCACAAGAGATTAGTTAGCGTACTAATCCAAACGAGATAAACAACCTGTCGCAACGAGCAATTCTTGCGCACAAGAATGAAAAGAGAAATTCTCTGCAATATTATTAATCAGAAAGCTGCCTAAACCCTAAGTTACAAACCCTTTTATAGGCAAAAACCCTAGAAACCCTAAAAATAAACTTGGAAAATAAAAAGTCCCATAATTTGGGGCTTTTCCTAAAATTGAAAACGGGAAAGAAAAATAAGAGTTTCCCAAAAAGAATCAACTGAAAAGGAATTACGGACTAAAAGTTATTAACGAATCAAATCTTTCCTAAAAAGGCAAAATAACGCAATTGAAAGCCTAAACGAAGGAATTAGGCCGAAAAACACCATTCATCATCAACCTTTAAGATTAATGAGTATGGACCGGAACGCGAAATCAAGTCAGCCCACCAAGTTTGGGCCGATTCCGAGCTCGTCCGAATTTAGCCAAATTGGGTAATCCGAAATTAAACATCGTTTGGATTTCCGGGGCTTGGCTCGGTCCAGCTGATCATGGAATTGGGTCTCCACGTGTTCTACATCAGGAATTTTCTATGTGCATCCAAACCGAGGACATGGGTTGTTCTCCCAAAGGGTCGGGGTTCAGAACATTGACGAAATCAATTTTCCATGTGCCCACAGTCGGAACCCACTTTCAATCATTCAGATGGTCACTTAATCCAGCCAATATTGAACCAATGTTTAATCCATTTGACCTCATGTAAGTATGGGTTAATCTATATAAATCCATTTTACAATATGGGTGGATTAGGTTGAGTTATAAATGAACGAATTTCGACAGGTTAAAAAATATAGTTTGAAATTACCACTTCTACCGTCAATGAATAGCCGGGACCTTTTAATACCGCCATTGATCACTAGATTTTTTTTATTTGGATCGGCATATGTTCACATTTTCTAAAACATTTATATTAACATATAAAAAAAGGAGTTGAAGTACTTCTGGCCTCTTTTCTTTTGCTATCTAAGTCCATCCCTAATCTCGTTGGGCCAAAAGCATATTTTGGCAAAAATTTCATAGGAAATTGATTTTTATGCTTCACTTCTGTACGCAGATGATCCACTTTTAACGTAAAGTTATTAAGCAGTACTCCACTTTTAATATGAAATTACTAATAACATCATGTACTACGTGGAGCGTCAAAATCAGAACCCAATTTCATTACATACCCGGATGTAGGCTGTCCAAACGTCATTTTGGATACGTCAGTTTGAATGTCGTCATTTTATTGTAGTATCCTAGGCTTGATTTTTCCCCTTCCCGTGCCCTAGCCACGTAAACACCATGCTAAATTTAGCCGAGATTTTCTGCTAATCCGGCCTCCGAGTGACATTCCTCGTCACCCCCGTCACCCACCACCGCCTCCTCCACCACACCGGTGTTTACACGCATTTTGAGGCGGAATATCTCGACACATTCCGTTTCGAAACCATCCCCGTCGGGGAACCAGACGAGGACCCGATGTGCCGCGACGTGGCGTCCTTTAGAGCCGCGGCAAAACCTCTACTCAGAGAGTTTCTGGTCGGAGAAAATAGATTCGGTAGTATTCCCCAGATTCCGATATCCTGCATGGTAACCGACGGGGTAGTGAGTCTAGTGACGTTTGCTATTGACATTGCGCAAGAGTTTGGCATCCAAGTATTCACTTACAGGCCCTGCAGCGCTGCCAACATTTGGTTCTACTTTTGTGCTTCTGAACTCCTTCAAACCGGAGTTCTTCCCTTCAAAGGCTGGTTCCCTGGAGAATTTTTTTTATTTTATTGTTCATGCATCGACATGTTTGCGATAAAATTCCTTTAAACTTTAAATGAAGCAACAGAAGAAAAGAAAGCGCACAAAACAACAGAAAATGCAAATGAAGTTCCAAAGGCTACAATGAAAACAACAAATTACTTTAGCATTAGATAGAGTATTCTTACGCTTTGATGAAACACACCATCAAGTAACCTGGATTAGGGTGTTAGGGTTCTTGGACATAAAATTAGTGACCTAACCCTTACCTTACTTTTTTGGCGCCCAAAAGAGGATATTTTGAACTTTTACTGCCAAACCCTAAAAGAGTGATACGAAGAAAAACTGAATTGGGGGTTTCCAGCCAAAAACCCTAACACCAAACTTGATCAGGGTATGTTTGGAATGCCCCTGCCTTCAGTTACTGAGTTTGGGTGTTTAATTTGGAATGGATTTGCTACTATATAATGAGTGAGTATGGTTCTTATTCTTGTGGATTGGATTTGCTAGTGTAATGAATGACAAATGAGTATGAACTGATCATTAATTATATTCAAAAAACAGGGCATTTGGACTGCATACCAGCTTTTTGAATGGCATTCTGCTAGGCATTTGGACTGCATTCATAATGCTAGGAAATATATAATAATGCTAGGCATTTGGAGACCCTTTGTCCACAAAGACAAAACTGTTGGCTGGTGCTAAGATTTGCGTTAGAACACGTTGAAGCTGCTCATTGTCGGGGGGAGGGAGGGAGAGAGAGAGAGAGAGAGAGAGAGAGAGAGAGAGAGAGAGAGAGAGAGAGAGAGAGAGAGAGTCAGAGATAAATACGACAAAATCCAGAATTTGTTACCAAATGATACCGTTTGGTGAGGAAATGGTATTTTGTTGCCAAATTGGACCTATTCGGCTAGAAAATGGGATTTTGTTGTCAAATGACACATTTTTGCAAGGAAATTCATATATCGTCTCCAAAAGGTTCCATTTGGCGACGGAATTCAATTGCCCTCGCTAAAAGATATCATTTGGCCCAAAATAGGAATTTCGTTGCCAAATGGTACCTTTTGACGATGAAATAGGATTTTCATCTCCAAATGCAAGACTAATTACTTTTTAAATTTCAACAAATTCTATATATTTTAAATAAATAATACCTATCAGTATATATTAGACATATATTATTTTAAAAATTATTAAAATTTTGCAATATTATCAACGAAGTGATAAGTGACGCAGTGGTGAAGTGTTAGTTTAGAAACTAAAGATCTCAAGTTTGAGCCAAGCAACAACAAAGTGGAAATAAATTTTTTTAGTTTGGTCGCCAAATGGCGGCACCCCTTTGGCATGAAGCAAAAGACGACGAAATTTTTCGTCACACCAAAAGCTTTAGCGACGAATTTTGTATTCTTGAAGACGTATTGTATTCGTCGTCAAAGACTGAATTTGTTGTAGTGTGTACACTTGGATTTTACTCTTTCATGGGGGAGGTGCAATTAATATGATTACACTTCACAATTCGACATGTTCTTAGTTTTTTTTTTTTTTATTATTACCTTCTTCGCTTTATTCTTGTCATTCTAGATACTCTAATTACGCTATTCTTGCCAAATGCAGGAAAGGATTTGGACGTTCCGGTGTTGCGTGTTCCCGAAACAGACACTTTTGTTCGGCGTCGTGACCTTCCGAATTTCTGTCGTGGCAAAGAGTTTGGTGATGGGAGCCCCTTCCAAATGATTTTGAATGAAACCTTACAAACTCCTAGATCACAAGCTTTGATAGTTGACACGTTTGAAGGGCTAGAAGGACCGATACTCAATCAGATACGCTCTCACTGTCCAGTTTATGCCATCGGACCACTCCACGCGCAACTAAAAACTAGACGCAGTAGTACTCCCATGTCTTCAAATTGCTTTTGGAAAGACGATGCGAATTGCATGCCGTGGCTGAACACACAGCCGTCAAGATCTGTGATATACATAAGTTTTGGAAGTGCGTTAAAATTGACGAAAGACCAGCTCATGGAGTTGTGGCATGGTATAATGAATAGCGGGAAGAGGTTCTTGTTGGTCATTCGACCGGGTTCCATTGCTTCAAAAGATTGTGGAGAACAGATTGTGGCTGAGCTTGTGGCTGCTACCCCAGAAAGGGGTTACCTTGTTAGTTGGGCCGCACAAGAGGCGGTCCTGGCTCACCAAGCCATCGGCGCGTTTCTAACTCATAGTGGGTGGAGCTCAACTGCAGAGAGCAATATCGCTGGAGTTCCAATGATTTGTTGGCCTTTCTCTGCAGATCAACAGATCCAGAGCCGGTTTGTGGGAGAGGTCTGGAAGATTGGACTTGACATGAAAGATACTAACGATCGAGTCGTTGTTGAGAAGATGATAAGAGAGTTGATGGATAACAGAAGAGATGAGTTTACGGAGAGGGCTTCTCTGGTTGCTGAATCTGCGAATAAAGCCATTAGTAAGGGTGGGTCATCATACCGTAATTTTGATCTTCTGATTGAGGCAACAAAGACCAAGGGTGTAAAAACATCATTTGGCAATGGACTATCCAAGAACTAAGCACCAAAACATGGCTAATGTAGAAATGCTTATCTGTACTCTTAGTTGTGTAATGCGAGGTTGTGAAAATAAGTGTCTGATGATGCAGGAACGTATTAATGCTTACGGAAATAACGTATTATTATTATTTTGTTAAAGTACGTATCTTTCTAGCTTCCAGTCAAAGATTCTAGTTGTTTTTGTATTTCTTTTTTTAGTCTTTCTTCTAGTTGTCTTTTATTTTCTCCAGGAGTCTTCCTAGTGACGATATATAAAACTTAAGGGGATAATAAGTGTAATGTTATGAAATGTCATACTCCACTAATAAATGTTTACACTTTGCATTTTTAGTTGGCAGTAGCATCATTTTAATTTTATAAAAAAAATATGTGGATAAAATTGGGACCGAATCGTGAGACCTTTTAGATTAGGATTGAATTGTATTTTCTAAAAATTGAGAGATACGGATTAGAATTAGATTCATAAAATTCAATCCAATTAATCTAGACTGTGAACAACCCTACCAATGGCAGTAAACAGTTGAAAGTAGTGGACTAGCAAACATGAACACCAGCAGCTTCAGCATAACTAGCAAAAACCATGTCTCTTGGTTGAACTAAGCTAGAGTGGACCCAACTGTAATAATTGCCCGTACTAGTATCCTTCAGTGGCATTTTTCTGACCGCCGATAATAGAAATGTCGATAAAAGCTATATATATTTGGTGTACTGAACACAACAACATGCAGCACTGTACTGCCAACAAGGAAATTAAATTCTAACACTACACATATTTACACATCCATTCATACATCCACACTCACAATAATGATGGAGCCCACACACAAATTGTTGTGAGTGTAGGTATGTGAATGAATGTGTAAATGAGTGTGGTGTTAGAATTTTCCTTATTAGTTAATGTGGTCGCTGGAGGTGTTGGCAATTTGGAGTAACGATAAAAAAAAAATACAACTTTATTCCGTTCGTGAATCATGTTTACTCTTTTGAATTAACAAACAAAGCTAAGATCCATAAAAGACAGTAATTTTCACACTCCAGTTCTTGATTGATACTATCTTTTTTGTATTTATTTACATCAATATACTATGTCGTCTTTTTTTTCAATGCACTTATTCAGATCTCTAAGGGTAACATTATAAACTCACGTGAATAAAAATAAAAATTAATGGAGTGTGGATTGTAAAGAGAGGAGTGTGAAAATCATTTCCCTACGATAAAATACTAAAGGAAATGAACAGTACGTACCCAAAGAATTTACCCTTAACAAGATCATTTCACAAAATTTCATGAACCATAAAATTTCCGCAAAAAATACTGAAGAAGACAAGGAATAACAAAATGAAAGAAAATTTGGAGAGATGGCAGAGAAGCATCAGTTATCTAGATGGTTCTTTCAAGTTTCAATCATTCTACCGGCACACCCATTATACACTCACAATAGGTGAGGCCTGCACACACAACCATTAAAAAACGAGGACAACCATATATATACAAAAGAACGATGACCAAGACTTTATGACTGTTGTTTTTTTTTTTTTTTGGGAAATGAATATTTTGTTTTGTTTGACTGAATACATGATGAATGAGTCACTTACATCCAAAAATTACGGTTTGGATCATTTATGTGGGACCCTAAAATGGGGCCCACACGTGATCAGTACCCTATTGGTACCGTTCGATCGGTACCTATAGACGGTCTCTTAATTACTACTCTCATCTCTTGATATTAGATTGTTAACCACCAACTCATTTAAAAGCTTAAGCTATGAGAAAAAAGAGCAACTTTATTATTTATATTCTCAACACGCTTCCTCATGTGTAGTCAGACTCTCCTCCACAAGCGGGCCAAACACTTTTAAATTTTAATCATTATGTTGGCGGTGAGTTTCGAACCGAGAATCTATTGCCTGCTCGACATCATATTAGATTGTTTACCACCAAGTCATCTAAAAACTTAAGCTGTTCGAGAGAGGGACAATTTTATTGTTTATATTCTCAACACTTGATATATAGTATGTACAAACACTTTAGTAGAATTGCCAAAAATCAGATGAAAACCTATTTATGAGTTGATACTTCCAAACACTACTGTTCTACAAAACATATTCGGTACATATCCTTGAAATACTTTTATAGCTAGATTCTAAATGTAATACAAAAATCTATAATCTACAATTCAGAACTTGAATTTCAAAAAATAATTGGCTCCCATATATTCACCCATTTGCAGCAATAGAATATGTGTACATGTATGCGTCTAGCATTGGGTGTGACAATTACGGACATTGGGGCCCTAGTATGCCCCAAGGTTTTTTTGCTTTAGGTGGGTCTTGTTTCTAACCTACTATCAGTGTAGTTCAAATCGTTCAGGTAATGCGGTTCATCGTGTTTCTCGTTCATGCTCTTATCCGTGTAGTTCGAATCATTCATGCTCGTTGTGTTTCTCTTTCATGCTCCTATCAATGTAGTTCGAATCGTTCATTTAATGCAGCTTCTTGTTTTTCTCGTTCATGCTAAAAGGCGATCAATCAGACCGGAAATTTTCTAACAATCATAAATGATCAAACCAAAATTTTGTAAATAGAGAACAAATTTAAGGTACTGTTAAAAATCATGTTGGACTCCGTAACAATGCATGCATTAATTGGATTTTTTCTTTAAAATTAATTGAGTTTTCCATTTAAAGCAAATAATATAGAACGCAGGGGGGTACTTAGTTTCTTGAAGTTCAAGTTTTTCTCAACAAACATTTGAGATATTTTATGATGTTCATACTTAATTTGTACGCTAGCTGAATGATAAATGAATGCATCCCTGGGGGGATTAGTACTACAAATGCGATAATTTCTTTATGTTCACATTGACATGTAAATGGAAAGTTCTCCCCACGGAGAAATTCAGAATTTTATTCACAAATTCAAAGCATTCTTTGATAGTATTTATTAATTTGTGAAGAAAGTGTGAATTTTTATGGCAGAAATGGTTTTTTTATTTTTTTCAATTCCTCATTTGAAGGACCGGACTCTCTTTTTGAAACAGTGGGAGTATAATGATTTGTGTAAATGTAAAGAAATTAAGAAGATTCTAAAGATGCATACTAGTACTACAAACACAATTCTGATAACTGTATGTAAGCATACTGTAAAATTTGCCTCTTTTAGATGGGCTCGGATCCCATCCAGTCACTAAGCAGCCAGTTTTGTCCAGTTAACGGTACTGTTCTGCAAAACATATTTAGAATATCCTAAGACATTCCATTTCGAAACCATCTAGGTCGGGGAACCAGACGAGGACCGGGCCGATGTGTCACGACGTGGCGTCCTTTAGAGCTGCTGCGAAACCACTTCTCAGAGAGTTTCTGGTCAAAGAAAATAGATCCGGCCGAATTCCAATATCGTGCATGGTAACTGCCGGGGTAGCGACATTTGGTATTGTCATTGCGCAAGAGTTAGCTAGGGATCCAAGTATTCATGAGAATGGAGCATGCACGTACAACCTTAATTAATTCGCATACTAGAAACGCAAATCCAAACCTCAAGTTCTGTCACGACACGACCTTGACCAATGGATCTAAAATTCTGACTAGCCGGCCAGTGATAGTTTAATCAACCGAGGCCTCAATTATGCTGGCCGGTTCTGCAGAGAGATCGATCTCAGGATATATTCTCAACTCCACAATTAAAGATTACTACAAACACATTTTAATTACTACTAATATTCATACACACGGTCATTAACATGATAAGTCTCGCGCGGGGAAGCCATGATTATTTGTATATATTACAAGCCGAAGCCAACATGAAAGAGATCATATATATGGTAAACTAAGAAGGCTACGGATAGGCCACTTATTCATACTTAAAGCAACATCACTACATCAGCATCCGAGGGCTACGTACGGAGAGACCACTTATTCATACTTAAATATGTAGATCAACTTTGCAAGCAAGCAAAGCTCGTTTTCCTGAAAAATTGTTAATCAAAACAACTTCATGAGCAAATTAATTAAACTCATGTGAGAGCAGGAACTAATACTAAAAATCCCATGTCAACATTAATGGAAGGATTTACAATTTTAAAACGATCAATAAATCGACCATTCTTAGTATTCAAGTGATCTGAACAACAATCGAGTCTAGTAAGTTAATGAATGATTCTGTACGTAACGAGAGCCATGACCACCCAATATAGCTAGCGAATAATCAATACCATGATAATCCGTGATTTTGTAACGGGGCCGATATTGGGCCACTGATAGAGTGATAATCTATATAAAATGGTAAATCCATTACTACTACGTACGTAACTGGTGGTTTTAAAATTAAGTGACAAAGATTAAATTGTTATCGATCAATTTTGTACAAGCCAAGATTTTGGTAAATAGCCTATATAAGTCCACACCACGGATCCAATGAGGGATCCCGCACAGGCTTACTGTGCGGGACTCCTATTTCTCGATCTAATTGTGACGATCCGAGCCGCTCAATGTGTTCAAAACGTGATTTTAAGGGTACCCGCGAGAAATCAGCAAAAAAAAAAAAAGATCCGGAAGGGCTTTATCCGAGCAGTTTTTTATTGAACCGTTCAATAAAAAACCGTTCAGATCAAGCCCTTCCTGATCATTTTTTTTGCTGATTTCTCACGAGTACCCTTTAAATCATGTTCTGATCATTTTGAGCGGCTCGGATCGTCACAATTTGATCAGAAAATGGGAGTCCCGCATGGTAAGCCCGTGCGGGATCCCTTACGGGAACCGGACTATATAAGTCCATACATATGTTGATGGAATAAGTTTGTACTCATTAATTTGTAGAGAAAGTTAATTGCTATGAATTAAGGTGTATCCCTCATAACGGACTTGTAATGAATATATGCCATATTGCCATGTAAAAAGAGTATTATGTATGGGGCCCCCAAAAAAATGAAACGGAACAAAAATCTAGCTATTTGAAATTAATCAATGTCACGATCTGTAAGCTTCATAGGCCGATCCTCCGTTTTGGTTGACACTTTCATGACCAAATCACACATTTCTATGAATTTCCTTGTCTTATTGAGTTGTAATTTAGCATCTTGCAATATAAATATGGAAGGGTCTGTTTAGGACGATGTAAAGGAATCGTTTTTATGATTGTATTGTTCGTGAGTGCAGTAGTACTTAGTCAAGACATGCAACTAGAGAGCTATCATTTAGTTAGGTCAATGACGGGGTTCAAGGCGTGCAACTAGACTTACTCGTTTACTATTCAAAAACTCAGAGAGTTTATGTTTTTGTGGACCTTGAAAAGCAAAAAGATCTATCATGAGATTCAAGTGCTAAAAGATCATGATCTTCAAGGGGTCTCTACTTCAACAATAATCGATCGATCTTTGATTTGAATCCTTTCCCACAGTTCAAAAGCGTTTTTGGAAGGGCTAGTCATTATTAAGATTGCTTTTAATTTTACATTAGTTTTTTTAGTGCATGATTCCTTCTGTTGGGTCCGGAGTGCCCCCAAGGATTTGGTTACACAATGTTATTCTCTACGACCACTCAAACTTACAGGTGCGATGTCAAATATTATAAAATACTTAATTAAAACATTCGCTAACACCAATTGATTTTAGAAAAAATAGTAGAAAAGCTGTCCGACACCTTTCCTTGGTTTGTACTAGTGTTTGGAATTTTCCACGTAACTCATTTATATTGTTGGATTTGCAATGTGATTGAAGTCAACTAGTACAGCGAAAGTATTACTCCTAGCATCACTTTAGAAATTACACGATCATTTTATTTAAATTATTTTTTCGTAACTGAAGGGTATCGAATCGAACCAGTAATCAAAAGCTATATATATGCTTGACAAGTATATAAACCACCACGGTACCACCCAACTCCAATATCTTAACATCAGCTGATCAGATCCGACACTAGTCATAAACTTATACTCCACTCTAACTAATATTTCTGTGGTTCAAAATTAAGAAGTTACAAATAGGCCTAGTTTCCCGAAAAAAATAAAAAGACAATTAATTTTGCTTTTTTTCTTTTGTGTTTGTTCATTATTTATTTTTATTTTTTTACATTTGTCAATTTTGTGTCAAATTTTTGTATACTAGTAAAGTACCGTATATTGAAGTGTAGCATGCATGGAATCTAATGCACGATATGTAAAATAGAGCTAGCAGATTTAAGCAACAAGCCAGTGATATCATGATCAATCTAGCTAGATACATGCAACATTCATATTAGCTTTGGTTTACGTAATTCATTTATTTTTTGAAACGGCAAAAAATTTATTAAAAAACTTGATAAGGTATAAATCAACTTGGAGGAGTTAAATTTATTTGTGATATTGCTCTCTTTCTTTTTTTTTTTAAATACGTATGTACGTACCTTAGTATCACCCGTAGATATGAACGAAGAGCAGTAGAAAGTTCTTCACGGGCGTGGTGAGGACTGCCGCAAAATAAACTTTGGTTTTACCGCCATCTCTTGCTTTGAAAAGTATTGCGTACAAGGTTCCCAAAGCAAATGGCGCCGCATACCCCGCCAAAGTGCTTACAAACTCAAGGTGAGTACCCTGCATTTTAAATGTACATTTGTATTATATATATATATTGATAATAATCAAGCATATTGCAAACGTACGTTATTTAATTTCCTCCTCTTTTCCAACTTTGTTCTCTTCTTATTTCCTGCTCTGTAACTCCTCATTTTCTTTTTCTTTTTAGTTTCAAACTATACATGAGAAATTAAGGTTTCTTGTCGGTATTGTTTCATCACTTTCTTAATTTATAAAACCAAGCGAATAAATAAATATGTAGTACTACTTCCGTCCCAAATTGTTTCGTCTAGTATTCAATTGTTTATCGTGTGTGTTAGATAGATATCGCGAGAAGGGAAAACAATACATGTTCCTTATTGTAAGCATAAACAGCGTATTTAGCAGCGGTATCAACATCTGCATTGGGTAATTGAACTTCCACCGTTCCTTTGAGTGTTGTTGGTAGCTGCGGAATTCCTTCTACATCTTGTTGGTAGAGAACTGTTCCGATCTCCATCTCTCTCACTCTTGTTTTTAATTAGGTCTCTTTTGCAAGGTAAGTAGAAGATGCAATGCTTTGAATGGTATATATCTACTTAAAACTTGCTATTTATAAGGCAGATATGGGGCCTAGTCCTCTTTTTTGAAAACTATTTCTGATTTAACTATTTCTGGTTCCTTTGAAGGGTAAATGGTGATGTGCGAACCCCATTTTGGCGTTTGGGCTGTTTTATTGAGTTTTTTTTTTGTTTTTTAAAATTAGTGTAAGGTGAGATTTAGTGATAGGTTGAGCTTGTCCTTGTTGACGCTCTCTGAGGTATTACTACATAGTTTCTCTTTGCATCATTATTTTTAATGATAGGGAAACTTTTTTCGTTGATTAAAAAAAAAAAGGTGATGTGATCTCCATTCCAAAGGTGGCTGAATATCCTGGAAACAATAACTTTAATTGTGGATTATTCCTTGTGGATGAGCATCTGATCTTATTGTGCACACTTTCTGCCGCAGTGGTCCTTAGACATTTTCCAAAGAACACTTGGGTAAAATAATTGTCCTCGGAAGTATTGGACGTCTAATTTTATTCTGATGCAAATAATTCTTGTTGTATTAAAATTTGATACGATTATATTTAAGATTCGCAGGGAGAGAGATTCCACATTTAATTTAAAAGTTGTAAATGTTGATGAGATCTCCCGATCCAAAAGTTGATTGAATATCCTTAATTAGAACCTTACCTTGGTCACAAATTAAGATTAAATTCCTTGTGGATGCCCCTACGTGGCAGTAGTTTCACTCAAACTTTATGAAAAGAATAAAATAATAGAGGTATCTAAGAAAAAAGAAGACGTTGAAAAGAATGAGGATTTAAGAATGGATGAGAAAGTGGTTATATATATTCTGGATATATTCTGTTGGTATTTTCCAATATATTCTTTACTTGGGGCCAGTTATTGGATCCGCCAATAAGCAGTGCCCCAAAACCCTGAGATTGGTCTGGTGGTTAAGGTTTAAGAACTAGAGGTTTATTCTCTTCTAAGGTCTCAAGTCTGGATATAGATACACAGAAGAAATGCTACTGGAAGTTTTTCTATTATATTTGATACCCATGGTTTGGAGCTTGTCTCTTCTCAACTTCTTGTTCGAAGTTTTCCTTTTCCCCTCTCTTTCTCCTCTTTCTTTCTTTCCCCTCTTCTTTTCCCTCGATGTAACCACTACTGTTTCTCCGTGCTTACGGCACTACGCACGCCAGTTGGAATTGATCGTGCCTATGGTACTTGCTAGCTAGTGGCTCAAACATTCTATCGATTCATTAGTGTGTAGTATGTGATCCTCTTCTTAGTGGCACGAAAGAGAATTACCCGTACTTACGACACTTCTCCAACTATAAATTTAAGCTAGCTACAAAGAACTATCAATTTGCTTTTGAAATTCCATTAAATATCAGGTAAAAAGTTAAAATCAGGAATCATTCTCTACACAAAAAATGAGTACAAGCTTATGATATAATCTTAATTTTCATAGGCAAAACATGGTTCCAAAACTTATTCCGCTCTACACTAACCTCTCCACCAAACTTCTTGACTCCAAGAAACATTGGATTGGAGTAGAGACCGTTCTTTGTGGATCCCACCGTGTTTTTTGTAGCCCATCGTCTGAATGTCAAGTTTAATCCTCTTCCAATGATATCTAAATAAAAGGGCAATACATACAGAAATAAAAACAAAATCCTTTATCAAAATAATAAAAGCTCAAACTTCTACCAATGAAATGGAAACTTACCAGTGGCAGAGCTGTGGACAGGAGCGTTTGTAACCAGCTCATTGAGGTTCAATCTTCTACAAAGTGACGTCACAAAAGTTCAATCTTCTACAAAGTGACGTCACAAAAGTTCATCCTTATGTTTTCTGGTGTAAAGAGATAGAAACTGAAAGAAACATCAAAGCAACAAAGAACGGCTAAGTTTTGATGACAATACATCGCAAAATCCAGCTTGATGGGCTCATGTTCCTATTTTGAACCATGGCATTGGAGCTGAAGCTTTTTACAACTGTTGGGCAACAGAAAATTTTTGAGCATTCATGTACCCCATTCCTAAGTTGGAATCTGATTTGGAAGATCAACTTTGCCAACAAAATTAAAGGCCAATATGAATCCTAGTTTAAGGGCAAATCAACTTTAGAAGCACTATGTTATCATTTTTGCCGTTAAAATATTCCCCCAAATCACTCTAAGCCATCCACTTCCTTGATTCAATGTACGTAAAAGCCACGAATGAACCACTAAAATAACTAAAATCGCACCGACTTTCTGATTAGACAATGTAAATATAACCAAGATGATAGCATCATAGAATCACGTTAAACCCATTTCACATAATCACATAGAATCAGATGCTAACTTCCCTTATACCAAAGGCTTAATTACTGCAGTCAACATCGTCGAATCAAATTGCGTCCCCCCACCCTCAACCATATCCTTAAAAAAATGCTATTGGAAGTTCTTTTGTTATATTTGGCACCCGTAGTTTGGAGCTTGTCTCTTCTCAACTTCTTGTTGGAGGTTTCCCCTTTCTCCTCTCTTTCTCTTCTTTCTTTCTTTCCCCTCTTCTTTCCCCTCAATGTATCCATTGTTGAGTTTATCCTTAGTAATATTTTTGTTGTTTCAAATAAAGTTTGAAACCCTTTGAGATGCTATCGACTCTTTTGGGGTCAATCCATACGGAGTTTTGATCCGGCTCTTCGCAAGTGAACGGTGAGATTGAGCCCCCCCCCAAAAAGAAGCTACACATGATAAACCTCAGACGCGGCTGCACGTGAGGGAGGATGATGAGGAAATAGAGTCTCACATTGTTTGGAAGTGGAAATGAATGATCACTTAATAACATTTTGGACCTCTCTACTTATTACAAATTAATTTTGAGATGAATTTTGAGATGGATATAAAATTCCTACATGAAGCATAAGTAGACGGTGAAGTTTCTTTGTGTAAGTTTTTTAGCTAGCTCAAGGTAAGGTGATCAAATGGAGCATTAATTAGGACTCTCATGTTGGTTTGTTTTGCACCCGTACTTGTAGTTCATAGGAATGGGAGAATCTCTCTCTCTCTCTCTCTCTCTCTCTCTCTCTCTCTCTCTCTCGCTCGTATGGGCACATAGGCATTTTATAGTAGATTGGCGTCAAGTTTTTTGTGCAATAGCAGAATTTTTTGACGCCAATTCACTATTAAAATTTCTATTGCCTCTAAAAATTTAAGTAGGTCTCAACTTCAAATATACAAATAATAATAATCTGCTACTATATTTTTCACCTGTACCTTTATTTTAAGATTGAAAACAGAAAATAAATTAAGTCGAAGTACACATGCCGTGATAATAAAAATAAAAAATAAATAAAATCCATGACAAAAAAGAAGAATGATACCAATATTACAGCAACCTCTGTTTTGCTACTGAGTGGAGAAGAAAAGGAGAGGAGATGGCGAGACAAATGAAATGTCAAACAGGGGAAGTAAGAGAGAGAACAAATTTCCATATTTTTTGCCACATAAAAAGGAAAGAATAGGAAATTAAGGGAGAAAATAAATGGGTTTTTAAATTTTAAACCCAAACATATGATAACCCTTAGATGGATTGAATTTTAGCCCTCAAACCCTTTATTTAAACAGAGCCCTTCAATGTGCCACGTAGGACATTTGTGAGAGAAACATTTTGTAAAATCATTGTGTATTGTAATAAGCCTTGCATGCCTTTATTAAATACTCCACCGTCGGTGTTTGTTAGTCCACAAACATACTTTTTTTCGTCCCTCAATGTTTGTCCATGTTTCAAAGTCAATAAGTAAACAAATTGTATCAATCGTACTCTTTTACCCTTGTATTCAACTATTGAATTAATTGATTGAAGGGTAAACTTGAAAAGACATGAATTGTACAAATCAATCATGATGTTCCCTAAAAAAGTTAAAAAACACGGACGGAAGAAGTATGAGAAACTCACTCACCATCCAAACATGAAATCTAGTGCTCGTTCTGCAGCATCGATATCAGCTTTTGAATCAGTGTAAGGCTCCATCCAGTGTACCACATTAGTGATTCCAATCTTCCCCTTTTGGCATGCCTATTGATCAAAATTAACATATTCAATTCATCAGAGCCATTCCAAATCTCTTCAATAAACCTTAAACTTTGAGATGAGATAGCAATTACTAACAATTAGATGACATAATTAAAATTAGTCAGTCAATTGAGTTTTTATCAATTAATTCAAATATCATACTAGTGTGGGACCCTAAAGAAAAACTTATCGAACCTGATAGTTTTTCCTATAGAGATCTACTGCAGCTGCTTGAGCAAGAAGACGGTTGTGCGCGACTATGTAAGGTTCTATAGCAGGATTTCCATTGTCGAATGGTTCCAATGGAGTACTTGTACAAGATCGATGCGACAGCTCGAAACTCCATGTGCTATCTTTTGCCGAGATTTAGGAGGTGGCGTTGAGGCAGTAGCGCCTCGACCTGGTGTTGACACACCAGTTACATACCCGCTGTTACTGAACCACCATGGCTCATTTAGTGTGATCCAATGTTTCACTCGATCACCAAACTCCCAAAAGCAAAGATCCACGTAGTCACAAATTAAAAGTTGTCCTTAACATTTGATAGACTTTTGTTGCTTTAATTCCTAAGGTGGATTGTCCTGTGACGTTTAAAGAATATAGGCCCATTAGCATGGTTGGATGGGTGTATAAGGTGCTTTCCAAAGTGCTATCCAACAGATTTAAAGTTCATCTGCCATCGGTTATTGGAGAATCTCAGGCTGCATTTATAGGGGGAAAACAAATTTTGGATGGAGTCCTTGTAGCAAACGAGGTTATACATAGCTGGAAAAATAGCACTCATGGGGGTTTACTTCTTAAAATTGACTTTGAAAGGGCTTACGACTGCGTAAATTGGGGATTTCTGCTCGATCTTCTTGCTAAAATGGCTTTGGTGAAAAATGGTGTGGGTGGGTAAAGGAGTGCGTATCCTCGGTGTCAATGTCAGTGTTGATTAATGGTTCGGCCTCAAAGGAATTCAGGACTCAGAAAGGCATCAGACAAGGCGACCCGTTATCCCCCTTTCTATTTAATGTTGTGGTTGAAGGTCTTAACATTTTATTAGAAAGAGCTCGTGATCGGAATATCATTAAAGGAGTAAGAATAGGGGCAAATGGGGTTGTGGTGTCCCACCTTCAGTTTGCGGATGATACGCTTCTTTTTTGTAACAATGACATGGAGGAGTTGACTAGTATCAAAAGAATCCTTAGATGCTTTCAACTCATGTCAGGACTTAAGATCAACTTCTCCAAAAGCTCCATTTGCGGGGTTAAAGTCCCGGAACAGGATGTGAAGTCTTTGGCGAAAGCTATGGGGTGTAAAGTGGATCAGCTGCCTATCAAGTATTTGGGATTGCCATTGGGTGCTAACCCCAGTAGGGTTAAAACTTGGGATCCCATAGTGGAGAAGATGGAAAGGAGATTAAGTGTGTGGCGTGGAAGATACAACTCTGCTGGAGGTAAACTTACTCTAATCAACTCTTCTCTTGCCAATCAACCAATTTATTTTCTGTCTATCTTCAAAATGCCTTCAACTGTAGCAAAGGTGATAGAGAAAATTCAACGGAAATTTTTCTGGGGAGACACAATCGATAAGAAAAAAATCCATTTAGTCAAATGGGAGGTGATATGTAGGAAGAAGGAATACGGAGGTTTAGGAGTGAAGAATTTGATGATCCAAAATCTAGCCCTCTTGGCCAAATGGTGGTGGCGGTTTCATAAGGACTGTGACTCTCTTTGGGTGCGAGTCATTCGAGGTAAATACAACTTGGAGCACGGATGTTGGTTTCCTCGTATGCCGGCCTCTGGAAGGGCTACAAAAATTTGGAAGGATATCTGTGCAATTGGGGATGCATTTTCTTGCATTGGTAATATCATTCGAGAAGGTTTTCGACTACAGATCCATTCGGGCATGGAGATTTCATTTTGGAATCATGTATGGCTAGGGGACACAACTCTTAGAGAGGAGTACCCACGCCTATACTTAATTTCAACTCAAAAAGAAGCAGTGGTCAATGCATTGAGGGGTGGGGCAGATGAGGAAAGTTGGAAGCTGACATTTAGTAGGAATTTACGGGATTGGGAAAATTTGCAAGTGGAGGAATTAAAACAAAGGTTGCAATTCATATCTCTAGATTTGGCCAGGCGGGATTCAGTACGTTGGAAATGGTCTTCGGACAATCAATTCTCGGTAAAATCAGTGTATAATCAGTGGGAGTTTGAGGGGTTCTCAAGAAGTCCGGTGTTGGAAAATCTCTGGAAAAACCTTTGTCCCCCAAAGGTGGAAATTTTCGCTTGGATGGCTATCCAATCCAAGGTGGCCACTAGAGCAGAGCTATTAGGTAGAAATCTAATTCCAAAGGGACAAACTGTTCTCTGCCCGTTCTGCTCGTTGCACTTGGAAACATCTCAGCACCTACTCCTTCATTGTCCATTTTCTTGGGAGGTTTGGTCGCGTATTATGGATTGGTGGCATGTGAGATGGGTGTGCCCTATCTCTTTGGAAGACCTTTTTATTTGGTGGGGTGACAATAGTTTCCGGAAATGGGAGAAACACGTGTGGGAAGCTTCGTTCTTCGCAACCTTGTGGTCTTTGTGGCTAGTAAGAAATGCTTACGTTTTCAACAATGCATCTACAAGTGCTGGGGAAATAAGTGATTTGATTAAAACTAGAGTCGCAATGTGGGTAAAGGCTAAATTCAACATAAAGGTGTATTCGGTAGAGGACTTTAGGATCTTTCTGGACGGTGTCAGGTTGTTGAAACTATAATTTTATTGGGTGGTGAGATGGTTGCCATCCAACTTTCTGTTGGACGGTTTTGTTTTAGTTGTTCTTTTTTCTTGTTCGAACTAGTAAGTGTGTAATCTTTTGTGTCCGAGCCTGCTCGATGTATCCTTTCGAGTGATATAAAAGTTTCGTTTGCCAAGCAAAAAAAAAAAAAAACATTTGATAGACCACCAAATTAAGCTCATCTGAGTACTTCAGCTAATAATACTCATTAATTACATCTATCATGAGGTGGATAGCTAGAACGACCGGATTCGATCACTTACACTATTTTAAAACTTAGAAACTGCCATATGCATCCTTCAAAGCTTGGGGAACGTCTCAATGGAACGTCACAAATGGTGTTATACCTATGTACGGACATACGTACACCAATATAAATTAATTAAGTTGGCATGCAAACTTTTCAGGATTAAATGAAAACATCATGATTTACTGTTCGTATCAAAATCCATTGAGATGATAAGTTGAGACATAATTACCATTTGCTTAAAGATCGTCAATCAGATCATTGTAAAACTGGATCCCTTCCTTTTTAATACCCAAGTTTAGCTGTCCACCTGACAATTGCATTATAGTACTAACATTACAAACATGCCCAAGAAATTAAATTAAATACTACAGTTAAACTGGTTGAAGGAATCCATAAAGTGATTGCAGTTAATTAAAGCCAGCAGAAAGTACTTAAAACAAACAAATCTTACTAGGCAAGACTCTGCACCCTGAGATTGAGAATCTAAAGGCCTCCAAACCCATTTTCTTCATGATCTTCACATCTTCCTACAATTTCATATATTCCAAAACCAAAGGGCAATTTAAAAAAATAAGAAAAAAAAAGACATTATTGGCATCACTATTCGTACTTCGTAGTGATAAATGGAACTGCATAGACTATGTACCCACCTATAAAATTCAAAACAATGTACCTTGAATTGATGATAGAAATCAATTCCCATGTTTCCGTTACTGCCATCACTGATCCTACCTGCCATTTCACCATGAACATCCAAGAAGATGAAAAGATGGTTACTGCTAAATAAGAGCAAGGGCCTAGCTAACTGTTGAAAAACTAGCTATTAGCTGTCTTTTGCAGCTGATTTGCATGTTAAATAGTTGATATTGTAAATTTTTTTTTTTGAACAACAAAAACAAATTTTATTAATCTTTGAAAACAAATTACAAAGATTAAAAGATCTAAGTATGAGGCATCAAACCAAAGGAAGAGAAAACCGGCCACAAGAAATGCAACTCCTCTCTCTGACAGTCACTTGCCAAGCAAGACACTCAGGGTTAGAATTGGTTAGGTATTCTATGGACACAAGTGAGAGAGAGAGAGAGAGAGAGAGAGAGAGAGAGAGAGATTACCAGGCCATCTCTTGGTGAAATCATCCCAAATGCTTGGGCCACGCCCCCCTTCGTTTGCCGCGCCTTCAAACTAAGGAAAAACACCAAAACAAAACCGTTTATCTCTATATTACTAGAAGTAGAACGGTACTCTATTTCAATGGAGAAAGCTGCTGGTTCTTTGGGACAGAAGCAAATGAAAAGTGTTCTCCCAGTTTTTTTTTTGTTTTTCTTTTGTTTTGTTCTTTTTTTCATTTAATACATGATTACGCATGGTTAAATTAATGTACACAGTACACATGCAATTGATACGTGTATTCCATGCAAAACTAATTACTCAGTCTGTCCCCCATTCTTGGTTCTTCTGTCCTTTCCAAATGTCAGTCCTGCAATATATATGGTTTCTTTCGAAAAATCAAAGCAACATTTTTTGTTAATTTTCGACACTATCCAAATGCAATGGAGAAGTATGCTCCATGCAAAACTAATGACTCGCTTTGTTCTTCTTGGTTCTTTTGTCCTTTCAGAATGTCCCCGCAATATTGTCCATTTTGAAAAATCAAAGCAGCAACTTCTTTTTTACTTTCTGAGACTATCCACAGTTACTTATACCCGTCTTGGTTGTATCCCTTATCTGTTAACGAATTCCTTTCTCTTTGCTCATAAAATATTATAAATTTTATAAAAGACCTAAATACTATGAGACAGAGAGTGCCTGAAAAGCAGCCCATGTTGCGCCGAAAACAAAATCTTCAGTGAAAGGGCACGATGGATTAAAGGAAAGCCATTGCCAACAATTAGAAAATGCTTTTCATTAGCGTAGCCATTGGCTTGACCCTCCATTGCTTATTTTGCAAATAATAGCACTCTTTTTTTTTACTGAAGACAAAGGAGCTTATGCATATATAGCCAGTAGCGTTGTGGGTTTTTTTGTGCTTACGAACTTGGGTTTATATAGGAGGGTGGGAGTGCCCCCACCCCCATCTTTGACTCTGGGGATTCCGGCCAAGGCGCGTAACTCATTGGTTAGCCCATCGTAGTGGCCCCGTTCGGCGGTTCGCTCCACCGCATGGCAAAGGACGTCGGGAAACTACCATTCTATCTTTGCATGTGATTCATGTATGTGAACAATTAATGTAATTAATTCACTAAACGTTTCTCTCTCTCTCTCTCTAGAACTTTTCCTCTCCCCTCTCTTGAAACCTCAGCTTCGGTTGCCGCCGCCTGGGGGGGAGGCGATCCTCCTTCCCTCCTCCCCCCGGCCTCTTCTGAACCTTTTTTTTCTGCTTACTCTTTTGTTTTGCAGGTTTTTCTATTTTCGTCGCCGCTTTCACCTGCGATGGTGGCTGCTTCCTCCTGCCGGTTATTACATCGTTCCTCCCCGTTATTCTCGTCTTCTTCCCGTTCGCCGCTCGCATCACCGGTTTCCTTCTTGGGGGCTACTGGTTTCCTAACGGGTAGGTGTGGGGCAGCGGTGGGAGGCGGGGCCGCGAGATCTCCCTCCGATCTCGGCTCTTGAGCGTTCTCGGTTTCGCCTAACGGCTTGTGGAGATCTCGATTTCCGCAGATGTTTCATTTTCTCCGGTCGCTTGCTCTTTCCAGTGAATCGCCCTTTGTGCTTTGTCTCGTTTGGTGGTTGGGCGCGAGCGTGAATTGCCGTTTAGGCTTTGGTGGCTGCTGGTGGTGGTGGGGGTGCGAGTTTGGGCCTTCGGATGTCTTTGCTGGACTGGGTTTTGGATGCCGGATGGTGGCTGCTATGTCTGTGGATGTTGTGTGGAGGCGGTGTTGATGGCGGTCGGAGTGGGGTGCCATCATCTGTTGCTCTGACGATCACGCTTCTCTTCGCTCACAGATCTGGTTCGTTCCGCCATGGTCGTGGTATGTGTTGGTGGTTTGGCGGCAGATGTTGGTTGGCGGTAGTTGGGGCTTCTTTGGGCGGCTGAGCTTTTAAGGGTGTTCTGCAGCTAAGAGTTTGGATGTGGTCTGTTGCAGTTTCAGCGTGGGTGGCAACGGAGGTGAACGGAGGAGCTGGTGGTGGGTGGCTAGGGTTAGGGTTTGGTTTTGGGGCTTTAGGTGTTGGGCTTTGCCCATTCTGGTGTATTTAGGTTTTTGTTGGTTTCTTACCAACCTTGGACTGTTAGATGTTTTGTTCTTTCTGGTTTAGACTCAGCCTGATGGGTCTAAATCAGTACCTTCAAGTGATTAGGAAAAGAGGGTTTTGGGAAGTCAGGCCGGTGTACCCAAGACCTTATTTGCTCTATATTTCGTGTTATGAGTAAATGAATCTTTATTTTTGCCGATCAAAAAAAAAATGTGAACAATTAATGTACGTGCAAGTTTTTTTCATATGAGTTACTTCAATGTTGAAGATTGTTCGACGGTACTGCAGGCGCCTTTCATATTTAGGGCGAGGTTGACTTATTCACAAAGACTCCGTGAATCCTTTATTCACGAAGTTGCGCAACTTTAGCCGTTCATTTCGGCTTTAGACGGCCCGAATTTAAATGATATTTTTTTGCAAAAGAGTTTAAACTCTTTCCGGAAATGATCAGGACTCTTCAATGTTTTTAAATGGCTTTTTAAGAGTGTTTGTAAAAATCAACTCATTTGGATATTGGCAAGGCTTGATCGATTTCCATCCCTTAATTCGTAGGGAAAAAAATTTAACGATTTGATGATAACGCTTCGATATCCAAATTAATGAGTTGATGCTTTACTAGGAACAATATTAAAATAAATTTTTAAATAAATTGAACGACTCCATGTTAAGATATAAACTTTCAAATTGCTTGGGAGTGAAATGGGTGATCACTTAATAACATTTGACACATCTCCACTCATTGCCAATTGATTTTAAGATGGATATAAAGTTTTTACATGATATCAGAGCGGGTCCCATTCCACCCCATATTTTTAAAAAAATTACAATCCACACCTTGCGATTATAGACCAGCAAAAAGACTGCACGATGATGGGACCAAAAAGTGGCCATACGTTATAGACCTCAAAAGCGGCTGCAAGTGAGGGGTGATGTTAAGATATAAAGCCCCACATTGCTTGGGAGTGAAATGGGTGATCACTTAATAACATTTGGGACCTCTCCACTAATTGCCAATTGATTTTGAGATTGATATAAAATTTCTACACTCCAATTATTAGTGTAAGACCCAAAAAAGATGGCTCCATACAGTCTGATGTACAACGATGACCAATGATATGTACCCATAATTGGACTCTTTATAAATGGATGGCACATAGCTGGTTCGATTCCGTCTTCATCAGAAAGTCAAATGTTCAATGGGTATGGTGAATATTAATGATCGATGAACACCCGGTATGATGTAATCAGGTGATGGGTAGGGTTGCAAATGATTGGAGTTATTTGCAACGAGCTCGAAGCTCAGATAAAAAGAACTCTTTCAAACTCGAGTCTGTAAACGAACGAGCTCGAACTATTTTGTTTAGCTCGTTTCAAATGCCAGCCGAGCACTAGCTACAGCTCGGCTCAATGGAGCGCGCCCAGGCGCCCATATACTACATTGTCCGTACTAAATATCAGTAATAATGTTTAATTTTGTGGACTACAAAGTTACACGATGAACAGCTGCCAAGTGTTGGAGTTCTGTGCCCACACATCTTGTTTTGTCGAATCGTGTCATATTCATTTCGTGTCAAAAAGTGGTTTCCCAAACCCTCTATTACAGAGTCCGTGTTAAATGTTCACTTTTAGTAGTAATTAGTACAGAAATGGTTGGCGAGTCTTTTTCCTATTGAACCATTCTAACCAAACAGATTACTTTTACATGTACATTACACAGACTTTTTGTGGGGCCCATTTTAGGGTCCCACAAAATGATCCGAACCGTTCATTAATTTTAAAATATGTTTTTAAGGAATCGTGTAAAAAATCAGCTCAATCAAATACATGTAAGTGCTTGAACCAATCTTATAACTTTTCCTTCTCCGAAATTCTGATACATGTAAGTGCTATAAATTTAAATTGCTAGTCCTTCTGGGACTTTGTAGTGTATTAGTTAATTTCAATTTGTTGTTACAAAAAACAACAACAAAACGAATGGCTTCAATCATAATCATATGCTTGTGACATGAACCACAGGATTGAGATTCGTGTGATGTTCGATCTGAGATTGGAAAAATTCACAATTGCTATTGTAACTATTTTAATTGGGAAAAGAATTGCATTGCCATCGATGAAACGTGAAATCAACTCTAATATGAAAACAAATCCCAGCTATTTGAGAATTTTTTTATTTATGATCAGCAACAGAAACAATTTTATAGATAAAAGAACTAAAGGAGATTACAATGAAGAAAATGGACCCAAAGCTCAACGTGATCACACCAAAGACGAACATCCCAACTATGTTGCATCCTCGCCTCCGACAATTATATGCCTTTAATTGGAAACCCTATTGGAAAAGTTTCTTTATCTTTGCAACAAGCTCCTCCTTACCTCTTAATTTGAATCTCTTTTATACCAGATCTCCATTAACTTTACGAAATACATCGGTTTGAAGATATCAATTCTTTCGAGCCACGTGATTGGCCCGTCACTCTCAACGTTATAGGCCCGAAATATTAAGGACAATATACACTGTTTCAGTCTCGAAATATTAGCCCATTTTCAATATACACCACAGAGCAAAATGGAAAGAGTTGAAAGTTGTTTCAACCTGCACCAAAGAAGAGTGGCTATTCATTGCTTTTGGAACACTGTAACGTGATTTTTTTTCCTTTCCCGTTAATTCCCATTCCCTTCTTCCCCTCTTCCCCATGCCATTTCCTCCTAAAGCTTTGGACTTTCTCTCTCCTTTGCTTTCGCTCTCTCTTGTGGATCTGGGTTGAGATCCTTTTTCTGCTTCTTCAAGTGAAAGCTAGAACTACAATTTTTACTATATTTTTGGGTTGACCACCACCAATCTATGATGGATTTAGTGCTCCGGCTTTCAACAGTTTTTGTAGAGGGCAAAGGTGGTGGAGTTTCGGCAATAGCGTAGCAACAATAGCGGTGACAACAATATAACTTGGTACTTCAGTTTCATGCAAATCCAACTTTTCCAAAATCCGATCTTGAGTGGACTTTGTTGATTTTTCAAATTGCCATTTTTTTTGGCGAGGGACATTTTTGTCAACAAAATAATGAAGAGCACCTATTGGGTTATGGGCTCTTTTCGCAGGACCTAATGGGCTATTCTTCACCCAGACAGGACCGGTCAGGAAGTTGCTCAAATTCAAAATATTAATAAGTTCGCAAATTTGCTCGAATTCTTGTAAAATTGGCGAGTTCGCGATTTTGATGCGTGTACGTTACCAGCGAGCTATGTGACTAAAATGGTTATTGATCCTTTCAACATATTGGCCTATCGCTGTTGATGGACACTTTTTTTTTTCAGCCCACCATTAACACATACTACAAGAATTGTACTAGGAGCTGGGGACCTAATATTGGACCCCAACATTGGGCCTGAAGCAGCTTTATGGGCTTCCCGTCCCACCAATCAAGTAGGATGTTTTTTTACTTTTATCTTCTAGAATATCGACGTTTTTTCTACTTCATCCTTAAACTATGTAACAGAAAATTTTGTCCCCTCAATTTCTGCAATCTATTTTGTCCAAAATTGTACGAAATTGGACAAAATTTTACTAGAAACTGGACGGAATAGATTGCAATCAAAAAATTGAGGGACAAAATTGTTATTTACATAGTTGAGGAACGAAAGTAGACAAAATATGAATAATTTAGGAGATAAAAGCAAATTTAACTCAGTAGAAAACACCGTAACTATTATGTAGTCATGATGCATTAGTGAGCTCTTTGTATCAACGTTTTGTGAGATGTTCTCATGTCTATCAATGGGAATGAAATAGATAAAACTACATTGTAAGCATCACATCATTGATCATAAACAAATGTTACAAGGGCGACGGGAGCAAGATTAACAATACAGTTTATAAAGCTATAGCAGTGGGTATTGCAAGCAAAAATTATATGAAAAGAAAAAGGGAGAATTTTTGATAGATCCACTGTAGCATATTTCAAACCCACCTAGTCCACTCATAAATTTCCTAACACCTCTAGTCCACTAATAATGTCAATGACAAAAATAACCAAAATAAAAGAAACAAGGGCATTGTTTGGCTAATATAAAAAATATTTTTTTTCATTTTTTTCGATCTTGTTGCAACCACAACACCACCACCACCACCACAATAACCACCACCATCACTCACCCACCACCACCTCCACTCCACCACCACCTCTACCACCACCACGCCTCTACGACCACCACGCCCCCACCACCACCTCCACCACCGCCACGCCGCCGCCGCCACCACAACCACCACTGCCACTGCCATCACTCCACCACCACAACAACGACGCCACCACCACCGAAATGACAACCACCACGACGCCGCCACCACAACCACCACCACCATCACCAACACCATCACTACCACCACCACGCCACCGCCACCTCCACCACAATTATCACCACCACCAAGCCCCCACAACAACCACCACCACAACCCCGCCACCACCACCGTCATCAACAGCATCACCACCACCACGTTGCCGCCACCACCACCACCACCACCACCACCACAACGCTGCCACCTCCACCACAATTACCACCACCACCACCAAGCCCCCGCCCCTGCCACCGCCACCGCCACCGCCATCACTCCACCCCCACCACCACCACCACCGAAATGACAACCACCACGACGCCACCATAACCACCACCACCACATTGCCGCCAACACCACCACAATGACCACCACCACACTGCCACCACAGCCACCACCACGGTCACCAACACCATGCCGCCGCCGCCGCCGTCACCTCCACCACAATTACCACCACCACCAAGCCGCCACCACCGCCATCACTCCACCACCACCACCACCGAAATGACAACCACCACAACGTACTCTACCCCCCCCCCCCCCCCCCCCCCCCCCCCCCCCCCCCCCCCCCCCCCCCCCCCCCACGCCGCCAACCACCTCCACCACCACAATGATCACCACCACGGCGCCACCACCACAGCCGCCACCGTCACCAACACCTTTACCACCACGCCGCCACCACCACCGCCACCACAATGACCACCACCATGCCACCGTCACCACAACCACAACCACCGCCACCAACACCACTCCACCATCACCAACACCACCACAACACCGCCACCATCATTTAATTATTTGGAGTCTAAATTTGTGCGTAGATTGCAAATTTAAACTTTTAGACTGCAAAGTTTAAGAAAATGCATTTATTTGCAGTCTAAAAGTGCAAATTTGCAGTCTAAATTTTCTCTGACCCTAGTGTTCATTCAACAAATTTGCAGTCAAAAAGTGCAAATTTACAGTCTAAAAACTCATTGCCATTAGTGTTCATTTAATAATTTGCAGTCTAAATTTGTGCATAGACTACAAATTTGTACTTTTAGAATGCAAAATTTATGAAAGTGTCTTTATTTGCAATCTAATAGTGCAAATTCGCGGTCTAAATTTTATCAGGCGTTAGGGTTTATTTTACAATTTGCAGTCTAAAAGTGTAAATTTGCAGTCTAAATTCTCATTGGCGTTAATATTTATTTAATAATTTGCAGTCTAAATTTATACGTAGACTATAAATTTACACTTTTAGACTGCAAAGTTATGAAAGTGCCTTTATTTTGCAGTTTAAAATTGCACATCTGCAATCTAAATTTTCTCCGGCGTTGGTGTTCAGTTAACAATTTGCAGTCCAAAAGTACAAATTTGCAGTCTAAATTTTCATTGACGTTAGTATTCTTTTAATAATTTGCAGTCTAAATTTGTATGTAGACTACAAATTTATACTTTTAGACTACAAAATTTATTTGCAATCAAAAAATGCAAAGTTGTAGTCTAAATTTTCTCTGGCATTGGTGTTTATTTAACAAATTTGCAGTCAAAAAGTGCAAATTTGCACTTTAAATTCTCATTGCCGTTAATGTTTATTTAATAATTTGCAGTCTAAATTTGTGTGTAGACTGTAAATTTGTAATTTTACACTGCAAATTTGCAGTCTAAATTTTCTCAGGCATTGTTCATTTAATAATTTGCAGTCTAAAAGAGCAGATGTGCAGTCTAAATTCTCATTAGCATTAGTGTTCATTTAATAATTTGCAGTCTAAATTTGTGCGTAGACTACAAATTTGCACTTTTAAATTGCAAAGTTTATGAAAGTAACTTTATTTGCAGTTTAAATTTGTAAATTTGCAGTCCAAATTTTCATTGGCGTTAGTATTCATTTAATAATTTGCAGTCTAAATTTGTATGTAGACTGCAAATTTACATTTTTAGACTGCAAAATATATTTGCATTCTCAAAATGCAAATTTGCAGTATAAATTTTCTTTAGCGTTTTTGTTCATTTAACAAATTTGCAATATAAAAGTGAAAATTTGCAGTCTAAATTCTCATTGTTGTTAGTGTTTATTTAATAATTTGCACTTTAAATTTGGGTGTAGATTTCAAATTTGTACTTTTAGGCTACAAAGTTTACGAAAATGCCTTTATTTGTAGTTTAAAAGTGCAAATTTGCAGTCTAAATTTTCTCTGACGTTGGTGATCATTCAACAAATTTGCAGTCTAAAAGTGCAAATTTGCAGTCTAAATTTTCATTGGCATTAGTGTTCATTTAATAATTTGCAGTCTAAATTTATGTGTAGACTGCAAATATGCATTTTTAGACTGCAAATAAAGACAATTTGCAGTCTAAAAGTGCAAATTTGCAGTGTAAATTTTCTCTGGTGTTGGTGTTCATTTAAAAAATTTGCAGTCTAAAAGTGCAAATTTGCAGTCTAAATTTTCTCTGGCATTGGTGTTCATTTAACAAATTTGCAGTCTAAAAGTGAAATTTGCAGTCTAAATTCTCATTGGCGTAAGTGTTCATTTAATAATTTGCAGTCTAAATATATAACGAATAGTGTGTATAGTGCAGTTGGTCATTGTGGTGGCGGTGTGGTGGAGGTAATGGTGGTGGAGGTGGTGGTTGAGGTGGGGTGGCGATGGTGGTGGTGGTGGTGGAGGTTGTGGCATTGTGGTTCTGGTGATGGTGGTGATAGTGGCGGCGACGTGGTGGTTGAGGTGGTGGTGGGGCCGTGATGGTGGTGGTGGCGTGGTGGTGGTGAAGGCGGTAGTGGTGTTGTTGTGGTCGAGGCAATGATGGTGGTGGTTGTGGTAGAGGCGGTGGTGGAGTGGTGGCGGCGGCGGCGGGGGTGGTGAAGCGGTGGTGGTGGCATTGTGGTGGTAGTGGTGTTGGAGGTGATGGTGGGGTCGGGTTGTCGTAGAGGTGGCGGTGGTGGCGGTGGCGGCGGTGGTGGCGGTGGCGGCGGTGGTGGTGGAGTGGTGGTGGTTGTGGTTGTGGCGTGGTGGTGGTAATTGTGATGGAGGTTGCGGCATTGTGATGGTGGTAGTGGCGGCGGCTTGGTAGTTGAGGTTGTGATGGGGGCGTGGTGTTGGTGGAGCAGTGGTGGCGTTGGTTGTGGTGGTAGTGGAGTGGTGGTGGTGGTTCCGGCGTTGTGGTGGTGGTGGTAGATGTGGTGGTTGGGACGTCGTGGTGGTGGAGCAGTGGTGGTTATGAAGATAATGGTGGGGGCGGCGTTGTGGCGGTAGTGGCGGCGGCGTGGTGGTTGTGGCGGTGGTGGGGGGGTGGTACGATTGTGGTGGCGTCGTGTGGTGGCGGTGTGGGTGGTGTGGTGGTGGAGGTGTTGGTGACGGTGGTAGCGTGGTGGTGACAACTGCGGTGGCGTGGTGGTTGAGGTGGTGGTGGTGGTGGTGGAGCGGTGGTAGTGGCGTGGTAGTGATAGTGGTGGTCGTGGTGGATGTGGTGGTGGGGGTGTCGTGGTGGTGGCCAGAGGTGGTGGCACCATGGTGGTGGGGGCGGGGTGGTTGTGGTGGCTGGTTGGTGGTGGTAATTATGGTGGAGGTTGCAGCATTGTGGTAGTGGTGGCGGTGGCGTGGTGGTCGAGGTGGTCGTGGGGGCGTGGTGGTCGTGGCCGGAGGTGGTGGAGCAGTGGTGGTGGCGTCGTGGTGGTAGTGGTGGTGGGGGCGGGGTGGTGGTGGTGGAGTGGTGGTTGTTGTGGTGGTTGGTTGGTGGTGATAATTGTGGTGGAGGTTGCGGCATTGTGGTGGTGGTGGCGGCGGCGTGGTGGTTGAGGTGGTCGTGGGGGCGTGTTGGTGGCGGTGGTTGTGGAGTGGCGGCGGCGGCGGTGGTGGTCATGTAAAGTTTAATGAAGAGTTAATTTTGTTCTGTCAAAAAATGAAGGTGCTGGTCATGTAAAGTTTAATGAAGGGTTAATTTTGTCCTATCAAAAAATGAAGGGGACCTAAGGCTTTAAAAGAAGTAATGGGCTGGACTACATATGTTTTGGAAATATGAGGTGGACTTGACATGTTACAAAATTCTATAATGGACCTTACAACAATTCTTTAAAAGAAAAAGGGGGGTACGAAATAACCATAGCGGATGCATCGAATGGACGTCAAGTGATTGATATTATCCTTTTAGGACTGAAACTTCTTTGTTTTCGAAGGGGAATCTATCAAATTTGATCAACCATTAACGAAATGTGGGTGGATTTTGTGTGGGTGTGGGTGTGTGTGAGTGGGGGGACTATTTAATCACACCATGCTAAAAAGGGGTATTGATAATTTAAGGACAATATTTGTTATTTTCAAATTTCAAGGCTATTTATTATCCATTGCAGTTAAAGGAAATAAGGAGCAACACAACTAGGGTAGCCCTACCTCAATTATTTTCCTAACACTTCATTTCGGTGAAGGGTGGAAGAGTCCACCTTCACTTATTTGGATACAAACACACGAAAACAGAAATCGTGGAACTAAGATATGGGGAGGACCACCGGAAAATGAAACATAAAACCAACAGCAAAGAATTATTCATTTGCCGGGAACAAGAAGTTTTTTGGGGGCTTCGGTGTCCTTATCCTTGAGAAAATTCATGTACCATATGGCTGATCCTTTAGGATATCTTGTGAAATTTCCATCTCTATACTCGATATAGATCAATCCAAAACGATTAGTGTAACCAACATTCCATTCGAAGTCGTCAAACAGTGACCACACAAAGTAACCCTTCACCTTAGCGCCGTCACTGTCAAAATAAGATTTTGTTATTACTCGATTGAAACACTAGAGAGAGACAAAAAGTTATTCTCAAGTGAATACGTACTCAATTGATTCCCGAAGGCAACGGAGATGGTCAATGTGGTATTTTGTCCTCATTTCATCCACTCTTGCTTCTGTGACTCTGTCTTTTAAATTATTCTCTTCGCCTAACCCTACAAATGAAAGGGAAGAATATTTAGGACACAACCAAGAGAGAGAAATCCCTTCTACTAGTTCTATATGCATTGGCACTACGCCAAATATTACCATTGCCGGCGGTAGTATAAGCGGCAATAAAATAACTGCCGCTATTAGGCATTTTTACCGGCATTATTAAGACTGCCGAAAATAAGTACCATAAAACGGCAGTTTTTAACATACTGCCGTTTTTAGTCTCTAATTTTTTTGGCGGCATTCGGAACGTGCTAAAAAGGGCTCCAGCGCGGGAAATAATTTTTCCCCTCAGGAGAAACGACGTCGTTCATTATTTTTTGGCTTTTCTTTTTTATTTAATTATCTTGCTCTCTGTACTTTTCCCAGATCCACGATCAAAAAATTTCATTACTTCCCCTCTTTTCCAAACCTAGCAACGGAGAGAGAGAGAGAGAGAGAGATACCCAGAGTTGGAGAAAGCGATCGAGCTGCCCCAAATCGAGCATCCGAAGGTATCCTCAAAATCTTGTCGACGTCGATTGCTTGTTTTATACCCGCATATACACGTGTACACACACCCATACACACACAATATATCAAGGTTGTGAAACTTGAAATGGAATCGCAGCTTTGGTTTTGTCGTAGAGAAGCTTCATACATCTTGAGAACCCGAATATATATTACACAATTACCAAATTACCGTGTATCTCTGGTTTTTTAAAATGGCAATGGTTGCCCGTAGGAAATTGGTTTGACTGGTGTTATGCCAAAAAGAATCCCGAGGACAAAAGTCAATCGGAATAGGCTAGGAATCCCTAGCTATTGACTCAGCTACTATTGAATTCCCTAAAAGCATTCGAGTCAGCAGAAAAAAGGGATGGCAGCGTTGAGATATGGTGCCCAGAACCCCAACCGACGTGAGTTGATTTGGCCTTTTTTGAATTCTTTTACTTTTAAAGGCATAGCTTTGAACTCCCAAGTCTCAACTCTATGGCTGCATGTGCCATATTTCAAATTTAGAAATTAGTAGGATGGATTGTATTTTATGGGAAAAAATGCTAAATTCGAAATGGTACCCGGTATTTGACTGGTACCAGTATGGTAGCAAAACCGATACCTGGCCGATACGGTATTCAAAACCTTGCAATATATGCACAGTGGGTAAAGCGCCATACAATTCAATTTTTACTTTTTGCTGTTGTGTGAAGTGAATTTAGGCTAGCTCTTCGTTACTAGTTGATGCTATTAATTCAAAAGAGTGATTTCGTATAAGCCACACTATGGGCAGCTAATTGGGTCTAAGGCATTAAAAATTTCAATCTTTAGCCCTCTCTCTCTCTCTCTCTCTCTCTCTCTCTCTCTCTCTCTCTCTCTGTGCCAGCATGTGTAGGTGTGTGTTGACCTTTCTTTTTGAAAATGCAGATTGATGATCTCAAGCATTGCCCTTTTGCTAAGGTGATTAAGGTTCATTAAGGTATTGTCTCGTCTATATAACTTTCTGGAGGATTATATTTTAATGTGCTTGCTTATAAATTTTTTAACCAGAGAATTAAAAGTTTGTCTTTTTTAAGCTGGAAAGTCGTATGGGTTGATCTTTTTATTACATAGTAAAGAGTTTGCGGTAAAGGTTGTCTTTCTTGGAGACCCTAGTCTGGTTAAGTTATTTTTTGGTTAGTCAAGTTGAACTGTTTACATATGCCAAGGGCCTCGCTCTTTCTTCCGCTCTGCTTCAATTTTTGTTTATAAGTAAATAAAACTCCTCTACTTGTTACTAGAACCAAAGCTTGGCCCATTAATGAATTTGCCGTATAAGTTTCTTGAGGTGTTTTGATGTTCTAAATTCATGGTACACTAAAATAGGAGAATGTATGATGAGTTCTCTTTCAATCCAAACCCATAAGCAATCAACTGTTTTCATGTATTTGACAGATTGAGCATATATTTTATAGTTATGGTTTGTCCAATTAATGCCCCAACTTATGGGTTCTTAATGCTAGTTTGCTTAGTTTTCTTGAGCTGTGGTTATGGCTTATGGCTTAATGTGCAATTGCAACCATCACCAAACATTGTTCAAATGCAAGCAACAACAGCTACGCCTCCACCAATTGTGACAAAAAAGTTTCCTCGCAACCGCGCTGGAGCCATGACTGCAACTTTACAACCATCACCTAGTCAATTGCCGCCATCACCATTGATTGATCAAATGCAGCCACCAACAGCAAACAATCAACCACAGCCTCCACCAACTGTGAGAAAGAAGCAATCCTGTTGGCCAGTTGGAGCCATGGCTGAAACTTTGCAACCTGTACCTACCACTAGTCAATTGCAGCCATCACCAAACATTGTTCAAGTGCAACCAACAATAGCTACGACTCCACCAATTGTGACAAAAAAGTTAACTCGCAGCCGCGTTGGAGCCATGGCTGCAACTCTACAACCATCACCTAGTCAATTGCCGCAATTACCGGTCATTGATCAAATGCAGCCATCAACAGCCACCAATCAACCACAGCCTCCACCAATTGTGACACAAAAGGTTCCTCGCCGACCTGCTGGAGCCATGGCTGGAACTTCATAACCATCACCTACCACTAGTCAAACGCAGCCACCAAAAGCCGCTAATCAACCACATGCTCCACCAAGTGTGACAACAGAGTTTCATTGCAACCCCACTGAAGCCATGGCTACAACTCCACAACCATCACCTACAACTAGTCAAATACCGCCATCACAATTCGTTGATCAAACGCAGCCACCAACAACTGCTGATCAACCACAGGGTCCACCAAGTTTGACGACCAAGCTTCCTTGTAACCCCGCTGGAGCCATGGCTGGAACTCCACAACCATCGCCTACTGTTAGTCAAGTGCAGCCACTGCCAATCACTGATCAAATGCAGACACCACCACCAGTTGTGTCGAGTAAACGGTCTCGTTCGGTTGAATCCATGGCTGCATCTAGAGGAAGAGGCCCTTCTCGTCCCCATAAGGATTGGGGCACAGGAAAAAAGCTAGAAGTTGTGTTGGATAAGTATGATCTACCTATTGGCACCACAGCGGGTGTATTGCAAAGCCAACTAGGCATTTTAGCTCGGAAAAGTAACTTGGCACCATTAACATACACTGATTAGAGGGCTCCACAACTAAATCCATACAAAGAACGTATATGGGACGAGGTTAAGGTAAAAAGTATAGTACTGTACTGTACTGGTCTAGTTCATAGTTTTGGTTGTACTGATATGCATTCTCTTTTGAGATCTTACAACGCAGGCAAGCACCAATGTGCCGAACGTTTACAAGCATAATTGTTTGATGTCTGTCGGGAAAAAATGGAAGGATTGGAAAGATTACCTTAAAAGAAATTACTACGACAAATATGAAACTGATGCAGAGCGCGTGGCAGATTGTCCCGATAGGGTGGATCCCAATCAGTGGAGGATTCTTGTTGCATTTTGGGGTGGTCAATTAGCAACTGTAATAAAATATGTGAATGGTTTGAGCTTTCTTTTTTATTAAACTGTTAGTGTATATGCATATCTAATACTGCTTTACCTTGAAAAAGGAACCTAGCACTAGAAACCTTGCAAATAGGGGGTCACAAGAAATGGGGCACACAAGTGGGAGAAAGGCCCATTGTCGAGTAAGAAATGGGGTAATTGAATAAAGCATATATATATGTGTGTGTGTGTGTGTGTGTGTGTGTGTGTGTGTGTTACCAAAGTTCTGTAAATAGACCTTACATATTAGAATGTTGCACTGAAATTTTTTGTTCAATTTCATACTTATAAAGTTGGCACCGGCAAACGGAGGAGTGGAGCCAGACCGACTTGAGGTATTTCAGAAGACACACACAAAGAAGGATGGAAAACCAGTTGATGAAGCATCGAAAATAGCCATAGTATGTGTATCACATAATTGAATTGACGCAACTCGTTCAGATTATTGTTAATGTCTAACACATTTCTTCTATTTTAGGCTCTTATTGATGAAAGGATATCTCAAGTTCCCGTGTCCTTGCAATCCCCTACTTATAGGGAGGAGGTGTTCACAGACGTACTAGGACAAGATACGCGTGGTACGTACGTTTGGCTTGGGTCCCTGTCCAAGTCAGGTGTGGGGGACGAGGTTTACCCGTTCACGGGAGTTGCGTGACCGAGATCAATTGCGTGTAGAGGTGCGAAAAGAAGTTCTAGCTGAGGTAGATGACAGACTTTCTCGCCTAGAGTGTGAGTGCGCTAGGTTCGAGGCGCATGCGAAAGATATTGGATAGCCATTGCCTCCCTCTCCAGAAGATGATTCACCAATATCACCTTCACATAATGGACAGGTTACTCTAGTTTATTGCTTCAAATAATGTATATTTGATTTCTTATTCACCAATAGTGCCTTCACCCTAATTTAAAAATGACACGCATTCCTGAAAATGCCTAACATTATGGGACGGAGGGAGTAATTAATTTCTATATCTCTAAACCTTATGCATCACATGTTCAATTCCTTCTTGATGATTCTATTGCATGTGTTTATGTTCCATCAGAATGGTTCTGGGCAGTAATGCAATGAGGAACATGGTCTTGATGCCAACCATCCTCAACAACAAAATGGCGATGATAGGAGTCGACTCCTTAGGGCTTGGACTGATGAGGAGGTAAGAGAACGTTTATCGTGGCTATATTTTTGTTGGGAAGTGGTATAAGTATCAAATTAATTAATCTGGATGCCTTAGATCTATCTTTCCAATAGTTTCTTATCTAGAATAAGTTTGGAGAAAATATTTTTGGTTAACTTGTGCTTCTTCTTTGGATGGATTCCTTATCTGTGAGCTAGTGAATGTTGAGAACATTAGAGAAGCAGACATTTTCAGTACTTTTGAGCTTGAATAAGTAAAACTTCTAGATTAGCGCCATACTCCGAGTTTGCCTGAATAACTAGACATTTCTAGCTCCAAATAGAAAATCACTTACTTGACATCATAGAGAATTGTTAGTAGTAAGTAGTGTTTTTCAAAATTTAGTTAGAGTACAAAAATACCACTACAGAGAAGGACAATATTTTATTGTCACTTGCTGATGCTACTTAATGACCGGAGAAGTTGCATGTATTTCTATTTTTGTAATCGGCATTGCGCGTATTTTTGTTGGCTTGTGTTTCGCATTAGATTTTCAAGTATTTGGGATGCTCCCCCTGTATGTTTCTGGGAAACAAAGTCATGGGTTTATGCTTTTATCGTACTTGGCCTTATTCGTGTCCAGGATCAACTATTACAACTATTACAAGCCAGCCTTGACCATGTCAACGTGTGCTTGGCAGTTGGTTCTGTTTTCTGTATTCTTTTTCTAGTAAAGCTAAAACGTATGCGCATGCGTAAGCTTTAAACATATTTCGCTGAGCTCATTCTTAGTTTATTCCATCTCCTTGGTACCATGAAACGGATTACTTAGCTATCTTTCCAATAGTTTCTTATCTAGAATAAGTTTGGAGAAAATATTTTTGGTAAACTTGTGCTTCTTCTTTAGATGGATTCCTTGTGTGTGAGCTAGTGAATGTTGAGAACATTAGAGAAGTAGACATTTCCAGTTTTTTTGAGCTTTGAATTTGTAAAACTTTTAGATTAGTGCCATACTTTGAGTTAGCCTGAATAACATTTCCAGCTCCAAATTAGAAAACCGCTTACATGACATCATAGAGAATTGTTAGTAGTAAGTAGTGTTTTTGAAAATTTAGTTAGAGTACAAAAATACCAATGGAAAAGGACAATATTTTATTGTCACTTGCTGATGCTACTTAATGTTTTGCTTGCTTGTTGCTTAGTATCTGTTGATGATCAATTTTGGACTTCATTAACAGTTGTCTACATTCCCTGACTTCATACTTTTCCTTTCCATTGTTGCATTTGCAGCACGCAGCGGAAATAACAAATAGATTAGTTGCGTACTAATCAAACGAATGATAAGTACTCGTAGCCACGAGCAGTTCTTGAATCCTCAAGAGAAAAGACAAAGTCTGAATATTATTGATTGAAAAAACTCCATAAACCCTAAGTTACAAACCTATTTATAGGCCGAAACCCTAAAAATAAACTAGGAAATTAAAAAGTCCCAAGATTTGGGGCTTTTCCTAAAATTGAAAACGGGAAAGAAAAACAAGACTTTCCCAAAAAGAATCAACTGAAAAGGAAATACGATCTAAGAGTTATTAACGAAACAAATGTTTCCTAAAACGGCAAAATAACGCAATTGAAAGCCTAAACGAATGAATTAGGCCGAAAAACACCGTTCATCATCAACCTTTAAGGTTGATGAGTATGGACCGGAGCGCGAAAATAAGTCAGCCCACCAAGTTTGGGCCCAATCCGAGCTCGTCCGAAAGTTGCCAAATTGAGTAATTTGCAATTAAACAACGTTTGGGCTTCCGAGGCTTCGACCGGTCCAATTGATCATGAAATTGGGCCTCCACGCGTTCTACATCATTATGTATGAGATGTAGTTGAGCTGAGTGGAAAAACGTTCAAGCTTTACAGTTGAGATCCTTGGGAATTATTCGCAAAGCACATTGGGACTTGCACATGTTTTGGCAACTTAAGTTGTAGATGAGCTACATGGAAAATTAATGTTGCAGCTTCACAGTTGACATCTTTATTTTGGGGGTTTGTTTTGGAGATGCACAAATAGTGGAGCTAGCTAGCTTGTATATTTTGACAACTTTAGTTGCGAATGTTTGAACTTGGTTAATGTGTGGAAACCCAATTAAACATTATTGTAATATTAACTTCAATATTTATGTTACTGTATATAGTGGACAGCTTTTGCATTTTTGTTGTATTGGTTTGTGAAGATTCAATTATATATATATATATATATATGGGCCTTTTTTAAGCACATGTGGAATGCAGCGGGCTGCTTCTTCTAGTCCATTGCCGGCAGTAACTTAATGCCATTAATGGCCGTATTAGCGGCAGGAAAATAATTTTGCCGGGAATGCTATTAAAACTGACGATATTATTAGCGGCAGTACATTACTGCCGTTTTTGTTTTACCGGCAGTTTTTTAATGCCGTTTTTGTATTCCCGACAGTTGTATAAACGGCGGTATGTTTTTGGCGTTATTACCGCCGGTAATACTATTACCGGCGGTTTTTAGACTATTAACGGCAGTTTTTTCATGCCGCTAAAGGCAATATTTGGCGTAGTGTGGAATTATCATTTCTCCACACTATTGCAAAATTTGACGAAAAAAATTACTTAGATATATAGATAGGGGAGTAAATTAATCACTTACCATTCTCTGTGATATAAATAACCGGATTTTTGTACTTTTTCTTTGTGTACATCATAACGTCATAAATTCCTTGTGGGTACACGTAGATCCAACCGCAACTAGCCTGCAACATTATTGTCAAAAAAAGATATCTTAATTTCCGAACTAAACATTTTTTTACTAATAGAAGCTAGGGTTTTTTGTTTTGAACAGTGAAAAAAAAAATCAACAATAACAGAAGAAGGTTACCATGGATAAAGGACAAGCATATAAATCGACATATCCCAAAACAAGATTGACACCCAAATCTCACGACAAACATATGCCATATATATGCAGTACAATCCTATTTTAGTGAACTTTTGATTGAAGTTTATATAGCTAGAGGCCTGACCTGTGGACCAATCGGAACCCCATTCCGCACACCTGGAAAAATTATCGCATACCTCCACCTTAGTTAGGGAAAGACTACAATACACACCCCTTAATTGGGTGTGTATTATATGCACCCCCCAAAATGTTATGAATTATAGAGAAAATGTTACGAATCGTATTGCTAAAAAGTTACGAATCATACAAAGGTTACGATATACATCAAAATGTTATGAATCATAATGAAAATGTTACGAATTATACTGTTAAAAAGTTACGAATTCTAAAACAAAAGTTACGAAACATGCTAAAATGTTATGAATGAATCATGAAATAGGTGCATATAGTATACCCTTTTAAGAGGTGTGTATTGTAGACTTTCCCCCTTAGTAAAAGTATTGGAATTAGTTAGTTTAATAGGAATTTACAGAGTTATAGTTCTGGGCTTACTTGTGTACTTAACCTTAGGATCTGTGGCGTAGCTTAACTTTTCAACGTTACTGTTTGATGCATCAGCTACATACTCGGCAGTATAGTAATTTATTCCGACAAAATCATACGATCCTTTCAATTTCTGAGATTCAGTGACTGAGAATTCGGGTAGACGGCTACCTACAAGTTTTCTCATGGATTGTGGATAATGACCATATACAATTGGATCCAAAAACCTGATCAAACACGTATGACAATGTGACATCAAGGAATTATAAAATGCAATATCAACTGTAAATGCAATCTCATAAAATAAAACCACGTACAACGTTTACGGTGCATTTTTGAAAATAAAAAAACAAAACCAACATATTCTTTCCTTCTTTTATAGCTAGGTTTCTTTATTGTTTTCTATTTCATAATTTACATTTCGCTTAGCCCCGAATACGTAGTACTCACCATCCCAACATGAAATCTAGTGCTCGTTCTGCAGCATCGATATCAGCTTTTGAATCAGTGTAAGGCTCCGTCCAAGTTACGTCAGTAGTGATTCCAATCTTCCCCTTTTGGCATGCCTATTAATGATCAAACATGTTCCATATTCAATTCATCAGAGCCATTTCCAAATCTCTAAAGTTTTGAGGCACGAAACAAAAGTCAATAATTTTATATCAATTAATAATTCTAGGTTATCATACAAGTGTGGGAAGTGGAACCTAAAGTAGTTAAAACTTATCAAACCTGATATTTTTTTCTATAGAGATCTACTGCAGCTGCATGAGCAAGAAGAAGGTTGTTCGCGACTATGTAAGGTTCTGTAGCAGGATTCCCATTGTCGATTGGTTCCGATGGAGTACTTGTACAAGATCAATGCGACGGGTGGAAACTCCACGTGCTATCTTCTGTCGAAGATGTAAGAGGCGTTACGGCAGTAGTGCCTCGACCTGGTGCGAACCTACCAGTTACATACCCGCCGTAACTGAACATATGTGGCTCATTTAGTGTGATCCAATGTTTCACTCGATCACCAAACTCCCAAAAGCAAAGATCCACGTAGTCACAAAAGTCGTCCCTAACATTTAGACCACCAAAGCTCATTTGATTACTTCAGCTAATTAATAATACTCGTTAATTACATCTAGCTATGAGGTGGATGTATATATAGCTAATTAATAAAATCCGATTTTATCACTTACACTATTTTAGGACTTAGAAAACCGCCATATGCTTCTTCCAAAGCTTGGGGAACATCCCAATGGAACAGAGTCACAAATGGTGTTATACCTACGTACGTATACCAATACAAATTATGTTGGCATGCGCGCATACAAACTTTTTGAGATTAAATGAAAACATGATTAATTTGAGAGACATAACCATTTGCAATAAGCTCGTCAATTAGATCATTGTAAAACTGGATCCCTTCCTGGTTAATACCCTGGTTTAGCTGTCCACCTGACAATTGCATTATAGTACTAACATTAGAAACATGCCCAAGAAGTACTGTTATTTGCAATTCCATAAGCGATTGATTGCATAAAGCCAGCAAAAAGTACTGAAACAATCAAATCTTACAAGGCAAGATTCTGGGCCATGAGATTGAGAATCTAAAGGCCTCCAAACCCATTTTCTTCATCATCTTCACATCTTCCTACAATATTTCATATGTTCCGAAACCAAAGGGCAGTTAAAAAAGACGTTATTTTTTTTTTATTTTTTATTTTTTGGTAAAAGACGATTCATTAAAACAAATTAAGCGTTTACAAGTCTAGGGTATGCAACCCCTCTCAAATCCGCATACAATAATGTAGCAATACAACTTGGAATAAGAGGGTAGATATGAAAATCTCCCACCGACACTGGGGCATCATTTGCCAACGCATCCGCACAGCGATTTGCTTCCCGATAGATATGGTTGATGGCGACCACATCAAGCTCTAGCATCAGAGACCTGCAATCAAGCAATATGTTACGAAGCGGATGATTCACAGCATTAGCATCGTTGAGCAGTTGAATGACACCCCTAGCGTCCACTTCCACTTCCAGATTATGTAAATTGCTTTCTTTAGCTAAAGTTAATCCATCCCTTAAAGCCCAGATTTCGGCCATAAGGCTGGAACTGGCACACATGTTTCTGTGAAATCCGCCAACCCATTGGCCATGGTGGTCCCGAATAATCCCACCCGTGGAGGCAGCCCCTGAAGTTGAGTTAAAAGCTCCATCCGTATTAAGTTTATAGCGGTTAGGACATGGCGGAACCCAACCAACAAAGATGTCTTTTTTCAGAGGCGAATTCTTGTGGTGAACCATAAAAAACCACTCCAGGGACTTACTCAAGATAGTCTTAGCCAGTAGAGTGAGGTCCGTAGCATTAGAGTTGGAATTGTGATCGAACAAGCAGCGGTTGCGGTCCGTCCAAATGTGCCAGATGGCGAAGAGGAACACAATATTATAAGGGACACCCGAATGGTGACTGCCCCTAACTTTTGAATTAGCCAAAATCCAAGTATATGGGTCATCAGAATGGTTGGACAAAGGTATTTGGAGACTAGCCCAAACATCAGAGGCACGACTACAATCACGTAAAACATGGCAGGTAGTTTCTGTGGCAGCTGGGCACCAAACACAGTGGGGAGAGGAGGTGATATGGCGTAAGAAGAGATTGTTGCGAGTGGAAAGGCGATCTTGTGAGGCAAGCCAAACAAAGTGTTGGATTCGGTAAGAGCAAGGGAGGTGCCAAATCCACTTCCAAGAGAGATGGGAGGGTAAATTGGTATCAGGAGGAAGGAGTGAATGGGCAGAGTTACAGCTGAAATCCCCATTGGCAGTAGGGTTCCAGATAATTTGATCGGGGGTAGGGTTGAACCACTGGAGAGTGGTTGCATGGATAGAGGAAAGGATATCATCAGGAAAAGTGAGAGAAAGGGAACCAAGATTCCAGGAGTTGTGAGACCAACAATCTCTAACTTTGAGATCAATCTCGTTGCGGGTAAGAGGACCGGAAATTTTGGAACGAAGAGGGCCCTCGCCCGTCCAGTTATCCAGCCAGAAAGAAGACGTTATTGCCAATCCAGTTATCCAATTTTTTTTTGGATGTCAATCCAAAAAAGACGTTATTGCCATCACTATTCGTAGCATACTAGCTACCAAGATTATTAAAAAAAATTTACCTTAAATTGATGATAAAAATCAATTGCCGTGTTTCCGTTACTGCCATCAGTGATCCTACCTGCCATTTCACCATGAACATCCAAAAAGATGAAAAGATGGTTATTGCTAATTAAGAGCAAGTGCCTAGCTAATTGTTGAAAAACTAGCTATTAGCTCTCTTATACAGATTTGCATGTTTTTTGGGGCAAATGATTTGCATGTTAAATATTTGGCAATGTATTTTTTTTTTTGAATAGCAAAAAAGGATTTTATTAATCAATCATTGAAAATAAATTATAAAGATTAATTAAAAGGATCCAAGTATGAGGCATCAAACCAGAGGAAGAGAAAAGCACAAGAAATATAACTCATCACTCCGACAATCACATGCCAAGCCAGTCCCTTGGGTTTAGAATTGGTTTGTTATTTCTATGGACACAAGTGATACAACCATCTAGAGAGAGAGAGAGAGAGAGAGAGAGAGAGAGAGTACCAGGCCATCTCTGGGTGAAATCATCCCACATGCTTGGGCCACGACCACCTTCCTTTGCCGCGCCTTCAACCTAAGAAAAAACACCAAAACCAAACAGTTTATCTCTATATTAGTAGAAGCAAACGAGAAGTTTGCTCCCAGTTTTTTTTTGTTTTTTGTTTTGTTCCTTTTTTCGTCATTTGTAGATGATTAAGCATGGTTTAATTAACGTACACATGCAATTGATATGTGTAACAGTGTGCTCCATGCAAAACTAATTACTCAGTTTGTCCGGTCCCCATTCTTGGTTCTTCTGTCCTTTCCAAATGTCGACCCCCACAATATATATGGTCTATTTCGAAATGTGATGGTCCTGATGGAGAAGTGTGCTCCATGCAAAACTAGTTACTCGCTCTGTTATTCTTGATTCTTCTGTCCTTTCAGATTAATGTTTCCGCAATATTGTCCATTTCGTAAAATCAAATTAAAGCAGCAATTTCTTTTTTACTTTCTGAGACTATCCAAATGTACATATCGCCATCTGGGTCATATCCCTTACATATTAACGAATTCCTTTCCCTTTGTTGATAAAATATTACAACTTCTATAAAAGACCTAAATAATATGAAACAGGGGAAAGTACCTGATAAGCAGCTGATGCTGCGCCGAAAACAAAATCGTTAGGGAAAGAGGCACGATGAATTAAAGGAAAGCCATTGCCAATAACTGGCAAGTGCTTTCCATTAGCGTAGCCGTTGCCTTGAGCCTCCATTGCTTATTTTTTGCAAATAATAGCACTCGTTACTGAAGACAAAGGAGCTTATGTGTTGTGGTTTTTTTGTGCTTACAAACTTGGGTTTATATAGGCGTGCAGGAGTATTGCATGTGATTCATGCCTTCATATTTAGGGCACATGTTTTCTGATTGTGTTTTTTTTTTTTTTTTTTTCTGTAAAAGTAACATTTTATTAGAAAAATGGAAAAAGGGAATCTAATCAAAAGTTAAAAAATACAGCCTGAGGGACTAAGTCCACACACTTAAAGGCCTAAAAAACCCAAATATACAAGAAACAGTTCAAACAAACCCCTAAAGGCCTAAAAAGTCTAAATCTTACATTAAAGCATGCACAAAATAACCCAGCCTAAGAAAATTCAAAACCTAAACTCTCCCATCTGAGAAATTCAGTCGCCACTGATAGCCGCCACCGCCTGGCGCCTGCCACCATGGTCAGACAGTCACAACCTACCTATATATACCAAGCACCTTCAATCCTCAAAACCCAAACTGCCGAGAAAATTAAACCAGACCCTAAGGGCACCACACCGTAGAGGAAACCAACTCAAACTATAATCAGACAACAAACTCACAACCCAAACTGGTGTATTACTAGGGAAATTTTTTTGACGAATTGATCGCGCATTTTCGATTACCAAATTGATCATGCATTTTCAATTACCAAATAAGCTGATGTTTTACGAGGACCAATATTTAAATAACTTTTTAAATAAATTGAGTGACTCCAATTATTAGCGTGAGACCCAAAAAAGAGAGTTCCATACAATCTGATGTACAACAATGACCACTGATGTCTCATAATTGGGCTCTTTATGAATAGATGGCACATATATAGCTTTTTCAATTCCCTCGTCATCAGAAAGTCAAATGTTCAATGGGTATGGTGAATGATCGATGAACACCCGGTAAGATGTAATCAGGTGATGGGTAGAGTTTCAAATGATTGGAGTTATTTGCGACAAGCTCGCAGCTCAGATAAAAAGAACTATTCTTGAACTCGAGTCAATAGGTAAGCAAATGAGCTCGAGCTATTTTGTTCAACTCATTTCAAAAGCGAGCCGAGAACGAGCTACAGCTCGGCTCGAAAGAGCTCGCCCAGGGGGCCCATATACATTGTCTGTATTAAATATAATTGCAATAATGTTTAATTTTGTGAATTACAAAGTTACAAGATATAAATAGCTGCCAATTTGGGTCAGAATTCTATGCCCGCACATCTAGTGTTGTAGAGTCTTGCCATATTCAGTTCGGTCAAAAAGTGATTTATTCAAACCCTCTAACTTCTTTTTTTGGTAACATACGATTCATTTATAAAAAGGTATAATTAACCGTTTACAATTCTAGGCATAATTGGTGTCCAGAGCTACTCGAGTTGGAGTTTAGATTGGGACTGTGCTCAAAGAGCCGTTGGTTCCTGCCCAACCAAATATGCCAAATAGCAAAGAGAAAGATAATATTTAAAGGGACACCCGAGCTATGCAAGGTCGCTATCTTGGAGTTCGGATCCAGTCAAATGGATTAGCATGCGGTACCAACAAGGGGAAAGAGAGGGCGCTCCAAATAATTAAGGCCCGATGGCAATCTCGGAGATCGAATATGACACGATAACTCCGGAGAGGAAGGGCACCATTCACAGAAAGGAGAGGTGGTGATGTAGCGGAGAAACAAAATACTCTGGGTCAAGAGGCAGTCAAGGGCAGCAGGCCAAACAAAGTGTTGGATGCGGTAAGTACAAGGAAGACGCCAAATTCAATTAAGCCCTCTGTCTTTGTATCATGTTAACAAGTCGTGTCCAGAATTACCGCGGATTAAAATACAGTTTAATTTTTGTGGACTAAAAATTAGTTCGACACGTACGATAAACAGTTGCCACCAAGTGCCAGAGTTGTTGCATTGTGCCCGCACATTTGATGAATTAGGAGGAGGGCAGTGAAAGGACTTGTAGCATTACTCCTACCAAAATGGCCGATGAGTCTCTACGACAAGTCACAAGTACTGAATTCAAATTTATGGTTTTCCAACAAAGTCTGTTAAATATTCACTTTTACTAGTAATTATTACAGAAATGGTTGGTGAGTCTTTTCCTATGCAATATCTGTGGAAACTTTATATCTAATTCAAAATTAGTTGACAATGAGGGGAAACGTCCCAACATTATATTAAGTGATCATTCATTTCACTTTCAAACATGAGACTAGATGTTTCCCTTATACTCCCATGCACATAGGTAGGATTCGATTATCGTAAGTTCCCAACTATCTCTTTAAGTCCCCTAGGATAGAGTAGATTAGGTCTAACGAATGACAAAAAAAAATTAAAAAATTGAATAATGGTGAATATGATCAAGAAACCAAGCATATTGCTTCCAATTACAATATTTCCACAAATAGGGAAGGTTTTCTTCAATTTAATTTTCCTTTATTTGTAAATTACTTGGTAAAACTATGACAATACAATTGGGGTATTTGGAGAAAGAATGAAAATTTTTAACACAAGTGGGAATTAAGAAGATATCAATTTGAGAGGAAAAGATACGTTTTAGCAACCTAATTATGCACCCCTTGAATTGCCTTCAATTCATAACTTTTTTATGACACTTCGCAACATATCGATGTGACTTTCTAAAAACGTCATGAATCTATATATAAATTTCATAAATTCAAAGTGATCCAAGAGGGTGCATGCATACTGTAACCGTCCAAATAGAAATGTACATCGTAGCATTTCTCAGTACTATGTTCCTTCGTTGTATGTTAGCTCTGTAGCTGCAATTTAATGTTTAGATCTCAACAAATCTTTTCAAGGTGTTTGGCAAGTAATTTCATTATAAACACACCAAAAAAAGGACAGGCAAGGGGATGGGTCATTAATGGGCACAACCAACCCACGCCCCACGCCCCCCCCCCCCCCCCCCCCCCGCCCCCCCCACACACACACACACACACACACACAAGACAAGCTCCTCTGAAATAATCTTTATACTCCCTCCGTCCCAAATTGATTGTCCGGTCCGCAAAACGGAGTGTTAAAAATAATACAATTTTTGCAAGAAAAAATCAAAAGTTTTTTAACAACTTACTAGATATCAATGAGTATTTTTAATTTGTGAAAAAAGTTTGAATTTTTTCTTGAAAAAATTGCATTATTTTTAACACTCCGTTTTGCGGACCGGACAATCAATTTGGGACGGAGGGAGTATTTCGTTTCCTGATGAGATTGTCTTATTCAACGAGACATTCACGGGCGCACGATCTAGTCCATCTGTTTCGGCTTTGGACGGTGTGCGATCTTGGTCGTTCGTTTCTCCGAAAAAATTACATTTAAATTCGAATCGTCTAAAATCGGAACGGACGCACATGATTCATTTACGAAAGTTCCGTTAAAAAGATTCTTCCTTTCCTGATAAGTCCCCTGAAACAATTTACTCCACAAAAACTGAAAGTAACTTTGCCCACCACCAAACTGCTCCGTATACTATGCATGCACCCATATATCACGTTAACTGGCGTTAACGTTTTTCCTCCGTCCCAAAAATTTCTTTTACCAAATTGAAACACCCCCAATTTCCCCGCCACTTCTCTCTCTACATCATCCATTGCCGAACATCGGAGCTGTACACCGCTTCCATCATAGACATGGAAGGAGGAGATTTTACAAAGCAACAAAGGTAGATTCATTATACTCGGTTAAAACATTTCTCATTTCCCCTTGTGTATGTGAGAATCCTAGGTTGTCTTTGGGACTGTTGTTCCTTTGTTGATATTTGTAGCTTTGTTTATGCATTCGTGAGCTAAAAATAATACTTTATGCTGCTATTGATATTTCATTCTTTTATACCAGAAGTTCACTACAACAAAAAAGGTCTATGACGACGAAAAAAATTCGTCGCCAAAGAAGCCAAATTCATCGCTAAAGCTTTTGGCGACGAAAAATTTCGTCGCCCCATTTCATCGTCTTTTGTTTCACGTGAAAGGGGTGCCACCCTTCGACGACGAATTTTTTTGTCGTCAAATGTACATTTTGCCGACGAAATTTATTTTCGTCGCCGAAAACATCCAAACTCGAAAAAAAATTTCCACTTTGCTGCTGCACGGACTCGAACTCGAGACGCACGGGTTCTTGAACAATGACTCCAACCACTCGGCCAACCAACACTTTGTTTATAGTTATGCAAAATCAAATATATATAGATGTTTTTTGAGAATTTTCAAATTAACCAATGTGTGAAATATATGTAATATTCACAGAAAATATAATTATTCGTTGAAATAAATTTATTTTTTTTAAATTTTTTTAAAGAATTGGCGACGAAAAATTGTTTTCCTCGTCAAATTGTACCAATTGCCGACGAAAAATTAATTTCCTCGTCAAATTCTACTAATTGGCGACAAACTATTAATTTCCTCACAAAAAAGCCACATGTGACGAGGAATTTTTTTTTTCGTCGGCAATCAATATCATTTCGCAACAAAATTCAATTTTCTCGTGAAAAAGGTCCCATTTAACGACGAAATCCAATTTCCTCGCCAAAAAGTACCATTTGGCGACGAAATCCAAATTTCGTCTCCAAGTTTCGTCGCGATAGACAGTTTTTGTTGTAGTGGTCATTGAAATTTTAAGTGGCGTTGAAAGAAGCGAACGTGATAATAGTTTTGCTCCGCAAGATCAAAATAGTGATGATAATTTGTTGGATAAGGTGGTCCTGATGACGAAGCATATGCTCTACACAATGGTTACGCGTTACGAACAGATTTTAGTGTACGAAAAAGAAAGACTCGAAATTACAGCGGGTCGAAGAATATAAAACAACATGAATTTTTATGTTATAATAACGAGGGTTTTGAATTGGATGAAGATCCATTAGAAGAGAAAAAGTTGAATAGATTGGAGACTAGAACTGGTTGCAAAGCCTTTATTCGTTTCACTGTTGAAGATGTTGTTTGGAGGGTTACTACCTTTAATCCTGAGCATAAACATGATCTCGCATCCCCAACAGTGTTTGTAGGCTGTTTATATATTAAAAAATATGGTGAAAAAAATAAGTGTTCAAATTTTTAATCTGTTTGAACCTATAGGAATATATTAATTTTGGAGTTTTTAGTATCTGTTTCTTTTCATGGTGCAAGCAGTGTTTAAATTTCAACCTAGTTGCTGTTCCAAGTGGAATTTGTACCTGTTCCGAGTGTTCAAAAAATTTGGGTGATTTTTTTGGTATGGGTGGATGGATGTGTTGTTAAATGTTACACATAATCGAGTTTTGTTGTTTTGACTCTTCTTAACGTTCCGTTTTGACTGATAGTTTAGTAGTGTAGTCCGCGTCCAAAACCATGTGCTTTCTGTCGCTTCTTTTTCTTTTTCTCCCTTCCTTTTTTCTGTTATCATCGGGTTGCTTATGTCTACATGAGTAAAAATTGATGCAAGTCTTGGCAGAAAATTGAACTTCAGAATAGTAACTCCATAGGTACATAATTTTCAACAAATTGAGCCAATTCCAATCAGGGTGGGTAGTGCTATAGGTACAGACAAACACTATGCCTCTGGTGATCGCTTACACTGAGGTATTTCAACCAAAACCTGAGTTCTTTGTAGCTTTTTTCGATACCCCGTTTTTTTCCTCACGGTCCGAACTAATTTTTTTTACTCTTTATATGGTTAGTTTATGGCGTTTGATAACTATTAGCAATTGAAGTTACATTGAGGTTTTTTATTTCTGGGTTCTAATGTGTTCTTTCATTTTGCAAATGGGTTTAATGTATGTAGTGAGGGATCTATAGTAGTGTTATTTTATCTTTTTTACTTGGTATTTATTGGGATTTCGTAAGCAAATTGATAGTTCTTTGTAGCTAACTTAAAAGTTTAGTTGGAAGAGTGCCGTAAGTACGGATAATTCTCTTTTGTGTCACTAAAAAGAGGATCACATATTACACACTAATGAATTGATTTAGTGTTTAAGCAACTAGTTAGCAAGTGTCATAGGCATGGGCAATTCCAACCGGGTGCGTAGTGCCATAGGCACAGACAAACACTAGTATATATATACAAAAGGACGATGACCAAGACTTTGTGACTGTTGTTTTTTTCTTTTTTGTGGCAAAGAATATTTTGTTTTGTTTGTCCGAATGTGTGATGAATGCGGCCCATGGTGTTTTGCTTTCAGTGGTCCTGTTTCTGACCTACTATCTAGTGTAGTTTGAATCCTTCATCTAATGCGGCTCATCGTGTTTCTCGTTCATGCTCCTATCAAGTGTAGTTTGAATCGTTCATGCTCGTCGTGTTTTTCGTTCATGCTCCTATCAGTGTGACAAACTACCATTAAAAAACAAGGAAAACCATATATATACACACACAAAACGACAACGACCAAGACTTTGTGACTGTTGTTTTTTTCTCTTTTTTTTGTGGCAAAGAATATTTTGTTTTGTTTGTCCGAATGTGTGATGAATACGGCCCAAGGCGTTTTTGCTTTCAGTGGTCCAATTTCTGACCTACTATCTAGTTTAGTTTGAATCCTTCATTTAATGCGGCTAATCGTGTTTCTCGTTCAGGCTCTTATCAAGTGTAGTTCCAATCGTTCATGCTTGTCGTGTTTTCGTTCACACTCCTATCAGTGTGATAGACTACCATTAAAAAACAAGGAAAACTATATATATATACACACACACACAAAAGGACGATGACCAAAACTTTGCGACTATTGTTTTTTTCATTTTTTGTGGCAAAGAATATTTTGTTTTGTTTGTCCGAATGTGTGATGAATGCGGCCCAAGGTGTTTTGCTTTCAGTGGTCCTATTTCTGACCTACTATCTAATGTAGTTTGAATCCTTCATTTAATGCGGCTCATCGTGTTTCTTGTTCATGCTTACTTGACGATTTCCTAATCCTAAAATAATGGGTTACCCCAAGCGTAAGGCGGAGACCAACGTAGCATAATATCCGGTAAGTTCGGAGTCGAATCCACAGAGACGGTGATATGTGCTGAGTAAAAATTTGGATTGTTATTAATTAAACTTGCTCTTAGGTAGCCACCCCTTGTCAATTGATTGAGAGATTAATTAATACCTAGAAATTGATTGTACTTTTCAAATAATTAAAAAGAGGTATGGTCGTGGAGTTCATAGACTTCGCAACTAGTCCAGGTTAATCTGCTTTATTCAGTGTTCTTAAAACGTTTAATTTTATATTGAAAAAGATACCCCTCAAGATGCGAGACCCTATGGTCGCCATTTACTCATGCGCAGCAGAGAATGAGTTTTGGACCCCATTCCCTCGTTCACATGGGCTCTAACAATGCCTGAGTTCACCTGCAGGAAGTATTTTTCCAATCTTAAATCGTTTTTTCATTGTTTGAAAATAGAAGCAATACCCGAAATGGTCATGGTGTGCTAATCACCCTATGACCCTACCCATACAACTACTCACTAATCATTACGCAAGAAACGAAAGAAACCCTAATTTGAAATATGCTTCCGAATACGAATTAAACAGAAGAAATAGATTAACAAGTTCCAACGAACAACTTTAATAAAGGACAAAAATTAATACGAATTACCATAGTGAAAGTAATTGAACAATAATTTAAATAACTTGAACTAAAAAACTAGAAAGAAAAGTATACAATATTCAGAACCAAAGGTTCAATAGCCCCGTTCTTTATTTTCTGTCGATTTCCCGTTCTTATCCACGGCACCCGCTTCTTCTTTTCTCTGAAGTCAGTACCATTGACTTGATAGGAGTAGGGTTTTAATTCCTTAATAACATAAAAAGCTCTTGGACTTCACATTATAACACATTAGCCATTCAACTTCAAAGGACTTTGCATTTTGATCCAAAACTTTCATAAATTCTTCTTTTTATCCAAAGTCTCGGACAACGGGCTTGAGCAACCTAGAAACATAAAACCAAATAACAAAAATTCAGTTAACAAAAATAAAGAACTAATAAATGTAGATTGAAGGGCCAAAATATGTATATTTTGGCACTTATCAATGCTCCTATCAAGTGTAGTTCGAATCGTTCATGCTCGTCATGTTTTTCGTTCATGCTCCTATCAATGTGACAGACTACCATTAAAAAACAAAGAAAACCATATATATATATATATATATATATATATATATATATATATATATATAGAGGAATTTTCAAGTGAGGGATCCCTCATTTTTTTAAAATGAGGGACTTTCATTTTCCGATCAAATTTTGAAAATCCGAGCCGCTCAATGTGTGCAGAACGTGATTTTAAGGGTACCGGCGAGAAATCAGCAAAAAAAATGACCGGGAAGGGCTTCATCCGAGCAGTTATTTTTTGAACCGTTCAATGAAAACTGCTCGGATGAAGCCTTTCCGGTCATTTTTTTGCTGATTTCTCGCGAGGACCCTTAAAATCATATTCTGATCACTTTGAGCGGCTCGGATCATCGAAATTCAATCGGGAATGGGAGTCTCTCATTTTAAAAAAATGAGGGATCCCTCACCAGAACCTAACTATATATATATATATATATATATATATATAACACAAAAGAACGATGATCAAGACTTTTGTGACTGTTGTTTTTTTTCTTTTTTTGTGGCAAAGAATATTTTATTTTGTTTGTCCGAATGTGTGATGAATGCGGCCCAAGGTGTTTTTGCTTTCAGTGGTCCTGTTTCTGACCTACTATCTAGTGTAGTTCGAATCCTTCAATTAATGCGGCTAATCGTGTTTCTCGTTCATACTCCTATCAAGTGTAGTTCGAATCGTTCATGCTCATCGTGTTTTTCATTCATGCTCCTATCAGTGTAGTTTGAATCGTTCATTTAATGCAGCTTCTCATGTTTCTCGTTCATGCTAAAAGGCGATCAATCAGACATGAACTTTTCTAACATTCATAAATGATAAATCCAAAATTTTGTAAACAGAGAACAAATATAAGGTACGATTAAAAATCATGTTGGACTCCGTAACAATGCATGCATTAATTGGATTTGTTCTTTAAAATTAATTGAGTTTTCCATTTAGAGCAAATAATATAGAACGCAGGGGGGTATATACGTAGTTTTTTGAAGTTCAAGTTTTCTCAACAAACATTTGAGATATTTTATGATGTTCATACTTAATTTGTACGCTAGCTGAATGATAAATGAATGCATCCATATGTTCACATTGACATGTAAATGGAAAGTTCTTCCCACGGAGAAATTCAGAATTTTATTCACAAATTCAAAGCATTCATTGATAGTATTAATTAATTTGTATGCTAGCTGAATGATAAATGAATGCATCCATGTGGGAGTGGTACTACAAATGAGATAATTTCTTATGTTCGCATTGACATGTAAATTGAAAGTTCTTCCCACGGAGAAATTCAAAATTTTATTCACAAATTCAAAGCATTCATTGGTAGTATTAATTAATTTGGGAAGCAAGTGTGAATTTTTATGGCAAAAATGTTTTTTTTTTCAATTCCTCATTAGAAGGGCCGGACTCTCTTTTTGATGGGCTTGAATCCCATTTAGTCACTAAGCAACAACCAGTTTTGTTGAGTTAACAATGTTGTTCGACAAAACATATTCAGAATATCCTAAGATATTCCGTTTTGAAACCATCCCCATCGGGGAACTTGACGAGGACGTACTGGCCGATGTGTCACGATGTGTGGCATCCTTTAGAGCTGCCGTGAAATCACTTTTCGGAGAGTTTTTGGGCGAAGAATATAGATCCGGCCGGATTCCGATATCGTGCATGGTAACTGACGGGGTAGCGACATTTGGTATTGACATTGCGCAAGAGTTAGCTAGGGATCCAAGTATTCATGAGAATGGAGCATGCACGTACAACCTTAATTAATTCGCATACTAGAAACGTACGCAAATCCAAACCTCAAGTACTGTCACGACCTTGACCAATGGATCTAAAATTCTGACTGGCCGGCCAGTGATCGTTTAATCAACCGAGGCCTCAATTATGCTGGCCGGTTCTGCAGAGATCGATCTCAAGATTCTCAACTCCACAATTAAAGAGTACTACAAACACATTTTAATTACCAATACTAGCGTCATTCCTGTTCGATGCACGGGACAAGCAACAAATTTTAAACGAGCTCGATATTTTGTATCGAAGCCACACAAATATTTTGTCCAGTGCATCGAATGGGAACGACGCTAGTTGATAAAAAAAAAATCCGGGGCGCATGCGCCGTCCATGCTCAACAATGTACGACATAGATTGCAAGAAATATTTAATCAAATTAAAATACTTCAAAAAAATTAAATCAAATTAATTTGTAACAAGAAAATCAAATATTGTACCCGTTCAATACATGGTATAAAAAATTAACATTAGTTTTTTATAATCTAATATTTTTTTTGTCTCATGTTTGATACACGCTAGCAAAAGTCTCATTCTGTACGCTAAAAAACATATATGTGGTGTAAAATGAATTTGGAGTACGACGTGATGATATCTCTACTGGGGCATAGAATGTTTTTTTTCTAAGCTTCTCTCTCCCTCGCCCCCTCTCACGTCCCCCCCTTCCTCTCCCTTCCCCTCTCCCCACTCCCATGTTTTTCTCTTCTTTAAAAAAAAAAACCTCTAAATTCTAGGAATTTAGGGTTAGGAGCTTTTTGGCTTAAACTTAACTACATTCCGATAAGATATTGATAGATTCATACACATGGGCATTAACATAAGTCTCGGGGAAGCCATAATTATTTGTATATATTACAAGCCAAGCCAACATGAAAGATAGATAGATATATGTAGTCTGGTTCCCGTAAGGGATCCCGCACGGCTTACCGTGTGGGACTCCCATTTCCAGATCGAATTGCAATGATCCGAGCCGCTCAAAGTGATCAGAACGTGATTTTGAGGGTACCCAATAAAAATCAACAAAAAAAATGATCAGAAATGGCTTAATCCGAGCAGTTTTTTACTGAACCGTTCAATAAAAAACTATTCAGATCAAGCCCTTCCCAATCATTTTTTTTGCTGATTTCTCGCGAGTACACTTAAAATCACGTTCTAAACACATTGAGCGGCTCGGATTGTCGCAATTCGATCGGGAAAGGGATTGTCACAATTCTATCGGGAAAGGGGAGTCCCACACGGTAAGCCCGTGCGGGATCCCTCATTGGATCCGTGGTGTCTATGTATATATGTATATATATATATATATCTATATAATAAGGGAGGACTGGATTTGAATCCCAAAGACAACCAACGGTCAGATTTGTCTCCTACATAAATCTAGACCGTTGGTTGTTCAAGGGTTATCATCATCGCATTTTGGTAACCGACTAATCAAAAAAAAAAAAAAAGATCCCTGAGATTGATTCCCTGTGATTCAGGGATTTAATTTTTTACCACATTTACCAAATATTGACATTTAAACTTCTTTTGATTATCACATAAATTGGGAAACAATGCTTACAGCCACATTTCCGGGTAAGAATGGATCCCTGTGATCCGGGGAATTAATGCCGAAATTAGGGTGGTTTTCAAACGTTTTTTTTTTTGCTCTACAATATGACAGGGAGGTGTTTAAATCCAAAAGACAACCAACGCTTAAGATTTGTCCCCTCCTTCTGCATAAATCTCCGCCCTCCATTCTATATTCCTTTTTTACTCTTAAATGTTTCCCTGATATAAAATTAGAGGAATCAGAATTAAAGGAATAAAAGGAATGAAAATCTGAACCCATCTATATATAGAAGGAATCGATATTCGATATCTATTAGATATGGGAGGGGGGTTTTCAAATCCGTATATTTTTTACCATAGGATCAGTATATTTGGAAATGATTGTACAAATATTTATCACACCTCTAATTTTCTGAAATGACAGGAAAGATTTAAATGATATATTTGGAAAAGATGGCACAATCATACCTTCTATTTTTCCAAAATCACGGGGAAGATCTATATTTTGGCTAGCTAGAAGGCATACGTTTTGATTATACCTTTTATATCCAAATAAACACATTTTTTTCCAAATCTTCTGCTGACTCAAATACCATTATGGTAAACTTATCAAGGGTTGGAACTCAAAAAAGGTAATAAAACCATTTCCCAAACATAAAACTCTCTCTCTCTCTCTCTCTCTCTCTCTCTCTCTCTCTCTCTCTCTCTCTCTCTCTCTCTCTCTCTCTCTCTCTCTCTCTCTCTCTCTCTCTCTCTCTCTCTCTCGCAATGTGTTACCTATTAAAAAAAAAACCCTATTCGATTCAAGGTGCCAATCGAAGCTAAAAAAAATCCCTATGGAAATTCCGACGGAAGAACCGACAGAGAAATTGTGATGTGTTACAGGGGAAGCCATGGAGAAATGCCAATCGGTGTGTTGAAAATCCTAATTATAAAGATTTCGTGGATTTTTTTTTTATCTTATCAGACTTTATTGTATATACAGGTTTGTGTTCAATAACTCTGATTTTGAAGGTGAGTTCTCCCTCTTTCTTTCTCTCACACACACATTCATACCAACACAAATTCGCTGACTTTTTTTTTTATAGGCAAAATTTTATTAAAAACGGGGAAAGGGGAAAGGGAAATCCAATAAAAAGTTGAACCTTACATCAAACTTGTTGACTCTTTGCTTGATTGAATTTTTGTAGATAAGTCTAAGTCAATTTGACAGATAATTCTAATATTATCATTTTGCAATTTTCGGAGAAAAAAAAAATGGTCTACTTTTGTATTGCATTAGTATAGCTTTGTTCCCATTAGTTCATAATGGCCAAATCTCCATAAGTAGTTTATGGGTAATATGTTCGTGTATTTTACAATGCCCGACAATTACAGAGCACGGATTTTGATATTGAGGATTGGAGCTTATACGGTTAATGTTAATTTGAATATAATAGACCTGTGCATTTTAGATATTGAATAGAGCTAGCTACTTTGTTTTTTTCCTCTTTTGAAAATGTCGCAGGTTTCAAACTTTTGCACAAACCGAGAACCAAAATTCAATCCGAGACAAAGTCAGGTAAGGAAAAAAAATGTTTGAACAATTCAATTCTTTCTATAATCTACAACTTTAATTCATTTTCTCCTTTTTTTAACTAATATGGGTTAGTGAATTTTAGACCGGTTAAGTGAATCAACTCAAGACAAGTAGCATCTCCCTTACCTTTTAGCTTTTGTCTTGAGATTTGAAAGTGAGGCTTGGGTGTTAATTTGTAGATGTTGATTAAGGCGTTTTCCCCCTGCATGATAATTATTCTGGAGTTGCAAGAGGTTCACATTTTCTAACACTCTAACAATCTACGTTGATTCTACCATTGTAGGGGTAACATGGGAAGAGTGGAAGTGCTTTTGGTGGATGATCCGCATTCCACCACCGATCTTTCATGCAAAGCTCCTATTCTTATGAAATTGTGTTGGTATGATCAGAGATCCCTTTAGGTAAGCTGTTCTCCTAACTTTTTTTTTTTTGTTTTTTTTTAATGATATTATTAGTATGGCTTTGGTTGTTAATGTTGACATACTCTGGCTTTGAGTTAATGTAAGTGTTACCGACAAAATTTGTTGCAGTGCTTAAAGCTCAGTCGAACCATGCTTTCATTTTGGAAATGCGAAGCAAGGATTACATGTGTAAAAGTTGTTGTAACTGATAAAAGAAATCTTCTTTGATGTAGTTCTGTTAACTTTGGGTTCCTAATGTACTCAAAGGTACTTTATTTTTGGGTTTCTTTGTTAAGAGTATTGATTATACCATGGGTTTTGTTTGTTACATGCAGATGTTGTTATTTAGATAATTGACTTCTATGCTAGGCTTTACATCTTTTTAATTCATTGAATCCCTTATTTGCTGATTCAAGTTAAACAGGTCAATGAATATGATTTGGTTATTGTTTTTTGCATAATTGGATTCGTTGAGCAAGAGTTGATATATTGCATGTGAGTCTATAATTTATTTGTATGTGCTGATCGTTTGAGCCGTGCCTTCAGGCACGGGCATTCGCTAGTATATATATATATATATATAGAGAGAGAGAGAGAGAGAGAGAAAGAGAAATTTTCAAGTAAGGATCTTAAAATGAGGACCTTATATGAGGATCTCCACATTTCTTGCCTTTCCCGATTGGATTTCAATGATCATAGCCGCTTAATGTGTTCAGAACATGATTTTAAGGGTAACCACTAAAAATTGGCAAAAAAAATGATTGGGAGGGCTTAATTTGAGCAGTTTTTATTTGAATTGTTAAATAAAAAATAAACAAAAATTGCTCGGATGAAGCTTTTCCCGGTCTTTTTTTTTTTACTTTTTTCTCGGAGGTACCCGTAATATCATATTTTGAACGCATTGAGCGGCCCGGATCATCGAAATTCAATTGGAAAAGGAAGGTCCGCATTTTATTAAAATGAGGTGGTTCTTATAGGAAGGGGACTCTATATATATATACGGTAAACTAAGAAGGCTACGGATATTATTCATACTTAAAGCACCATCAGCATCTGAGGGCTACGGCGAGACCACTTATTCATACTTTAATTTGTTGATCAACTTTGCAAGCAAAGCTCGTTTTGCCTGAAAAATTGTTAATCAAAACAACTTCATAAGCAAATTAAACACATGTGAGAGCACGAACTAATACTAAAATCTCATGTTAGCATTGGAAGGATTTACAATTTTAAAACGATCAATAAAATGGTAATCCATGATTTTGTAACAGGGCCGATATTGAGCCACTGATTGATAGACGCGTAAATGTTCACATATGCGCCCCTTAATTTATCATTTCTATGTCTATTTATATTATAACTTGGAGTTTTATTCATTTATTTTGTGTTGTAGGTATTTGGAGGCTTACCATTGTAATGGACTTTACTATGGCAAAATTGGCATATGAGTTGGCAGATTGGTACGGCGAGTTCTAGCATGGCCAATGATACTAATTTAATTGATGGGTCCATTCGTATTTTATGGGTTTAACTCCCTTGGGAGTAAATGGGTTATGTCTTGGCCAAGCCAATGGAACTTGTAACGTGTACTGCTGAAGTAAAAAGGGAATTGGGTCAAGTCCCAATTGGGTAGAAATTAGTTGCCCAGTTATTGAAGGAACTGAATGGGCCCAAGTTAATGATGTCTGTACATGACTAAGCCAATTCTGAACGGTTTTGGTTACGGAGGTTCTTCCCAGGACAAAAAACAAAAGAACAGGGCTGCCGTCAGACGACCTCGGAAACGCAGGAAAAAAAAGGAAGATGCGAGTTAGCGATTCTTTTTCCGAATATTGGATAGTTTTCTTCCGAGCCCTTTTTCTTTTCTTGTTTTTGAAATTTTGTTCAATTACTTACACTTCAATAATTCGTTTTAATTTCAGTTTTTTATAAAAGTTATTCGTTTGGGTTTTCTTAATATTAATTTCTTGTTTATTTTTCTTTCTCGCATAATAGAAGTATGATTCAAACTAGGGTTTTTCGAGTTTCTTGTTCAATGCACAGTGAGTATACTCGTATAGGTAGGATCACGGAGTGATTAGCACGTCTTGAACAGTTCGTCGGGCACTGCTCCTATTTTTAAACAATAAAAAAAGCAAGTTTAGGTTATTAAAGAACATTTGTTAGACGAATCTGGGTATCGTCGGAGCCCATGTAAATGGGAGAATTGGGTTTCAAAACCCATTTTTCGCTGCGCATGGGTGAACGACGACCATAAAGGTTTGCATTTTCGGGGTATCTTTTTCTCACAAAAATCGAACATACGTTTTAAGAACACCGATTGGAGCAAATAAATCCGGACCGATTGCGAGTACTATAAACCATATGGCCGTAGCTTTCTTTTCATTATTTAAAAAGTACAATCAATTTCTAGATTTTAGTTAATCTCAATCAATCTGCAATGGGTGGCTACTTAAGAGCCCGTTTAAATTACAACAACCCGAGTTTTTAGTCAGCACACGTCACCGTCTTTGTGGATTCGACTCCGGACTTACCGGATATTGTGCTACGTCGGTCTCCGTCCTACGCTTGGGGCAACCTATTATTTTAAGGTTAGGAAATCGTCAAGTACTGATAGGGCGATAATCTATATAAAATGGTAAATCCATTACTACGTAACTGGTGGTTTTAAAATTAAGTGGCAAAAATTAAACTGTTATCGATCAATTTTGTACAAGCCAGGATTTTGGTAAATAGCTTATATAAGTTCATACATATGTTGATGGAATAAGTTTGTACTCATTTTATAATTTGTAGAGAAAGTTAATTGATATGAAGGTGCATCCCTCATAACGGACTTGTTATGAATATGCCATATTGCCATGTAAAAAGAATATCCTTATGTCCCTTATTTAGAGTCCAGTATTTCATTTTAAGTTGTTCCTTAATAAGTGTCCATTTTGTAAAGTTAGTAGATAAAAGTTGGTGTATTGTCTATTTTGTCCCTAAAAATATATTCCATTTTGAAACGTAAGTGAGTAAAAATGTAATGATTATGGGTAAGTAGGAAAAGTGGAGGAAAACGTTGATGTAAAAAGTATAATAATGATGTATTTTTAATAAGTTGTAGTGACGAAGCAGAACACTTAAAAAGGAACGGAGAGAGTATTATGTATGAGGCCCCCAAAAAAAATGAAACGGAACAAAAACCGAGCTATATGAAATTAATCAATGTCACGATATGTAAGCTTCATAGGCCGACCTCCCTTTTGGTTGACACTTTCATGACCAAATCACACATTTCTATGAATTTCCTTGTCTTATTGAGTTGTAATTTAGCATCTTGCAATATAACTATGGAAGGGTCTGTTTAGGACGTTGTAAAGGAATCGTTTTTATGATTGTATTGTTCTTGAGTGCGGTAGTACTTAGTCAAGACATGCAACTAGACTTGCTCGAGCTATCATTTAGTTAGATCAATGACGGGGTCTGCGTCGTATTCATTTCTGAGGCACTCGTTTAGTATTCAAAAACTCAGAGAGTTTATGTTTTTGTGTACCTTGAAACGCAAAGAGATCTATGAGATTCACGTGCTAAAAGATTATGATCTTCATGGGGTCTCTACTTCAACAATAATCGACCTTTGATTTGAATCCTTTCCCGGAGGTCAAAAGCGTTTTTGGAAGGCCTAGTCATTTATTAAGATTGCTTTTAATTTTACATTAGTTTCTTTAGTGCATGATTCCTTCTGTTAGGTCCGGAGTGCTCCTATGGATTTGGTTACATAATATCACTCCCTGTGAGCTCTAAAAACAGACTTATGGGTGCGTTGTCGAATGTCATAAAAAACGTAATTAAAGTCTTCACTAACACCAATTAATTTTAGAAGAGGTGGTAGAAAAGCTATCTGACACCTTCCCTTGGGTTGTACTAGTTTTAATTTGGAATTTTCCACGTCTACAACTCTTTCAACTCCACAAAATTGGAGGGCTAATTAGAGTCTTGCATCAGTTTTGTCTGAAACTGGGTTTATTATGAAGAGAGGTTAAGGTGTAGGTAAGCTATAGTTCCTCTACTCTTTCAACTTCACAGTTTGAAGGGCGCCTAAGAGTATGCTATCAGTGTTTTAGCTTTCTCTGTTCTGAGGCTAAACTGTCAAGTGTTAATGTGGTCTTAAATAAAGTTAGCTGAAGTGCGTGGATTAGCCTAATTCCAACTCCATATTCCAAGGAGGGCTAAGAGGTTCTCAAGTTGTGAGCCAATACTGTATGATGGGTTATGAATATTCTGAATAGGCTTTTCTCGATTTCAACTGATGCTGAATCTGCTACTAATAGACCTTATCAGAATGAGAAAGGGATGTTTGCTGATATATTGCTGAACTTTCTTACTCCTCTATCATTGGAGCCTATTGGAAGCCTATTTTTTGATGTTGCTTTTGCTGGTTCTGTTGGATCTCTTGTCAACTCCTATTCTTAGGAGGGCAGATTTAGGCTCCGTTCCAGAACACCTTCTTAAAAAATAAGTACTTATTTCACATTTTCAAACTCAAAAATAATGTAAATGAAAAATAATTTTTCAATTTTTTTTGCACCGTATTAAAGATCTCAATGAGATCTATCAAACAAGATCCATATTGATAGGAAAATAATTTGCGTAAGCACATGATTTTTGAGTTTCAAATTGCCTTCTTAAAAAATAAGTACTTATTTACCTCTCCGGAACGGAGCCTTAGTTGGAAGACTTATTTTTGATTTAGTCGATTTGGTGGCCCACATATTTTATATGGCACATATTGATTATGAGTTTAATAGGATTCTCCATATCTTTATTTTATTCAATTGGTTAAATAGAGAAGTTGTTTCCTAAATACGCTATACTTTGATGGGAAGTTAGCATTAATGTTTAATAAGGAAACTGGTCCTCTCTCTACCTATAAAGAGCGTCTAGGGTTCCATCAAATTAACGTGATATACTAAACAGCTAGAATGAAGGCAAGAGGGAGAAACCTGCTTTCCACCTAGGGCTTAATGCTCTAGCGATATTATGGTTGGTTCAATTAATCACTGGATCACTCAAGTTCTGCATAAATGGATCCGGGTACGCCGTTCTTGATTCCTTAAGTTTCCGCTTAATGATTGTACTGTGATAATCATGATAGTTCTAGATCTTGGCATGACGTAGGGTGTTAATTATCTAACCCTGTTAAGAATAAAACTTACATGTGGTATCAGAGCAACAGGTTTGAGAACATCATGATTTTCCGATACAAAAATTAATAGATAAACTGTTTTTCGTTGTCCTCGGTTTCGGGTTGACCATATATGCATTAATCGCAAAAATTAATCTATGATTATGATACACGTAAGGCTGTTTTTTAAGTTCCAATGGATTATTTTTTTGTTACGACCGAGACTGAGATTAAAAATCTCATGCGTGTGGGTTTCACTCGAAGGCTTGTCTCGGCAAATCCAATCTGTTATTATTGATTGTTTAATGTTTGCCTACCGTATGGATTGATTACTTTTCGGTTGAATCGTTTGAATCAGTATGTACCCAAAACTTGTACTCCATGGATGCTGCACCCTTTTTTTTTTTATGACCAATGGGTATGTATGATGTATACATGCACTTAATGATTTTAATTGATGGACGCAAATACATATACGGTACAAGTTATTAGGACGGGATTCTGGTATTCCTGCGGTAATTATGCTTTGTCAAAATTTGGGAAAACATTAAAGTACATAACCCAATGGAATATTATTTATGATTGATTATTGATTGTCGAAAGGAGTCCTCATTTAGAATATAATTGCTTTATTTTTATGGCTTAATGATGCAATGATTTTATGCTATGTCATTAAGCATGAGGACTCTTGTATTAAAGAGACAACTAATGTAGTTACGCAAAGACTACAGTATGGTATCATTAGATTTTGGGCTGTTCTTATGATTTTGGACTCCATATTAAGGGATTCTACATGTATTGATGATGAAGGATTGTGAATTTTTTTGTTATTTTCTATTCACCTAATGGGTGTGTGAAAAATTATTGTTTTGACTGATTATCTACATTATGATAGATTTGGTAGTTATCAAAGTGACCCAATCAGTATGACTCGTAGATATCAAGTCATGTTAGATATATATATTTGTTCACATTATGTCCGTAAAGAAAGTGACTGATTTGATTCTATATTATGGAAGATTTGGTAGTCACCAAAGTGACCCGATCATAATGATTCTCATAGATATCAAATCATATTATGGAATTGTGAAAAATCTAAGATTCATCTAATGTCCATGAAAAGATCACTATTTTGATTTGACTCTATAAAAGGATATGGTTTGAGCTAAAGCTATCCAACTGATAGGCGCGCGGAATTCATGAATTTAAGCGCCTAAGTAGGGAAATTAGCGCGTTAGACGTGCAATTAATTCTCATTTTCCATTTAATGCGTGCACGTGGTTGGATTTTGTGTTTGTGCTTAATTTGCAGGAAATTGGGATATTTTGGCGTTAATGAGAGGTATCCGAAAAGGCCGTGATGGAGCTTGAGAGCGAGAAGGGTTGTGGAGACTAAGTGTTGAAGTGGAATTCGCGAGAGCGCTACACGGGAAGTGATATAGCGCTCAGAGGTGGCATAGCTGTTGCTCGAATTGGACAGAGCTCTCTCTAGCGCTACACCCTTTTTGGTGTAGCGCTACCTAAGGCCTTAATGGTCAACGGCGGCTAGGGGCGATTTAACTCGGTCAACGCACTAAAGGGTTAGGTAGCGCTACATAGGAAATGCTGTAGCGCTACCGAGGGCTTATCAGGGCCTAAAAACGGCGCAGTTTTGGTCGTCCGGCGTCCGATTCCGATTTGTTTTAGGATTTTTAATTGTAATTAATAGGGGTTAGTATAAATACCCCCGTTTTAACTCAGAATTAGGTTACGTACGTTTTACTTAGGTTTGTAGCAGCTTTTGAAACAACGTATTATTTTATTTTTGCATCGCTCTTAACTTTTTGGTTGCAGTTCTTCTAGTTCTAGTAAGAGATTCAAGTTTTCTTCAGTTCTGTTCCGGATTCCCAGCATCGGATTGGTAGTTTTGCTTCGTTAATCAATATCCGTTCTTCTTGCTATTTCGATTATTTAAGTATGTTTGGATTTAGGTTTTCTCTTATTTTTGTTATTGCGTTCGTTTATAATCATGTGTAGTAGTCGCATAGGGTGCGGCCGCGGGACGGAAGCGTCACGTGGCTGGTCCAATCATTGTTTTACCTCGTGGCTGAATAAATTCAATTTTGAGCAGTTTTAGGAAAAGAAATCTTCCTAACGAACAAACCCAGGCATTGCCAGATTTCGAATGCGCACGGAAATTGGTGACAGGTGGTGCGCATTCGTTAGGAAATATTTTTCAATTCTAAAATCAGTAAATCGAATCATTGTGGCCCGAGTAAACATTGGTTAGGCTAGTTGCAGACGCTGGGTTCCCACGGCTGCGCTCTCCTTTTTAATTCATTAGAAGTCAATTTCTTCAGTAATTAGTTAATCAAACCAGTCAAACAAGGGGTGGCTACCTAAGAGCCAATTAAAACTAGAATTCCACATTTTTGAGTCAGCACCGTCCGTCCGTCTCTGTGGTTCGACTCCGGTACTTCCGGAATTATTGTGCTACACTGGTCGAGAGTCCTACGCTTGGGACGCGTTTTTAGTTTAATTTTATTAACACCCGGTCGGTCAAGCATTTTTGGCGCCGTTGCCGGGGACGGCGACGTGTATTCTAGAGTGTGAGTTTTCGTGTCTTTTGTCTTTTAGTTGAGTCACCATAGGTAGAAATAAGAAGGTGTCCTTTAAACAGGACCCTCTTTATTATCGCGACCCGACACTTCGTTTAGTTCGAAAAGAACTGGAGTCAAGTCAGCCTGTGTTTTCAAGTTCTTCATCTTCTAGTTTAGAGTCAGACTCAGCTGAGTACCAGTCAGAGTCTATTCCCATTAGTGATCTCTATATAGATTTGCCTTTTGAGTCAGTTAGTGTCAGCAATCCACTTTTCCAGTCAGTTTTAGAGTCAGTTACAGAGTCAGAATCAGAATCATCCGAGATGGGAGATAGGCAAGTAGTTACCCAGCCGTCCTTGAGGCAGCACATGCATCCCGAGAGGACCACTCCTCTCGGACCTATTGTGTTCCCTCAAGAGACACAAGAGGCACGAAATGCCTTTACAGTCAAACCTGGTGTCCTTAATAGTCTCCCTAGTTTCCACGGGAGAGAGTGCGATGATCCGTACGAGCATGTGCGAACATTTGAGGGATTGGTGCGCAATCTTGCGTCCAATACCCAATATGAGAATGCGTGCCTCAAGCTGTTTGAGGCAACATTGAGGGATGGCGCGCTTCTGTGGTTCCGAATGCAAAAGTCTCAGTCCTTCACCACTTGGGCACAAGTGCGTGACGCCTTTTATAGGAAGTATTTTTCTGAGGCTAAGACCAAGAGTTTCAGGCGTCAAATCCAAGGATTTAGGCAGGAGAGGGATGAGTCATTTCTCAAGGCATGGGAGCGTTTCAAGGAATTGCTCCTAAGGTTGCCACATCATGGCTTTGAGAGAATTCAGCTAATTGGTTTCTTTCATCTGGGTCTCAACGCTGAGTCAGTCCAGCACATAGAGTATTCTTGTAAAGGGGACGATTTCCTGTCCAAAACAGCAGACCAGGCTTGGGATTTCTTAGATGACCTAGCTGATAAGCAGAGGGCCTTAGAACCATCTGATTTTGAGCGATCTGGACCTTCTGGGTCCAATGTTGTCCCGGTTACCATTCGTGACCAGCGACTTCAGTCTCAGGTTGAGAAAATGGCTCAGAGATTAGAGGAATTAGAGGTGAGGCAGACTCGTTCAGTTAATGAGGTGTCAATTGAGGAAGTATGCGTGTGGTGTGAATGTAAAGGGCACACCGCGACCGTTTGTCCTGGGTTTATTGCCGCCAAGGGGGCAAGTCAATTCAATCAAGAGGAAGTTAATGCAGTTAGGGCCTGGGATCCTTATTCTAATACTTATAATTCGGGATGGAGGGATCACCCCAATTTTGGGTGGTCGGACTCCAGACCCGTAGGTGGGGGTCAAGCTCAACCACTTGCGCTACCTCCGCCGCAGCAGTTTCAACAGTCCCAATCGTCCAGGCCTCCTCAAGGCCAGATCATTCCATTTCACTACCAGCCACAACTTGGTAGGGGGGCAGGTCCATCCACTCGTGGTCCTCCCCCAGGTTATTCACAGATGACCGCGCGTGATCATAAGTTAGATGATACTGTCAATTCCCTGATGCAGTCACAGATGACATTTCAGACGGAAACGAGACAGCAAATTGGGGCCCTTACAACCCAAATGTCACAACTCACTGCGGTTATCGGTCAACTGCAGCAGGAGAAAGGTAGGTTTCCGGCCCAGGGTAGTACAGCGGGGGCCCATTTTTTGGAAAATTCTTCAGGTTCTAATATTCATAACCCAAATCAGGAGGAGGCTAAGTCGGTCACCATTCTCAGGAGTGGGAAGGAGATCGATAAGTCCATCCAGCCAAAGCAGAAACCAGCTCCACCCCAGGAACCGGTTGATGCACCAAGAGCAACTCCTGATATTGTTGACGTCCCTAGGAAAGAGGTAGAGTATGATGAGGAGTCACCTGAGGTGGTGGTGCCTGCAGCTGCAGCCCCCACGACTCCAACCACACCAGCAGTGCCAGTAGCTCCATTCCCCCAGAGGTTGGCGGTGAAACCTAAGCAGAATATGAACCACAAGATGGTAGAACTTTTCAAGAAGGTGCAATTCCCTATCTCTTTGATGGAGGCAATTGAGTCTTTTCCCCAGTGTGCGAAGGTATTGAAAAACCTTTGCACGAAAAAGCACAAGAATCCAAACAATATAGTTCTGACTGAGCAGGTGAGCTCCATTCTTCAAACTGAGATTCCTGCAAAGTGCAAGGATCTTGGGTGTCCCACCATTACCATAGATATTGCAGGCCAGACATTCGATAAGGCATTACTGGACTTAGGAGCGAGTGTTAACTTGCTCCCCTATTCAGTATACCTGAGGCTAGGTCTAGGCGATCTGAGAGCTACTCCGGTCACGCTACAGTTGGCGGACAGGAGTGTGAGAGTACCCAAGGGAGTGGTGGAGGATGTTTTAATTCAAGTGGGTGAGTTCCAATTTCCTGTGGATTTCATTGTTCTAGACACTTGCCAGAAACCGGAGGTCTTTGAGAAGACTCCTATCATCCTTGGCCGTCCATTTCTAGCCACCTCCAGTGCTATCATGGATTGCAAAACTGGACAAGTCCAATTGTCGTTTGGGGACTTGAAAATGGAGGTGCAAGTGTTTAATGCGGATAGCAGAGTCAAAGATGATGAGGTGAGTTTGATCGACACGCTGGTGCAAGAGCATGTTGATAATATTTTGTATAAGGATCTTCTGAACATAGCTAAAGAGGCGTCATTCTTAGATTCTCCAGAATTAGGGAGTTTGATGGAGATACTAGCAATAGAGGATGTATGTGGCGCTGCTTGGGACCCAGTTCTTGAGCCGCTGGGCGCTCCATTGTCTTAAGTTCCGACGGGTAGCTTTTGCGTACCACTCTTTTCATTGAGAAGTGGACCCGGCTCCTAGCGATAGGGGTACCCATCATTGACTTGGGTTTTGAGCACAATCTTTATATACTGGTTCTTTTATATCTTGTTAAACAATAAAAAAAAAAAGAGAAGAAAAAAATATTGGAAATTGGAAAAGCAAACAAAAAAATAGCATAATGGTCTTGTATAGCCACCCGTTTCTCGCTCATCCGCTTGCCACGGGAAGAAAAGTATGACACGTGAGACTGCGTGAATGTCTGGTGGTGTTCTTTTCTTTTCATTTTTTTATTATTCTTATTTTGTTTGTTTGTGGCTCGGATAACACGCGCCGGGCGGGACTAATGCCATTTGCATATTTTCGGTAGTTGTGGTTTCAGTCTTTTGGCAGGGTACGCGTGCTACCACACCAGCCTTGGTAGATTAGACCTCACCGCTGGGGTGATGGAGGCATTCAGGAGCTCTAAGTCATGAGTGTCATTATGTGTGGCGGTTGTAAGCCCAAAGCCCCCAGCGCGGCCTTGTGTGACTAGCTGTGGTCCCATTATTTGGGTCCGAAGGAGCAAGCCCTGGAGCAGCTGCAATGACGAGGAATGCAAAGGCGACAAATTCCTCGAACATCGGCCGAGGTCATGGTGGTTGGCTGCCACCTCAGGTTCCCTCTTTCTTTCTCTTTGTTCATATTTTTTTCTTGGTCTTCATGCTTTGGGGACCATGCGCATTTCAAGTTGGGGGAAGGGGTGTACTTTGTACACAATTACTTTTGTGTTGAGCGTTGTTAGTTGGTTTAGGGTTCATTTTTAATTTTATTTGTGTACAGGGGATACGATTGTTATGCCTGTTTGTATGAGTTAGGTGAGCATGTTAGATTCTTGTCTCATTGTTTTCCGGTTCAACTCATTTCCATGCATATATCTGGCATCTCTGTTTGAATACTTTCATAAGCAATATTGAGTAGGTGTTCCCACTTAGTCACAGTGTGTCCCTAACAGCATTCCCATGTTTCCTTGTCTATCGATTTCTGCAATTGCACAAAATAGTAGGCGTTTGTACTACTCATCGTAGTCTGAATATTTTGCATGCATGTTGTGAGAGTTGAAAACAGGTTTAGGGGATGAAACAAGGCATTCTTTGTGTAATTAAACCACTATATGAGTCCCGTTGATCCCATTTTAGACCCGTCCGTGTCAGTCAGTTGCTGAGTCAAACTTAGGGAACCGGTGTTTGGATGGGGTGTGCTTTGGTAGCCAGCTCTGTGCTCATTTTGGAGGCCTTAAATTGTAGGGAACCATTGTTATGAGACGTTTTGCTCATGGGTGCTGTGTTTTAAAAAAAAACCTGAGCCTTAAATTTCAGCCAGAGCCCAAAACCCTTAAACCATTTGGATACTAGCCAATAATTCCATTTGAATAAGAGAGAGAGGAAGTCAACTGGCCCCCCCCGTTGACCGAAAAAAAAAAAACAATTTCGGATCATTAAAAAAAAAAAAGACACGTAAGCGCTCGGGTGCGCTACACCAAAAGTGGTGTAGCGCTACAAATACGTCTGTTAAAAAAAAAAAAAAAACCGCCTAAAGGCGCGTCTCTCTCTCTCCTCTCCACTTCTTCTTCTTCTTCTTCTTCTTCCTGCGCCTCTCTCTCTCTCCAGCCTCCATAACCAACCCACTCCATTATCCTAAACCTCCACAACTCCCTCAAAACTCCACCAATCTTCACCAAAATCCACAAAAACACCCCTCTCACTCTCCTCTACCATAATATCCAACCCAAAATTTCCCTAATCTTCCCAAACTTCCAGATCAGAAAACCCAAAAATTTCCAAAAACCCAAACTTTTACCCTTAAGTTAACCAAGTCATGGCACCCAAAAAGCAAAACATTGGTAAGGGGAAGGCAGCAGCTGGTTCCTCTGGCCCGCCGGAGGAAGTCCCAATGGGCCGGGCTAAGCGTAGGGATCAGGAGCAGATTGAGAGGGATAATCAGGCGGCATGGGAGTTGTCCATAAAGGAACGGGGAGTAAAGAATGAGAGGCACATTGTTGATGACGGGTTATGGCCGGCAAACTTCACTCCTTTCCTCGCCATTCGGGACCAACAGTTGAGGTATTGGTTCGAACCTAACCCTGGGTTTAATAATGCTTTAGTTGAAGAGTTTTATAAGAATATGGTTGTGCCGGAGCCGGGTCACTTTTTGGCTCCGGGTGCCCGGATTACTTCGAAAATAGGTAATACCCCGGTTTTTATTGATGCGGCTGAGATAGCCGCTGCATGGGATTATCCGAGGCCCACGGGACCCGTAAATTACCCTAGGCCGGATGAGACTTTTGATCAGGATCAGATGGCTGGATATATGTATGAGCATCGCAGGAATGCTAGGATTCCCCATTGGCCCGGTAGGTTCACGACAGCATATAGGTTTCTCAACCAAGTGGTTTGTTATAATTTGTATCCTAGGGGACGGGAGGGTGCACCCCAGAAATCGGTTGGGAACTTGATGTTTGCGTTCATGGCTGAAGAAACGGTCTGTGATTGGGCCCTATATGTTTTTGGGCAGATGTGTGATTTTAGGGATGCCCCGACTACATTGAGGATGCCTTTCCCGTGTCTGGTTACCAAAATTCTCAGGAGCAGGAACGTTCCGGGGAGGCGATACTATAGCAATGATGAGTTAATGCCAAAGGAATTGGACTCCTCGTTTATTCAGCGGAGTATGGCTCAGTTAAGAGGGATTGAAGGATCGTTGCTTTCTCCACCGCCGGCTAGCGCTAATACTAAGACTTGGTTGGAGAAGATATTTGGTTGTGTGACTGGCATTGCTAGGAGCCAGCGGAAGTTGAAAAGGGAGCAGAGGCAGTTGGCTAGGAATCAGATGGATTTACTTGATAGGCAGCGCCACCTGCAGGCGCAGATTTCTGGGCAGAATCCAGGGCCTTTCCAACCTAGACAGTGGCCGGCATTGGAGGTGAGCGATGATTTCGCGGATCCACCTGAGGAGGAGGAGCAGTCAGATGCTGGAGATGCTGGGGAAGAAGATTGAGCATAGAGCTGGGCTAGTGGTGGTGTTATTTTATGTGTCTTTGTTGAGTCCTGTCAGTTTATGTGTTATTTCATGTGGTTCGTGAGTCGGTGGTTAGAGTCTTGTCATTTTGGATATTGTGTAATAACTCGTACTACGTTATGTTTGAGACTGTTGTTTTGTGTTGAGCACTGATGTGGTGCCGGAGTCAAGGTGGCGGTCAGTCAGGGTAGGTTGTCCATGCGCTTCTATAGGCTACCACCCTTTGCATGTTCTTTTTCTTTTTGCAACCACGGTCGTTATAAGCCTGTTAAAGTCCTTAGTTGACCCGATGCACGTTGTTTAACTCTCTTGCATGCATGTTTTATATTCAGCTATGGATGTTTGGTATCTTAATTTCGTTGAGCTTTCATTGTTATAACTGGCGTTGTTTTGATTGGCACGTGGTGATTTTTGTTCCATCTCACGTTGGACGCCAAGCGCCTCGCATGGGATGTTGAGTGTTCCGGTGATCGAAAGTGACATTGTGATTTTGTGGTGGCATGTTTATCTCGACAATTGTTTTGATGCCGAATTGTTTGACTTATAGCTAGGGCATGCATGTGAATGAGTTAAATGTGGCAGTAAGAGGAAATTTCATGTTCACTTGATTTTTATACAAGTTGCATAACCCTCGTATCCCTTGTTGAATTTTCTTTTCTTGTTTTGTTATTTTTATGTCGTTCGTTGCTAGGGACTAGCAACGCTCAAGTTGGGGGATGTGATAGGCGCGCGGAATTCATGAATTTAAGCGCCTAAGTAGGGAAATTAGCGCGTTAGACGTGCAATTAATTCTCATTTTCCATTTAATGCGTGCACGTGGTTGGATTTTGTGTTTGTGCTTAATTTGCAGGAAATTGGGATATTTTGGCGTTAATGAGAGGTATCCGAAAAGGCCGTGATGGAGCTTGAGAGCGAGAAGGGTTGTGGAGACTAAGTGTTGAAGTGGAATTCGCGAGAGCGCTACACGGGAAGTGATATAGCGCTCAGAGGTGGCATAGCTGTTGCTCGAATTGGACAGAGCTCTCTCTAGCGCTACACCCTTTTTGGTGTAGCGCTACCTAAGGCCTTAATGGTCAACGGCGGCTAGGGGCGATTTAACTCGGTCAACGCACTAAAGGGTTAGGTAGCGCTACATAGGAAATGCTGTAGCGCTACCGAGGGCTTATCAGGGCCTAAAAACGGCGCAGTTTTGGTCGTCCGGCGTCCGATTCCGATTTGTTTTAGGATTTTTAATTGTAATTAATAGGGGTTAGTATAAATACCCCGTTTTAACTCAGAATTAGGTTACGTACGTTTTACTTAGGTTTGTAGCAGCTTTTGAAACAACGTATTATTTTATTTTTGCATCGCTCTTAACTTTTTGGTTGCAGTTCTTCTAGTTCTAGTAAGAGATTCAAGTTTTCTTCAGTTCTGTTCCGGATTCCCAGCATCGGATTGGTAGTTTTGCTTCGTTAATCAATATCCGTTCTTCTTGCTATTTCGATTATTTAAGTATGTTTGGATTTAGGTTTTCTCTTATTTTTGTTATTGCGTTCGTTATAATCATGTGTGAGTAGTCGCATAGGGTGCGGCCGCGGGACGGAAGCGTCACGTGGCTGGTCCAATCATTGTTTTACCTCGTGGCTGAATAAATTCAATTTTGAGCAGTTTTAGGAAAAGAAATCTTCCTAACGAACAAACCCAGGCATTGCCAGATTTCGAATGCGCACGGAAATTGGTGACAGGTGGTGCGCATTCGTTAGGAAATATTTTTCAATTCTAAAATCAGTAAATCGAATCATTGTGGCCCGAGTAAACATTGGTTAGGCTAGTTGCAGACGCTGGGTTCCCACGGCTGCGCTCTCCTTTTTAATTCATTAGAAGTCAATTTCTTCAGTAATTAGTTAATCAAACCAGTCAAACAAGGGGTGGCTACCTAAGAGCCAATTAAAACTAGAATTCCACATTTTTGAGTCAGCACCGTCCGTCCGTCTCTGTGGTTCGACTCCGGTACTTCCGGAATTATTGTGCTACACTGGTCGAGAGTCCTACGCTTGGGACGCGTTTTTAGTTTAATTTTATTAACACCCGGTCGGTCAAGCACCAACCGGCATGTTGATAGATGTTAATCAAATTATGAAATTCTAATACCTATTATGACGAGGTGTTAATATAGTGATACTTTCCTTCTTGTTTTTTTACCTAAAGTTTATGCAAAAGTCATTATCTTGATTGAAATCTTTATTAAGATGCAGTTCGGTAGTCACCAAAGTGACCCAACTGGAATGTTTCATGGATTTCAATTAAAATTACCGAAACTTAACACTTATTTTATTTGATATTTATATTATGATACGGTTTGGTAGTCACCAAAGTGGCCCAACTGGAATGATTCATAAATATCAAGTTATATATGAAACTTATTCCCATTTTTAAGTGTTAAGAATAATGACTTTGCAAATCGCAGTTCTCTAGTTGCATGGATATTAGGTAGGCCCAAAGGTGCACCACTTCTAAGTCATTAGTGAATTGGAATAGGATAATTTATAAGTATTCATAATTGAGATTGGATTTGGATACTCAAAGGTAACAAACCTACTTAATTATGAATCCTTATCGATTAGTCCTATTGGTGAAAGGGAATCACCATAACAGTTAATGGTGTAACATTAGATGAACCCAAAGGCAGATCACTGTTGCACTATATATTATTGTTTGGACAAATTTTATTTTGTCAATTTATTGGTTACTCAAAGCATTATTGTAGTGAGCATATATTATGTGTGCATTGTTAATTATATCAGCTTCGCATTCACAATGCTTGGTATGTTTCATTTCAATTTAACTGATTGAGTTTCTCATTTTGAAAAAGAATAAGATTAGTTTCTTTTTGAATACTAGATCTTGATAAAGTATTATTTTAGAGAAATTACTTTATTTTGGTGAAGTATGAATGAAATGGAATAAACTAAGCCTTATGTTCGTGTGAATGTTGAAAGTGAGCACTATCATATTTATTGTGCTTAGAATGCTTGAGGATACCATTGAAATGTTATATTTGGTCTACTCAACTAAAGTACTTGAGAATTAAAGTAGAGGAAGCCTAAATGGGACATAAAGTTGGCATTATGTGATACTAATGAGTCTGCTAATGATTTTGGACTTGAAAGAATGTAAGGACAATGATATATGTCACCTCTATAAACAGTTGAGACATTATTTGAAAGTTTGTCATAAACGTAGGAAGTGATTTGAAAGGGGAAAGTAATTACTAATGTTGTATGTTTCGAATCAAACCTAGCTAATTGTAAGTCCCTCAACTATGAAGTGATTTAATTATGAGCTACTACTTATGTTTTTATGACCAAGATGTGGAGAGATTTGAAGTTATTAAAAACACAAGCCCATTAAGTTTTAAAAATTTGGATTACAGTTTTTATTAAAAAAAAAGGGGCTTTATGACTTATTGTTTGTTATTTAAGAGTTGGCCGGTCATCATTTTGTGGTTTCTATAATGTTTATAAATTTAGTTTCCTTTGTTCGAACTAAATTTTATTGTTATATCTTTCAAGTTTCGAAACCAAATTTTATGGTGATTGAAAAATACCAATTATTGTCTTATGGTATTTTATTATGTTTGAATAAACTAAAGTTTGATGATCATTTTAATAAGAACTCTCCTTATGCTGTATCATAATGTTAGTTTGGTTAGTAGCCTCATGAATGGAAATTACTTTACCTTGTGACATGAATGACTGAAACGTATTAAGAGATTGATATATAACAGAAATTTTATTAATCTCTTGTATGTGTGATTTGCATTAAGTACAAGCAAATCATATTCAGTAAGAATTAAGTCACAAGAAATTACAGGCTTCTTAAAGGGATTTATGTAGACGTAAGAAATTTCACCTAAGAGTCTTATTTTACCACTTATATATGGCTTTTCGTGTTATGTTAGCTTTTCTATTGCATAAGGATCTCAATCAATGAATACTGTTAAGGTGTACATTGTTGAGGAAGGAAGGGTAAATAGAAAGTAATGTAAAAGTCATGAGGTATGACATAGGTGATGAATATTATGAGAGGTCTGTTCTATTTAGCATAATGTGATAGCTGAAAGGTAATCGTACATTATTTGATATGGTTAAAAGTATATTTGTAACTCCAAAATACTCATCAAGTAGTGAATATAAAAATTCTCTAAAGACCTCTTGCATTTATGTGAAACAGGTTTCTCGTAAGGCTGTTTAAATACTTCCTTTGAACTGTGGATAGGAAGAAAACCGAATTTAGGACACCTGAACGTTTAAGGTTGTCCAGCAGAGGCTAGAATTTTTAATTCACATGAAAAGAATTTGAATTTTCGAATGAGCTATAGTGACCTTATTGGTTACTCTAGAAAATTCAAAGGGTATAGGTTTTACTATTTAACCATTGTACGGCAATTATAGAAATCGATCATTCAGATTCTTTAGGAATTGTGAAATTAGTGGGAGTGATAAACCATGGAATGTGATCACATAAAGTTAGGGTATAAGTGTCTTTATCCATAACTTAGAATGATGTTGTTCTTACTGTTGTTAAACAACATAATGATTTAGAACAACAAAGTAAGTTGTCAATCACTCCATAATAAGATTGACACCATTGAAGAAATTGTAGAATAATCAAAGAAGATAGCATTAAGAATATCTCGAAGGAACAAGAGATTTGCTATTTGAATGATTATTTGATTTATCTACACGTATGCTTTTGATCCGATTTCATTTTCACAAGCTGCGTAAAGTGATAATTTTCTTGAACGTACTAATGCCATGAACGATGAGTTGAGACCCATAAAACATAATGAAGTTTGAAATTTCGTTGAATTGCTATAAAGATACAAGAAGTATGTTATAAGTCGGTCTTCAAGACTACTTTTGACTTAGAGGGCAATATAAAACGATATAAAGTCAAATTTGTGGCTAAGGGTTACACTCAAAAAGGAGGCGTAATTTTATGGAGCCTTTCTCTCTTGTATCCGAGAAGAACTCGCTGAAAAATTATTGTGGCGTTGGTAGGTAACTCTTTATGTTTGGGGGTTACATTTGGATGTGAAAATAAGCTTTTGAATGAAAGCTTAGATGATGAAGTCTATATATGAATCAACCTAAAGTTTCTCAATTTAAGTAAAGGAGCACTTTAATACAAATCTAGGAAGTCAACTTATGGATATAAACAAACTCCCTGCCATTGATTATTTATGTTTGCTATTACCATTGGTTTTCTTTGGAATTAAAGAAGAAAAAATACTATTCATTAGTGTATATATCCAAAGATTAGTGAGAGTAAGTTTATACTTTTGATTTGTATGCTGATGGTGTTTTGCTTGCTATAGTGATCTTTATTGTTTGCACTTAAAAGTTTTTCTTATAAACTTTTAAATTAAAGGTTATATGCTCACATTAAGGAAGTCTGGCGATCTTGAGTTATTAGCTGCTCAGATTCAGATTTTTTGTTTGAAGTTTTGATAGTAGAAAGCCTACTTTTGATGAGTTGTTCATTTATGTGAAGGAGCAAACATTACTTCATCCATTATGTTGGTTGAATTGTGGCATGCTTTGAGGCCATATTCATGAATAGACGTTGGAAAATTTATCTTAGGACTTGGGGTTGTCGACACCATTACCAAGTCGCTAAGAGTTTATGATTCTGCAACTATTTTCTTTTCTAAGAAAAATTTCAGAAACAAAAGTGTCACTAAAGGCATAAGCACATAGCTTATAATTGCAAATCCACTAATGAAAGGGTTAGTGCAAAGACGTTTAAGAACTATGCTAATTGAATGAGTCTAGCTTAGCCCATAGTAGTTGTAGCTTATGGACTGCAATATGATGATGATGTTATTTGACACTTTGAAAGATCTCAATTAAGTGTTTGTGATAATTTCCTGTAATGAATAGTGTACGTACATATATGTGAATGATTTGTGATTACAGGAATAGTCTTTGACAAAAGACATTATTGTTGGACCTTATGAAAATGCTTCTCACTTAAAGACTATGTTAAATAGTTTGCTAGTGATTGTGGTACATGGAAGGGACTATGTCATTGTGATGTAGAACCGCCATGACTCGCATTAGTAGGTTGTTTAATAATAGTATTATGATTGTGACCAAATTAAGAAGAACTTGATATGGACTTATGGCGCGCCTTATGTTTATCTTGTTAAACTCTACTTAAGTTATCATATGGGCCAAGTGGGAGAATGTAAGACTAATTTTTGATTTAGTCGATTTGGTGGCCCACATATTTTATATGGCACATATTGATTACGAGTTTAATAAGATTCTCCGTATCTTTATTTTATTCAATTGGTTAAATAGAGAAGTTGTTTCCTAAATACGCTATACTTTGATGGGAAGTTAGCATTAATGTTTAATAAGGAAACTGGTCCTCTCTCTACCTATAAAGAGCGTCTAGGGTTCCATCAAATTAACGTGATATACTAAACAGCTAGAATGAAGGCAAGAGGGAGAAACCTGCTTTCCACCTAGGGCTTAATGCTCTAGCGATATTATGGTTGGTTCAATTAATCACTGGATCACTCAAGTTCCGCATAAATGGATCCGGGTACACCGTTCTTGATTCCTTAAGTTTCCGCTTAATGATTGTACTGTGATAATCATGATAGTTCTAGATCTTGGCATGACGTAGGGTGTTAATTATCTAACCCTGTTAAGAATAAAACTTACATTAGTTATATCTGTTTAGCTGCCCTAAATTGCTGTTTCCTCTTGTCAACTGCTGAGCCTGTGGAGGGCTAAGAGGAATTTGAGTTTTTAATCTATGTGGGATCTTGTTGCTTAAAGAGTTGGATGTTGCTGGAGGGGGTGAGAAGCCTATCAACTGTGGGGCAGATTTATGTTCAATGATGCTTGGAAAACACGGGTCGTGCAATTGGTTTCTTGTCAGTTTTGTTTCACTTTCTTAATTATAAAACCAAGCGAATAAATAAATATGTAGTACCTACCTCCGTCCCAAATTGTTTCGTCTAGTATTCAATTGTTTATTGTGCGTAAGATAGAGAGTGCGAGAAGGGAAAATAACACATGTTCCTTATTGTAACCTTAAACAGCGTATTTAGCAGTGGCATCAACATCTGCATTGGGTAATTGAACTTCCACCGCTCCTTTGAGTGTTGTTGGTAGCTGCGGAATTCCTTCTACATCTTGTTGGTAGAGAACTGTTCCGATCTCCATCTCTCTCACTCTTGTTTTTAATTAGGTCTCTTTTGAAAGGTAAGTAGAAAATGCAATGCTTTGAATGGTGTGTGTGTATATATATACACACACAGAGTCAAGATCAAGTCCAAACCTCTTCCCGTCCACACCCGTCCGCACCTCTCCTTTCCCATCGAATTTTGATGATTCGAGCCGCTCAATGTGTTCAGAACGTGATTTTAAGGGTACAAGCGAGAAATCGGCAAAAAAAACCACCTGGAAGGGTTTGATTTGAGCAATTTTTTATTGAACCGTTTAATAAAATACAAACAAAAACTATTCAGATGAAGCCTTTCTCTGTGTTTTTTTTTTTTTGCCGATTTTTCGCGGGTACTCTTAAAATTACGTTCTAATCACATTGAGCTGCTCGGATTATCGAAATTCGATCGGAAAAGGGGAGGTGTGGACGGGAAAGGTTTGGACTTAATCCTAACTGTGTGTGTGTATGTATGTATGTATGGGGCAGCTTCGGGGACCATTAAAAAAACCTCTAAAACCCCCCAGAATCTTAATCTCATAGTTCCCGATCAAATTTTGATGATCCGAGCCGCTCAATATGTTCAAAATGTGATTTTAAGGGTGCTCGCGAGAAATTGGCAAAAAAACATAACCGGAAAGGGCTTGATTTGAGCAGTTTTTTATTCGTTCAATAAAATTCAATAATAAACTGTTCAGATGGAGCTATTCCTGGTCATTTTTTTTGGCTGATTTCACGCAAGTACCCTTAAAATCACGTTTTAATTACATTGAGCGGCTCGGATCATCAAAATTTAAGTGCAAAAATATGATTAACTTAAAGCCTTTCAGACAAATTGAAACCTCTAGTCAATGTTTAGGTTGAATTATGGAGTAATTGTCCTCGGAAGTATTGGACGTCTAATTTTTATTCTGATGCAAATAATTCCTGTTGTATTAAAATCTGATACGATCGATTATATTTAAGATTCGCTTGGAGAGAGATTCCACATTTAATTTAAAAGTTGTAAATGTTGATGAGATCTCCCGATCCAAAAGTTGATTGAATATCCTTAATTAGAACCTTACCTTGGTCACAACTTAATTAAGATTACATTCCTTGTGGATGCCACTACGTGGCAGAAGTTTCACTCAAACTTTATGAAAAGAATAAAATAATAGAGGTATCTAAGAAAAAAGAAGACGTTTAAAAGAATATTGAGGATTTAAGAATGGATGAGAAAGTGGTTATATACATTCTGGATATATTCTGTTGGTATTTTCCAATATATACTTTACTTGGGGCCAGTTATTGGATCCGCCAATAAGCAGTGTCCCAAAACCCTGAGATTTGTCTGATGGTTAAGGTTTAGGATTTAGAGATTTACTCTTTTCTAAGGTTTCGAGTCTGGCTATAGATACACGGAAGAAATGTTACTGGAAGTTTTTTTTGTTATATTTGGTACCCGTAGTTTGGAGCTTGTCTCTTCTCAACTTCTTGTTGGAAGTTTTCCCATTCCCCTCCCTTTCTCCAATTTCATTTTTTCCTCTTTTCTTTTCCCTCCATAAAACCATGGTTGAGTTTATCCTTAGTAATATTTTTCCTGTTTCAAAAAAAGTTTGAAACCTCTGATATGCTATCGACTCTTTTTGGGTCAGTCCATACGGAGTTTTGATTCGGCTCTCTGCAAGTGAACGGTGAGATTGAGCCCCTCAAAAAAGAAGCTACACATGACAGATTTCAAACGCGACTGCACGTGAGGAAGGATCGATGATAAGGAAATAGAGTCTCACATTGCTTAGAAGTGGAATGAGTGATCACTTAATAACATTTAGAACCTCTTCACTCATTGCAAATTGATTTTGAGATGAATATAAAATTCCTACTTGAAGCATAAGTAGACGGTGAAGTTTCTTTGTGTAAGTTTTTTGGCTAGTTTTTGGGATGTGAGGTGTTGTATCATCCAACTTCTCGGTTGGATGCTCTATTTTTCTGTACTTCTATTCCTTTGTTGTTTCCCCTCGATGTACCCCTTCGAGTTTAATAAAAAATTTCATTTGCCGAGAAAAAAAAAAAATTTTTTGGCTAGCTAGCTCAAGGTAAAGTGATCAAATGGAGCATTAATTAGGACCTTTTTTTTTTATCCACAATTAGGACTCTCATGTTGGTTTGTTTTGCACCGGTACTTGTAGTAGTATTCATAGGAATGATAGATTCTCTCTCTCTCTCTCTCTCTCTCTCTCTCTCTCTCTCTCGTATGGGCACATAGGCATTTCATAGTAGATTGGCGTCAAGTTTTTTGTGCAATAGCAGAATTTTTTGATGCTAATTCACTATTAAAATTTCTATTGCCTCTAAAAATTTAAGTAGGTATCAACCTCAAATATACAAATAATAGTAATATGTTACTATATTTTTCACCTGTACCAGTATTTTAAGATAGAAAACAGAAAATAAATTAAGTCGAAGTATAGAGGCCGTGATAATAAAAATAACAAAAAAAAGTCTATGACAAAAGATACCAATATTATAGCAACCTCTGTTTTGCTACTGTGTGGAGAAGAAAAGGAAAGGAGATGGGGACACAAATGAAATGTCAAGCAGGGAAAGTAAGAGAGAAAATAAATTTCCATATTTTTTGCCACAAAAAAAGGAAAGAATTAGAAATTAAAAGAGAAAAATAATGGGTTTTCAAATTTTGAACCCAGACAAATGATTACCCTTGGATGGATTGAATTTTAGCCCTCAAACCCTCTATTTAACGGAGCCCTTCAATGTGTCACGTACAATAGTTGTGAGAGAGAGACATTTTGTAAAACCGTTGTATATTGTAATATAGATAATGATATAGTTGTATATTATGAAATCGCATGAACAAATTACGATAAAAATTCCCTGATAATTTGCACACACGTGATAGTTCGAAATGCCACCGGAAAAGAACCAAGCGGGCCAATCATTGTATTGGTTTGGTCAAGAGGAAGTCACCTCTTCCACCGTCGGACCGGAGATCGGCGGCTTTGATTCAGAGGCTTGGGATTGGGATGTCGGGGCTTAGGCTAGGGGTTTCAAGAACAAATCAATTTTGGGAACAATTGAGAAGGTAAGGAAATTACATTTACCCCGTTTAAGAATTGGTTTACACTGCGTTTATGTTAGTTTATTATCTACGTTTGAGAATTCTATTATTGTATGAGTTCCATTTCGCCATTTTGTTGATAATTACAAAATAAGGTAGGATTAAAGTGATATTGGGACATTTCGAATTACAAGACATGTTAGAATCGAACTGCACTGATCAAGTACGTTTGTTTTTTTTTTTTTTTATTCTATCGACATTTTTTCTACTTCGTCTTTAAACTATGTAATAAACAATTTTCTCCTCTCAACTTTTTGTTTTGCAAAATTAATTCAGTAGGAAACACCGTAACTGTTGCGTAGTAATAATCGATGCGTTAGTGAGTTCTTTGTATCAACATTTTGTGAAATATTCTTATACCTATCAATGGGAATGAAATAGATAAAAAGTACACAGTAAGCATCACATCATTGATCGTAAATTGCATATGTAACCGGGGGGGACTATTTAACCAAACCATGCTATAAAAAATAAAAAAATAAAAAAACTATTTAATACAACCATGACAATATTTGTTATTTTCAAGGCTATTTATTATCCATTGCAGACCAAAAGGAAATAAGGAGCAACACAACAGGGGTGGCCCTCCCTCAATTATTTTCCTCACACTCTATTTGGGAGAAAGTGGAACACCCTCCACCAGGAGTCCACCTTCACTTATTTGGCTACAAAGACATGAAAATAGAAATCGTTGAACTAAGTGGGGAAGACCACCCAAAAACGAACATAAAATCAAAAGCAAATTAGAAGATCGAATTATTCATTTGTAGGGAGCAATATGGTTTTTGAGGGCTTCACGGTGTCCTTATCCTTGAGGAAGTTCATGTACCATTTAGCCGATCCCTTAGGATACCTTGTGAACTTTCCATCTCTGTACTCGATATAGATCATTCCAAAACGGACAGTGTAACCAGAAGCCCATTCGAAGCTGTCAAACAGCGACCACACAAAATAACCGTTTACCTTAGCGCCGTCACTGCCAAAATAAGATTTGCACATAAGTTTTTATATTTTCATTATTACTTGATCAAAACACTAGAGAGAGAGAGACAAAAAGTTATTCGAGTGAGTACGTACTCAATTGCTTCCCGAAGGCAACGGAGATGATCAATGAGGTAATTTGTCCTCATTTCATCCACTCTTGCTTCTGTAAATCTGTTTTTTAAACTACTCTCTTCGCCCAACCCTACAAATGAAAGGGAATAATATTTAGGACGCAACCAAGAGAGAGAAATCCCTTCTACTAGTTCTATATGGATTGGAATTATCATTTCTCCACACTAATGAAAATTTTGAGGAAAAAAATTACTCAAATATATAGATAGGGGAGTAAATTGATCACTTACCATTCTCTGTGATATAAATAACCGGATTTTTGTACTTTTTCTTTGTGTACATCATAACTTCATAAATTCCTTGTGGGTACACGTAGATCCAACCACAACTAGCCTGCAACATTATTTTCAAAAAAAGATATCTTAATTTCAGAACTAAACATTAATTTGTTTATACTAATAGAAGCTAGTTTTTTTTTTTTTGAACAGTAAAGAAAAAAATTAGGAAATTGAAACCAAAGGAGGTGATAAGCGCCAAAATATACATATTTTGGCCCTCCAATCTATATTTACTAGCCTTTTATATTTGTTAATTGGTATTTATTATGCGTTTTTATGTTTACAGGTTGCTTGAGCTCGATTTTCATGATTTTTGGGTAAAGATGGAAGTTAGCAAAAGTTTTGGATTGAAGTGCGAAATGCATTAGAAATTTGGTGGTCAATTTAATATTAGACAAAATCCTAAGGGACCACTATGTAATTAATGCATGCGGTTCCTACAAAATCAACCATTAACCTACTGGAAGCGGCAGCTTTTGTAAAGGGGACTTTTTCCCACGGAGAAAAGAACGAACGGGGCTGCCGTGGACGCAAAAAGATTCGGGGGCTGCCAAGACCGGGAGCTACGCTGGGATATCTTCTTGGATTCTCACGTGCGCCGAAAGAGAAGAGGGGGCTGCCGAGATCAGGAGGTGTTGTTCCGAATATTGTTTATGCAGTTTTAGATCTTACGTTTTCACTTCTGTTTCTTTTCCTATCAAGTTATTTGAAATTTTGTTCAATTACTCGCATTCTGGTAACTCGTTTTAATTTGCATTCTTATTAAAAGTTATTCGTTTATTTTTGTTTGGTTTGGATCTCTTATTTATTTTTCATATCGAATAATAGAAGCATGTTTCAATTTAGGGTTTCATTTGTTTCTTGTTTAATGATTAGTGAGTAATTGTATAGGTAGAGTCGCGGGGTGATTAGCACATTGTGACTAGTCCGGACACTGCTCTTGTTTTCAAACAATGAATCAAATGATTTTAGATTGGAAAATAGTTCCCGCGGACGAACCCGGGCATCGTCGGAGCCCATGTGAACGGAAGAATGGGGGTCCAAAACTCGTTCTTCGCTGCGCATGGGTATATGGCGACCATTGGATCTCGCATCTTGCGGGGTATTTTTTTTATATCTAGAATTAAACGTTTTTAAGAACTCCGAATAGAGCAGGTTAAGCTGGACTAGTTACAAGTGCTATGAACTCTATGACTGTATCTCATTTTAATTTTCTGAAAAAGTACAATCAATTTCTAGATTTTAGTTAATCTTTCATCAATCAACAAGGGGTGGCTACCTAAGAGCCCATTTAAATTATAACAACCTGAGTTTTTAGTTAGCACGCATCACCGTCTTTGTGGATTCGACTCCGGACTTACCGGGTATTATGTTACGTCGGTCTCCGCCCTACGCTTGGGGCAACCCATTATTTTAGGACTAGGAAATTGTCAAGCAGGAGGTTAGAATGGATAAAGGACAAGTATATAAATCTATAAATCGGCATCACAACTGAAGGATAGCATCATAACGAGGTTGTCACCAAATCTCACGAGAAACGTATGCCATATGCAAAGTCATATTTTTTGGTGAACTTTTGATTGAAGTTTATATATATAGAGGCCTGACCTGTGGACCAATCGGAACCCCATTCCGCACAGCTGGAAAAATCATCACATACCACCAACTTAGTATAAGTATTGGAAGTAAGTTTAATTAATGATTGAATAAGAACTTAATCACTGCATAGTTGATAAATATTCTGGGCTTACTTGTGTACTTAACCTTAGGATCTGTGGTGTAGCTTAACTTTTCAACGTGACTGTTTGACGCATCTGATACATACCGGGCAGTATAGTAATTCACTCCGATAAAATCATATGATCCTTTCAGTTTCTCAGATTCAGTATGTGAGAATTCGGGTAGTCGGTTCCCAACAAATTTTTTCATGGATTTCGGATAATGACCATTTACCACTGGATCCATAAACCTGATCAAACACAAACAAGTACAGACATCAAGGAATCATAAATATAATGCTATATCAACTGCATGTACGTAAATGCAATCTCATAAAAACAAAACCGCGTTAAACTACGGTGCATTGCAAAATAAAAACAAAACTACTAACATATACTGTATACTCTTTCCTTCCTTCCTGTTCTAGCTAGGTTTATTTATTTTTATTTTATACGTGAAAAAGGTATGAAGTGCCCCCCATGGCCAGTAAGCTAGAGTTCTAATAAGCCTTGCATGCCTTTATTAAATACTGCCACCGTCCGTGTTTGTTAGTTCACGAACATACTTTTTTTCATCCCTCAATAGTTATCCATATTTGAAAGTCAATAAGTATATTGTAGTATCAATTGTACTCTTTTACCCTTGTATTCAAATATTGAATTAATTGATCGAAGGGTAAACTTGAAAAGACATGAATTGTACAAATCAATCATGATGTTCCCTAAAAAGGGTGAAAAATACGGACGGAACAAGTATGAGAATTATTTTATTTTTTTCCCTAAAAATACAAGTAGTACTCACTCACCATCCAAACATGAAATCTAGTGCTCGTTCTGCAGCATCGATATCAGCTTTTGAATTAGTGTAAGGCTCCATCCAGTGTACCGCATTAGTGATTCCAATCTTCCCCTTTTGACATGCCTATTGATCAAATTAACATATTCAATTCATCAGAGCCATTCCAAATCTCTCTAATAAACCTTAAACTTTGAGATGAGACAGCAATTACTAACAATTAGATGACACAAAATTAATCAGTCAATTGAGTTTTTATCAATTAATTCAAATATCATTCTAGTGTGGGACCCTAAAGTAAAACCGATCGAACCTGATAGTTTTTCCTATAGAGATCTACTGCAGCTGCATGAGCAAGAAGAAGGTTGTGCGCGACTCTGTAAGGTTCTGTAGCAGGATTCCCATTGTCGAATGGCTCCGATGAAGTAATTGTACAAGATCGATGCGACAGCTCGAAACTCCATGTGCTATCTTCTGCCGAAGATTTAAGAGGCGTTGCGGCAGTAGCGCCTCGACCTGGTGCTGACGCACCAGTTACATACCCACCGTTACTGAACCACCATGGCTCATTTAGTGTGATCCAATGTTTCACTCGATCACCAAACTCCCAAAAGCAAAGATCCACGTAGTCACAAAAGTCGTCCCTAACATTTGATAGACCACCAAATTAAGCTCATCTGAGTACTTCAGCTAATAATACTCATTAATTACATCTATCATGAGGTGGATAGCTAAATAGAACCGGATTCGATCACTTACACTATTTTAGAACTTAGAAAACCGCCATATGCATCTTCCAAAGCTTGGGGAACGTCCCAATGGAACAGAGTCACAAATGGTGTTATACCTACGTACGTACATACACCAATATAAATTAATTAAGTTGGCATGCATGCATTCAAACTTTTCGGGATTAAATGAAAACGTCATGATTTACTATTCGTATCAAAATCCATTGAGATGATTAATTAAGTTGAGACATAATTACCATTTGCTAAAAGATCGTCAATCAGATCATTGTAAAACTGAATCCCTTCCTTGTTAATACCCAGGTTTAGCTGTCCACCTGACAATTGCATTATGGAATTACTACTACATTAGAAACATGCTTAAGAAATTAAATTAAATACTACAGTTAAACTGGTTGAAGGAATCCATAAAGTGATTGCAGTTAATTAAAGCCAGCAAAAAGTACTTAAAAACAATTAAATCTTACTAGGCAAGACTCTGGACCATGAGATTGAGAATCTAAAGGCCTCCAAACCCATTTTCTTCATGATCTTCACATCTTCCTACAATATTTCATATATTCCAAAACCAAAGGGCGATAAAAAAAAAAAAAAGAAGAAAAAGACATTATTGCCATCACGATTCGTTCTTCGTAGTGATAAATAGAACTGCATAGACTACCCACCTATAAAATTCAAAACAATGTACCTTGAATTGATGATAGAAATCAATTCCCATGTTTCCATTACTGCCATCACTGATCCTACCTAGCATTTCACCATGAATATCCAAAAAGATGGAAAGATGATTATTGCTAATTAATAAGAGCAAGGGCCTAACTAATTGTTCAAAAACTAGCTATTAGCTGTCTTTGCAGCCGATTTGCATGTTAAATAGTTGATAGTGTATTTTTTTTTTTTGAACAACAAAAACAGATTTTATTAATCTTTGAAAACAAATTACAAAGATTAAAAGATCTAAGCACGAGGCATCAAACCAGAGGAAGAGAAAACTTGCCACAAGAAATGCAACTCCTCACTCCGGCAATCACTTACCAAGCAAGACCCTCAGGGTTAGAATTGGTTAGCTATTCTATGGACACAAGTGAGAGAGAGAGAGAGAGAGAGAGAGATTACCAGGCCATCTCTTGGTGAAATCATCCCAAATGCTTGTGCCACGACCCCCTTCGTTTGCCGCGCCTTCAAACTAAGGAAAAACACCAAAACCAAACCGTTTATCTCTATATTAGTAGAAGTAGAACGGTACTCTATTTCAATGGAGAAAGCTACTGGTTAATTGGGACAGAAGCAAATGAAAAGTGTGCTCCCAGTTCTTTTGTTTTTCTTTTGTTTTGTTCTTTTTTTCATTTAATACATGATTACGCATGGTTAAATTAATGTACACAGTACACATGCAATTGATACGTGTATTCTATGCAAAACTAATTACTTAGTCTATCCCCTATTCTTGGTTCTTCTGTCCTTTCCAAATGTCGGTCCCACAATATCTATGGTCTGTTTCGAAAAATAAAAGAAACATTTTTTTTTGTTAATTTCCCGACACTATCCAAATGCAATGGAGAAGTATGCTCCATGCAAAACTAATGACTCACTCCGTTCTTCTTGGTTCTTTTGTCCTTTCAGAATGTCCCCGCAATATTGTCCATTTTGAAAAATCAAAGCAGCAACTTCTTTTTTACTTTCCGAGACTATCCAAAGGTACTTATACCCATCTTGGTCGTATCCCTTATCTGCTAACGAATTCCTTTCCCTTTGCTCATAAAATATTATAACTTCTATAAAAGACCTAAATACTAAGAGACAGAGAGAGTACCTGAAAAGCAGCCGATGCTGCGCCAAAAACAAAATCATCAGTGAAAGAGGCACGATGGATTAAAGGAAAGCCATTGCCAACAATTGGCAAATGCTTTTCATTAGCATAGCCATTGCCTTGACCCTCCATTGCTTACAAATAATATATAGCACTCTGTTTTTTTACTGAAGACAAAGAAGCTTATGCATATATAGCCAGTAGTGTTGTGGGTTTTTTTGTACTTACAAACTTGGGTTTATATAGGAGGGCAGGAGTGCCCCCAACCCCATCTTTGACTCTGGAATTCCGGCTAAGGAGCGTAACTCATTGGTTAGCCCATCGTAGTGGCCCCATTCGGCCGTTCCCTCCGCCGCATGGCAAATGACGTCGGGAAACTACCATTCTATCTTTGCATGTGATTCAATGTTGTGAACAATTAATGTAAGTGCAAGTTTTTTTCATATGAGTTACTTCAATGTTGAAGATTGTTCAACGATACTGCAGGCGCCTTTCATATTTAGGGTGAGGTTGGCTTATTCACGAAGACTCCGTGAATTTCTTATTCATGGAGTAGAGCGGCCTCGGCCGACCATTTTGGTTTTAGACAGCCTGGATTTAAATGGGACATCTCCACTAATTTCCGGTTTTGAGATGGATATAAAGTTTGTACATGGTATCAGAGCGGGGCCCTTTCCACCCCATATTTAAAAAAAAATTACAATCCACACTCTGTGATGATAGACCAACAAAAAGGATGCGCAATGCTAGGACTCGCCTCAAAAGCGGCTGCAAATGGGGGGGGGGGGGGGGGGGGGGGGGAGGATTGCTAAGATATAAAGTCTCATATTGCTCAGGAGTGAAATTGGTGATCACTTAATAACATTTGGGACCTCTCCACTAATTGCCAATTAATTTTGAAATGGATATAAAGTTTTTACACTCTAATTACTAGTGTAAGAACCAAAAAAGAGAGTTTCATACAATCTGATGTGCAGCGATGACCAATGATATGTACCCATAATTGGGCTCTTTATAAATAATTGGATGGGACATAGCTGTTTCGATTCCCCGTCATTAGAAAGTCAAATGTTCAATGGGTATGGTGAATGATCGACGAACACTCGGTATGATGTAATCAGGCAATGGGTAGGGTTGCAAATGATCAAATTATTTTCAACGAGCTCGAAGCTCGGATAAAAAAAAACTATTTTCGAACTCGAGTCAATAGGTAAACGAACGAGCTCGAACTATTTTGTTCAGCTCATTTCAAATGCGAGCTGAGCACGAGCTACAACTCGGCTCGAAGAGCTCGCCCAGGCGCCCATATACTACATTGTTCGTACTAAATATCCGTAATAATGTTTAATTTTGTGGACTAGAAAGTTACACGACAAATATCTGCCAAGTGTTGGAGTTCTGTGTCCGCACATCTCGCATTGTCGAGTGGTGTCATATTTAATTCGTGTCAAAAAGTGGTTTAATTATCTAAAACCCTCTAACTTTGTATCATGTTAACAAATTATGTCCACAATTACCGCCCATTAATATACTTCGTCTGTATTAACTTTTGTGGGCTACAAATTAAGTTCGACCCGTACGATAAACAGTTGCCAAGTGCCAGGGTTGTTGTAGCAATTACTCCTACCAAAATGGCTGGTGAGTCTCTACGACAAGTCACAAGTTCTAAATTGAGAATTTAAGGTTTTCTTACAAAGTCCGTGTTAAATATTCACTTTTACTACAGCAATGGTTGGTGAGTCTTTTTCCTATTCGATTTAGGAGAAAACTTTACATCCAACTCGAAAGGACGCAGATTTCTTCTTACTCTGATAGGAGAAGTTTCTTCAACTTCAAATATATGGCAACCTTTCGTTGACCCAAGTTTCTTTCTCCATAAAATTCCAATTTCATCTACCTAGCTTCTACCTAACAGAAGTTCACCCAACCCATATTCCATCGGTAATTAATCATTTTCACCGTTAACTCCTACAATTCAATGTCCTATTTTTTAGGAAAGCTCCTCCGAGATAGGAAATTAGAATCCTATTATTCTACGAATAGATTACCCTATACATGCACCTAGCATTATGGATTCTAATGTAAATAAAGAAATCAATTCAAGCTGGATCTCTAAAACTAAACCCTAATTAACCATAATAGGAGTACATCGATCGGATCACTTTTGAACAAAAAACTAACTAGTTACGCTTGGTATATATTGTGACTGTGACTAAGGTTAGTGTTGCTCTAGAACTTTTATGACCACCTCCCTTCTAGACGTTTATTGAGCCTTTCTGAGTACATAACAGCCTATCGCTAGCTAGCTGTTGATTACAAACCATTAGGACCAATTCTGGACCCAAACATTGGGCTTGAACCAGCTGCTTTCTGGGCTTCCCATCAGGGCACTATCTCAATTATGTCGGCACAAACCATTGGACCAATCAAGCAGGAAGGCCCTTTATTTTTATTTTTTTAAACTTTTATCCCCTAAACTATTTCTACTCTGTCCTTAAACTATGTAACAAACAATTTTGTCCCCTTAACTTCCCATTCTGCAATCTATTTCGTCTAAAATTGTACGAAATAGATTGCAATCAGAAAGTTTGAGGGACAAAATTATTGTTTATATAGTTTAGGGGACGGAGACGGAGTAGACAAAATGCGAATAGTATTTTAACGAATAAAAATAAAGTTAACTTAATAGGAAACGTCGTAACTGCTACGGAGTAATGATGCATTAGTGAGCTCTTTGTATCAACGTATTGTGTGATGTTCTCATATCTATCAATGGGAATGGAATATACTAGATAAAAGTGGGAATGGAATACTAGATAAAAGTACACTGCAAGCATTACATCATTAAATGGAATACTATTTAATCACACCATGCTATAAAGGGTCAATCTAAAACATATTACGATTTTGCGCATCAATATTTAACAATAGAATCTAATTTTTTACGTAACTATACGTTTCTATAACTTGGGTTGTTTATAAAATAACGGTTTTGCTAACAAGTGCCCCTGGGACACAAGTTAAGGTGTATTAAATATGAAATACTCTCTAACAATAAGATTTCATTACTATTAATGCGTAAAAAAAAGTCAACAACAATATAAATACATATACTTACTCCACTATTTTAGCTCATAATTAATTATCATACCATAATGATATATCTAGTATTTTTTGCAAATAACAAATATCCAATTAAATTGTGCTTACAAAATGTTAACCATAGTTTTGTTTTAGCCCAATACACTGACAAACTAACTAAGATGTTCAGGATTCAATTTTTCACAAAATCCTAAAAGAGAAATTGAATTCCTCTTATAGATCCAGAATAAAGTGATCACATGCGTAAGAAAAAACCAAAAGAAATGAAACGAAAAGGGGAAAAAAAAGAAAGAAAGAGAGTAAAGAAGTTGCAACTGGCTCTTGATCTCTCCATCTTACCATTGTTTTTGTTTGTGTCAAAACTGTAATGCATAAAAGCCTTGTACCTTGCACATGCATGGTACAAAGATTTTCTGCACTTCAAAACTACCCGTGTAATTGAGGGGTAGCTCTCCCTCAATTATTTTCCTAACACTCCATTTTGTTGGGTGGGTATAGAGAGACTCAATTTTCCTCACTCAAACACACACTACTTTTATTGAACTTTAAACAAACACAAGCAAAATTACAATTCAATCACTCATACTCTCACAGGTCTCCTCTCATACATACTTTCATCTCACACACAAACTCATACTCTCTCTCTGCTCTCTTTTCTTCTCTTTTACCCACACTTTGAACACAATACAAAGATATACTTATTTATGCAATACACACAACATGCACCTGCACAGCTCAACACTCTCAATACTTCCCAATTGCCTTCTTCAATACCAAACAAAGCCAACTCTCTCTTTACTAGCCTGGACCCATCTAACATGCTCCAGTTGGAACACCCTCCACCAGGATTAATGGAGTCCATCTTCACTTATTTGGACAAAAACACACGAAAACAGGTTGAACACAGTAAGTGGGAGGACCACCGAAAGACGGCACATAAAATCAACAGCAAAGAAGAATTATTCATTTGCCGGGAACAAGAAGTTGTTTTTTGGGGGCTTCGGCGTCCTTATCCTTGAGGAAATTCATGTACCATATGGCCGATCCTTTCGGATACCTTGTGAAATTTCCATCTCTGAACTCAATATAAATCATTCCAAAACGATTAGTATAACCAGCAGACCATTCGAAGTTGTCAAACAGCGACCACACAAAGTAACCCTTCACCCTAACGCCGTCGCTGCCAAAATAAATAAGATTTGCACATGAAATAAGGTTTTTATATTTTAGTTATTACTCGAAACAGATCTTATACAAAGTTATTGGAGTGAGTACGTACTCAATTGATTCCCGAAGGCAACGGAGATGATCAATGTGGTAATTTGTCCTCATGTCATCCACTCTTGCTTCTGTGAATCTGTTTTTTAAAATACTCTCTTTGCCCAACCCTACAAAAAAGGGAAGGATATTTAGGACCCAACCAAGAGAGAGAAATCTCTTCTAGTTCTTTATCATTTCTCCATAGTATTGAAAATTCTAAGGAAAAAAATACTCGATAGATAGGGGAGTAATCACTTACCATTCTCGGTGATATAAATGACCGGGTTTCTGTACTTTTTCTTTATGTGCATCATAGCTTCATAAATTCCTTGTGGGTACACGTAGAGCCAACCACAACTAGCCTGCAACATTATTGTCAAAAAAGCCAAGAAAAAAAAAACATTATTGTCAAAAAAAGATACTTAATTTCAGAACTAAACATTCTTTTACTAAAAGAAGCCAGGTTTTTTTTTTTTGTTTTTGTTTTGAACAGTGAAAAAAATTCAATAATAACAGAAGAAGGTTACAATAGATAAAGGACAAGTATATAAATCGACATCCCAACGAGATTGACACTCAAATCTCACGACAAATTAACATATGCCAGATGCAGTACAATCCTATTTTGGTGAACTTGTGATTGAAGTTTATATAGCTAGAGGCCTGACCTGTGGACCAATCGGAACCCCATTCCGCACACCTGGAAAAATTATCACATACCACCTTAGTAAAAGTATTAATTGGAAGTTAGTTTAATAAGAATTTACAGAGTTATAGTTCTGGGCTTACTTGTGTACTTAACCTTAGGATCTGTGATGTAGCTTAACTTTTCAACGTAACAGTTTGATGCATCTGCTGCATACTGGGTAGTATAGTAATTTATTCCGAGAAAATCATACGATCCTTTCAGTTTCTCAGATTCAATATCTGAGAATTCGGGTAGACGGCTACGTACAAGATTCCTCATGGATTCCGGATAACGACCATATACAACTGGATCCAAAAACCTGATCAAACACGTACGACATCAAGAAATCATAAAATGCAATATAAACTGGAAATGCAATCTCATAAAAATAAAACCGCGTTCAACGTCTATGGTGCATTTTTGAAAATAAAAACAAAACCAACACATTCTTTCCTTCTTTTCTAGCTAGGTTTATGCCTTGATTTAAGTATGCATTTTCCCTTGCTAGAATGTAAGTAGTACTCACCATCCCAAACAGAAATCTAGCGCTCGTTCTGTAGCATCGATATCAGCTCTTGAATCAGTGTAAGGCTTCACCCATGGTACAACATTAGTGATTCCAATCTTCCCCTTTTGGCATCCCTATTAATGACCAAACATGTTCCATATTCAATTAATTCATCAGAGCCATTTCCAAATCTCCAAAAACCTTAAATATTGAGATGAGATGAGATAGCATTTAATAAATTAGATGATATTGCAAAAGTCGATGATTTTTTAATCAATTCAAAAACTATAGGTTATCATACTAGTGTGTCCTGAACGTAAAGTAAAACTGAACCTGATAGTTTTTCCTATACATGTCTACTGCAGCTGCATGAGCAAGAAGAAGGTTGTGCGTGACTATGTAAGGTTCTGTAGCAGGGTTCCCATTGTCAAATGGTTCCGATGGAGTACTTGTATTTGATCGATGCGAGTGCTCGAAACTCCATGTGCTATCTTCTGGCGAAGACTTAAGAGGCGTTGCGGCAGTAGCACCTCGACCTGGTGCGTTCGTGCCAGTTGCATACCCAAACTTACTGAAGCTCCATGGCTCATTTAGTGTGATCCAATATTTCACTCGATCACCAAACTCCCAAAAGCAAAGATCCACGTAGTCACAAAAGTCGGCCCTAACATTTGATAGACCACCAAAGCTCATTTGATTACTTCAGCTAATTAATCATCCTCGTTAATTACAATATCTATGAGGTGGATATATAGCTAATTGATAAAATCGGATTCACTTACACTATTTTAGAACTTAGAAAGCCGCCATATGCATCTTCCAAAGCTTGGGGAACGTCCCAATGAAACAGAGTCACAAATGGTGTTATACCTACGTACGTACACCAATATAAATTATGTTGGCATGTGCCCATACAAACATTTTGAGATTAAATGAAAACATGATCAATTTACTATAATTCGTATCAAAATCCATTAAGATCATGATTAATTTGAGAGACATAACCATTTGCTATAAGCTCGTCAATCAGATCATTGTAAAACCGGATCCCTTCCTTGTTAATACCCAGGTTTAGCTGTCCACCTGACAATTGCATTATACTATACATTAGAAACATGTCCAAGAAATTAAATACTACAAAGTACGGGACCCCATGGTTGAAGAAATGTTAAAAGCAATTTCATAAATTGGTGTTATTTGCAATTCCACAAGTGATTGCATAAAGCCAGCAAAAAGTACTGAAAGCAATCAAATCTTACAAGGCAAGATTCTGGACCATGAGATCGAGAATCTAAAGGCCTCCAAACCCATTTTCTTCATGATCTTCACATCTTCCTACAATTTCATGTGTTCCAAAACCAAAGGGCGATTTAAAAAAGACGTTATTGCCATCATTATTCGTAGCATATACTATATGATAAATTGAACTGCTTAAACTCTACCTATAGAATTCTGAACAATTAATGTACCTTAAATTGACGATAAAAATCAACAGCCGTGTTTCCGTTACTGCCATCAGTGATCCTACCTGCCATTTCACCATGAACATCCAAAAAGATGTAAAGATTGCTATTACTAAATAAGAGCAAGGGCCTAGCTAATTGTTGAAAATCTACCTATTATCTGTACATGTTATGCAGATTTGCATGTTAAATACTTGGTAGTGTTTTTTTTTTTTTAACAGCAAAAAGAATTTTGTTAATCTCTGAAAATAAATTACAAAGATTAAAAGCATTAAGCACGAGGCATCAATCCAGAAGAAGAGAAAACCACAACCACAGGAAATGCAACTCCACACTCCAAGAATCACATGCCGGCCAGTCCCTCGGGGTTAGAATTGGTTTGTTATTTCTATGGACACAAATGACCCAACCATCTAGAGCGAGAAAGAGAGATATATTACCAGGCCATCTCTTGGTGAAATCATCCCAAATGCTTGGGCCACGACCCCCTTCCTTTGCCGCGCCTTCATACTAAGAAAAAACACCAAAACCAAACAGCTTATCTCTATATTAGTAGAAGTAGGAAGTTCCTCTCTTGAAGATTTTTGTTTTTGTGTTGTTTTGTTCTTTCTTTTGTGATTTATCGATGACTAAGCATGGTTTAATTAACGTACACATGCAATTGATATGTGTAACAATGTGTTCCATGCAAAACTAATTACTCAGTCTCTCCCCCATTCTTGGTTCTTCTGACCTAAATACTACGGGACAGGGAGAGCACCTGAAAAGCAGCTGATGCTGCACCAAAAACAAAATCGTCAGCGAAAGAGGCACGATGGATTGAAGGAAAGCCGTTGCCAATTGGCAAGTGCTTTCCATTACCATAGCCATTGCCTTGAGCCTCCATTGCGTATTTTTTGCAAGTAATAGCACTCGTTACTGAAGACAAAGGAGCTTATGTATAGCTTGTAGTGTTGTGGGTTTTTCTGGAGCTTACCAAATTGGGTTTATATAGGCGTGCAGGAGTATAGCATGTGATTCATGCATGTGAACAATATATGTACGTGCATGTTTTTTTCAAATGAGTTACTTATTTTTCTTTTTCTTTTTCTTTTTTCGTAAAACAGGAACATATTAATATTCTCCCTCCGTCCCCTTTTAAAAGTCCAGTATTCCATTTTAGGCTGTCCCTTAATAAATGTCCATTTTGTAAAATTAGTGGGTAAAAATTAGTACATTTTCTATTTTGTCCCTAAAAGTATATTCCATTTTGAAAAGTTAATAAATAAAAATATATTGATGATGTCTCCACAAATAGTAAATAGGGAAAGTAGCGGAAAAAGTTAATGTGAAATGTGTAATGATAATGTTTTCTTAATAAGTTAGAGTTACGAAGTAGGACATTTAAAAAGGGACAGAGGGAGTATTATAGAAAGAAAGGACCTACGATAGTCTAGGGTATTCGACCCCATTTAAGTCATCACAAAGTTGCAAATTAATGCAAACCGTAGCACAATCAAAAACCTGAAAATCTAAAGTATCAATTTTTTTTTTTTTTTTGCTCAGCAAACGGAACTTTCTATTAAACTCGAATGGGTACATCGATGAGAAAGCAAAAAGTACAAAGATCTATCCAACCAAGATTGGATAAAACACTTCACTACTCACTCTACACCTTCACTTTTCAAATCTCATCCAAATGACCTTTAAAATCCTCCACTGTATAAATCTTGATGTCAAACTTAGCCTTCATCCACATGACTACTCTAGTTTTAATTAAATCCACCACTTTCGAAACCTGCGTTGTTGCCCTATTGAAGATATAGCCATTCCTCATTAACCAGATGAACCAAAGCGTTGCAAATAAACAAGCTTCCCAGATATTTTTCTCCAAGTTTCGAAACCTATTCCCAAACCACCAAAGCGCTAGCTCTGCTATTGAGGATGCATAGATCCACTGGATGTTCCACCAATCCAAAACTTCTTACCACACCACCCACAAAAATCGACAATGTAGGAGCAGATGTTGAGGTGTTTCCACATGTAAAGCACACAGGGGGCACACTGCCAATTGAATCTCCGAAATTAAGTTTTCTATCGTGAAGTACCTACCTTGTTGCAACTCTATCTTGAATGGCCATCTATGAGAAAATTTTCACTTTAGGGAGGCTCAGATTCCTCCACAACGAACCCAGTAAAGTTGCTTGACAATTTTCTAGTCCTAAAATAATGGGTTGCCCCAAGCGTAGGGTGGAGACTGACGTAGCATAATATCCGGTAAGTCCGGAGTCGAATCCACAGAGACAATGATGTGTGCTGACTAAAAACTCGAGTTATTACTTATTTAAACTGGCTCCTTATTAGGTAGCCGCCACCCCTTGTTGATTGATTGAGATTAACTAAAACCTAGGAAATTGATTGTACTTTTCAAATAATTAAAGAAGGTACGGTCGTAGGGTTCATAGCACTCACAACCAGTCCGGATTTACCTGCTCCATTCAGTGTTCTTAAAAACATTTAACTTTAGATTGAAAAAGATACCCCGCAAGATGCGAACCCTAATGGGCCGTTTACCCATACGCAGCAGAGAATGAGTTGTGGACCCGCATTCTCTCGTTCACATGGGCTCCGACAATACCTGGATTCGTCTATGGGAAGTATTTTACCAATCTAAAATTCTCTTTTTCATTATTTGAAAATAGGAGCAGTGCCCAGGCTGGCAACGGTGTGCTAATCACCCCGCAACCCTATCCATACGACTACTCACTAATCATTGCGCAATAAACAAAAGAAACCCTAACTTGAAACATACTTCTATTAATTGCTCGGGATATAAAATAAACACAGGATCTAAGTTAAATAAGAACAAACGAACAATTTTGATAAAAAGTGAAAATCAATACGAATTATCGAAATGCAAATAATTGAATAAAACTTCAAATAACATGAAGGAAAGAGAGCTCGAAGAAAAACTAAACTATATTAATGGTAGCCCGGTCCGTAGTTCCACAGTCGGCAGCCCCGTTCTCGTTTTCTTTTCTTCGGTCGAAATATCCCCTTTTTCAAAAGCTGTGAGCAGCTTTTCTCTCATAAGCCTCCCACTCCAAAAAAAAAACTCTATTCCTAGGTTATGTCAAAATTGAGATTACGGGCTCCACCTTTGGTCCATCTAATTGTGAATTATTGGGCCCACAGCAATTCCATTTGATTTCACTTGATTGATCCGAACGGCCGAGTATCAAACACCCTTTAATATTTCAATTTCGCATATTCTTTTATCAAATCTTCCAAATACCTACAACACAAAAATTAAGCATTAAAATATCAAGTAATAAAATAAATAGATTTAGCAATGATAAATTAAGGGGCGCTTATGTGAACATTTACGCGCCTATTAAAAGTATTCCAGGATTGTGTCTGGATTTCCCACTGCCTATCTACCGATTTTACAGAGAATACTTTGTTTGCTGTCCAAATCCACTATAATGAATCAATCCTCTCCACTCCCAGCTGCCTCATCAAGTACTTGCAATCATGAATAATATTACTCGACCTGTGATGCGGTTGGTTTAGACCCAAAATAAGTTGAATAGCTGCCAAAGCATGCATTTCCAAACAAATTAGTTGCTGCAGTGGAGATTGGAGGGAGCCGAGTCCCTGTAGTGCCCATTTTGGCCTGTAAATTGCAGCGCTCCCAAACTGTGTCGTTTGGGGCATGTTAGGCTTGTAGACAAGCTTCCAACGTTTTGTCGACTTATGTACCTGTCAACTTTTTTATCCCATACATCACAACTGTGATACAATCAATGAAAACTTGCTCCAAAAACAGATCAATCCCAAGGCTTATATATTGCTAGCCGATCCCAAAAAAAAAGATTATACATTTGCCAACAAATTAATAATGTAAAAACACTACATGTTTCATCTCTTTTCACTAGAAATATTTTTCCAAGAAAGACAAATAGATCCTTCTTCAAAAGAAAAATAAATAACTCAAAAAAATAATCATCATGCAAGACTGACTCAGCTCAGAATACATAAGGAAAAAAAAATGCAACAATGGCTTTCTCTGTAACTGAAGGGGCTTCCTTATTTCTCTGTAGCTTAAGGGGTGATGGTAACCACCATATTTTTCTAATGATTTTAAAGAAGAAAATTGAAAGAATAAATTATTACTTTTAGTCAATTTAGAAATTTTGGTCGTCACCATTGGTATCAGAGCTTAAGAAACAGATCTTATATGGGATGAGTGGGTGATTTTAACAAAAAAATTGTATTTTTATCATAGTGTGCAGCGTAAGCGTGATTTTATGAAATGAAACTATTTTAATCAAAGTGTGCGGCAGAAGCGTGTTTTTGTTTAATAAAAAATAGATATCTTGAATCGAAAAATTGCGAGAACGAAAAAGTAAGTTAGGGAGATTGTAATTAATACCCCGGCCGCTCTTTCTAATGTTTTTAAAGAAGAAAATTTATTATTGTATTTTAGGCGATTTAGAAATTCGGATTGTCACCGCGTAGCAATTTGATATTATTAATTTGTTGGAAATATAAAATATTAGTATAATTCTTGGTATTATTATGTTATGGATCAAATTTGTGATAAAGTTGTGAGGTTTGTAACAGAGTTGTGATGTATGGGATAAAAAAGTTGACAGGTTCATAAGTCAACAATAAGTTGAAAGCTTGCCTACAAGCCTAACATGCCCCAAACGACACAGTTTGAGAGCCTTGCAATTTGCAGCCCAAAATGGCGCTGCAGGGACTCGGCTCCCGATTGTTGGACGATAGTGCATGCGCCTTCATATTTAGGGCACATGTTTTTGGTTTGTTTAATTTTCCTTTGCTTTATTTCTACTTTGGACCGGTGTACTCAATTTACCGCCTAATCACATCAAAGATAAAGTGGAAAAAAAAGGCACATATAATGCGATCAATGTTTGGGAGCCTTATTTTTTTTATTTTTTGCATTTTGTATTTTCCATTTTTTATTATGGCCAGAATGTATTACAAACAAATACTCCCTCCGTCCCTTATTTTGTGTCCGGTATTTCATTTTGGGTTATCCCTTAATAAGTATCCATTTTGTAAAGTTAGGGGGGTAAAAGTTGGTGAATTGTCTATTTTGTCCCTAAAAGTATATTTGATTTTGAAAAATTAGTGAGTAAAAGTGTAATGATGATGGGTAAGTAGGGAAAGTGGAGGAAAAAGTGATGTGAAAGGTGTAATGATGATGTCTTTTTAATAAGTTGGAGTTACGAAACAGGACACTTAAAAAGTGATGGAGGGAGTAAATCTTTTGAGTTATTAAGACAAATAAATTGAATGGCCCTAGTTATTAGTGTAAGACCCCGAAATGAATCTCACATAATCTGATGTACATCAAATGATGAAGAAGGAGCTTGGGGACCCGCCCATGTGCGTAGTCTTCCATAATTATTCGGCCCCGATTGGATGTTGTATTGGAGGGGAGGCCGTTCCGGTTTCTTAAAAAAGGAAGTTTTAGAAAAGGAAGGTAATTTCAAGCTCAAAAATCACGCGTTTACACAAATAATTTTCCTACCAATATGGATCTTGTTTGATAGATCTCATTAAGATCTTTTAAACGGTGCAAAAAAAATCATAAAATTATTTTTCATTTTCATTATATTTGAGTTTGAAATTTGAAAAAAAGTACTTTTTCAAAAAGAAGGGAAAGTGGAACACCCCCTCATACACCTGTATAAGGGCTTGACATGACGTTTTCTGCGCCGTTTGGATGCCATTTCTGTGGGTGTATTATCTAATCCGCCCTCTTCCCATATCCAGGCTAATCCCCCTTCCGGGGGATAAATTATAGACACCCCCAGGGGTAGCAATAAATTATCCAGCTGAATACACCCGGAATTTTGACCATTCTACCCTTCCTCATCCCCCTCTTCATCTGCCCCCTTTACACACAGAGACACACACACGCAGAGAGAGGGAGAGAGATGATTACAGTGAGAGATTGAGCAGAGCGCCGGAGAGACAGCAGACCGTCGTCGGATATTACATCACCGGAGAGAGTATGACGTTGTCGGGTTCTTCGTCGCTGGACGGATGAGGCAGTAAAGGGGTTCTTCGTCGCCGAACGGATGACTCACAGATCTGAAGAAGAAAAAGCGATCCAGATGTATTGTTGTTGATAACAATAATGAGAAAATTTTTAGGTGATTTGCACCTAGGAAATCAAGGCAATCCAATTGTATTGTGAAAAAATTATCCAGTGCTTTGCACCAAAAAAATGATTTTTTTATTTTTTTAACTATCAAATTAATTAATATATTAGTTAAGGAATTTATTATTAGTTAATAGTGAAAAAATATTTAATTGTATTGGATTTTGTAATTATATATTTAATCTAATCAATAATCTAATTTAACACTACACAAGGGCAAATAAGTCATTTGATAGCTTTTTACATCATACACCCTTCCTTATACACCGAATTTATCCTTCATCCAAACCAAGTATTAATTTATCCCATTTCTTTAATACATCATCCAAACCATCTACTTTTTAATACACCCTCTATAAATGTCACATCAATGTGGGCCCTCCCGTCTTAACTAATACACCGTACTATCTTATACCCCCTTCATAAATAATACACCCAAAACTTATACGGCATCCAATTGGGCCCTAAGTAATTAGTACCGAGATGATCATGAGACTCTTACTAGTCGATGTCTGTGACTCTGATAAGACTATGTGGACCCGCCTATGTACATAATCTATGATAAATAATCTACAATTTAGAATTTGAAATTCAAAAAATAATTAGTTTCCATTTATACACTTATAGGCACATAATTGTTCACATAAGTGCCCCCTAGTTTACCCTTGCTAAGTTCATTTATATTGTTACTCGGAACTTAGTGCTTGATCTTTGTGTTTGTAGGTATTTAGAGGCTTAACATTTCAATGGGCATTGTTATTGCGAAGATATGTTTTGATTTAGTGTTCTATCATTCGAATCATGGTTATATAACTTTCAAGAATTTATTTATAATATTAATTCTTTTCATTATATCTTGTGTATGAATTCCTACATTTTATATACATTCATACAACGGTTCTAATTAATTGTTTTGTGATAACCGAGTAAGATGGGTTATGCTCCGTTAGACGCGTCGTGCTGTTAGACGATCATTGCCATAGAGACATTTCATGCTAGGTGGCGATACTCCGTGCTATTTGGTGATTCATAAAAACCTTCTAGTAATATCATGAGGGCCCACGATATCCGGATTGATTCGAATAATTAACCTTTCTCGTCGCATAGAAACTATTATAATAAGTCGAATGAATTCAAAACCCTAGATCTTTTCTATCATAATCTCTCTCTACTTTTTCATTACTTAAATTTTATTTAGCTTTTAATATTTTAAAAATCAAACAATCAAATCTCTTTTCGAATTGGGTTAGAAATTAATTGAAGCAATCGCAACTTAGTCTTCGTAATCCCTGAAGACGATACTCGGAGTTCTTATCACTATCTTTCTGAGTAATTATTTCGTTTTATAAATTATTTTTAATATAGAAACGACAAGATAATACACCCAATTGCATTTATAGCATTGGGTGTGAATTATCACGTTGGGGTTCCACCACAACATCATTAACGATCATGCTCGAGCATTGGGTGTGAATTATCACGTTGGGGTTCCACCGCAACATCATTAACGGTCATGCTCGAGCATTGGGTGTGAATCATATCGTGTGATGATAATTAGGGACATTAGGGCCGTAGTATGCCCCAAGGGTTAATTTTTGCTTTCGTTGGGTCATAATGCGGCTCATCGTGTTTCTCGTTCATGCTAAAAGGTGATTTCGTGTTTCTCGTTCATGCTAAAAGGTGATTGATCTCACAATATTATTATCAACTTGGAACACATTTTTTTCTGGGGAAAAAAAAAACACTAATGGCTATGAACTTCAGAATTCGCTTCAAGAAAAATGTGTTTTGTTTGTACGGGTCGGTGCATGCCAATATACCTCACCAATCTCATTTTATTATGGACAACGAACTCGACTAGTCTGACAAAATGAATGGTTTGTTGTTAAGAAAACAACAACAAAACGAATGATTTCAATCATAATCATATGTTCGGGGACATGAACCGCATGACTGACATTCGTGTGATGTTCAATCTAAGATTGGGAAAATTCACAATTGCTTTTGTAACTATTTTAATTGGGAAAAGAATTGCATTGTCATCGATGAAGAGAGAAATCAACTCTAATATGAAAACAAATCCTAGCTATTCGATAATTTTTTTTATTTATCAGCAACAGAAACAATTTTATAGATATAAAAATTAAAGGAGATTACAATGAAGAAAACGGACCCAAAGCTCAACGTGATCACTCCTAGGACGAACATCCCAACTGTGTCGCATCCTCTCCCCCGACAATTATATGCCTCCAATTGGAAAGCTATTGGAAAAGTTTCTTTATCTTTGCACCAAGTTCCTTACCTCTTAATTTCAATCTCTTTTATACCAAATCTCCAATAACTTTACAAAATACATCGGTTTGAAGATATCAATTCTTTCGAGCCACGTGAATAGGCCCGTCACTCTCAACGTTATTGGCCCGAAATATTAAGGACAATATACACTGTTTAGGGGCCGAAATATTAGCCCATTTTCTATATACACCACAGAGCAAAATGGAAAGAGTTGAAAGTCGTTTCAATCTGCACCAAAGAAGAGTGGTTGGTTATTCATTGCTTTTGCAACATTGTCACGTGATTTTTTTTCCTTTCCCCATTCGCATTCCCTTCTTCCCCCCTTCACCATTCCATTTCCTCCTAAGCTTTGGACTCTCTCTCTCCTCTGCTTTCACCCTCTCTTGCGGATCTGGGTTAAAATCCTTTTTCTGCCTCTTCGAGTGAGATCTAGATCTATAATTTTTACCACATTTTTGGGTTGACCATCACCAATCTGTGATGGATTTCAAGCTCCAGCTTTCAACAGTTTATGTAGAGGGCAAAGTGTTGGAATATTTTTAATAAAAATAAATATTAGTATTAACTCCTCACCTTTAGTGTTTTACCGTTACAATATTCATGTAGTATTGAAATATTGGTTACAAAATTAAGAGTATTTATGCTCTATTATTATCTCTATATTAATGGCTATTACTCCTATATATATGTGTATCTCATACAAGGGAATGGAGAGAAAAATAGAAAAGACATATACACATATTCATATAGATGTATACAAAGGGAGATACAAACATGATTGTGTGAGAGTTCACATTCTATTTTCTATATTTTCTATGTTGATTGGGCAACTCGGTTCGTGACTCGTTCAAACCTCCCGGTGGTTGTGAACATCGGATGAGGAATGCTTGTGAGCGCTTGGGTTTAATCTTGGGGCTAGTACACTCCAGTGGAACCTTCACGAGGGGAGGAATATTAGCCTTAAGACAGTGACTACATGACTCTCAATCTCACAGGCAACATCTTTCTTACTCTTAATATTTTCATATTGTCTTATTTCTAACTTATTGTATTTCCATATATTATGTGCTCTAATTCTTCTTGTGATAAATAATATTTGTGAATAAAAATCCTAACAAGTTAAGGCTAATATGAAATCCTCGTTGTGAATTTGTGAAGAATAGATCATAGAGAGCAAAACGTAATGACAATGCTTCTCACCTTCCAGTATCAATCATACGCTTCTTGTTTCATGTGTGTTCAAGTAGAAGGTTAACGTTCTAGTCATATTAACTGATCAAAACCATATAACGAAGTAGTTTTGTAAAATCATGTTTTGTCAATGGAATTGTCAATATAAAGGAGCTCGGTTTTTGAACCTTACAACCTTAAGCATAGATGATGCTATTATAGTTCCATGATACACGGTTTCTATACATAAGGGCAAATTTGTTAATTACTTAGAAATAGGTTTTGACTTGCATGTGATTGCATGAATAGGAAAATGTCACATTTTAAATATAGGGTTTTCATACATTTGATGTCTACACTATATGTCTTTGGACAGTAGTCTTTCCATGTTCTAGTCCATATATAATTGTAGATGGCTATGAACATATGTTGTTGGAAAAAAAAATTTACATTTAATGACATGATGGTGGAATCTTATGATACACTTGTCCATTGTGTATAGCTATTAAAATATGAATTCATGGTTATGTACTATTAACCTTAGTTCATAACCAAATATTCTAAGCCACTAGAATTCGGTGCCTCTCTTTGTTTATTGGGAGTAGAAAATTTGTGATTAATAGCTATAGGCACCGGAATGATAATCAACTCATTTAAGTTTCGGTTACTACAGTGAAAGTTATGGTCTAGGCTCTTGAATAATTATAATGACTTCCATTTTATTTAGAACATGATTTATTGTCATTGCACTATTGCAACTTATTTTTTGGACCGTTACATTTTGACAATTCTTGATATGTGCTTTATGGTACATTTATGAGACATTCATATCTTCCAATCAATTTTTGTGTGTGAACAAAGGTGACTCACATTCACATGATATTTGCTAATGGCATTATCTCAATGTTGTATATACTGTGGTGGTCCGTTTAGTGTTGGAAAAAAATGAAAACTTATTAATACAAGAGTTTGGTTGGTTTTATATGTTTTTGCATTATACTTTTTCACCAAGATCCTACGAGTGGAGCAAAGGAAAAAAAGTTATTTGGCTTTCCTTTTTGTAGATGGAAAAACTTAATAAGCTTTGTTTGTATCTTGTTGACTGTTAACAGTCTCACAAAATTATGTTGAGAACGTAACATTGTTATTACTAGTATGTTCAAATTCTCATTCACCAACTCTTTAAACAAAGTTTGAGAATAAATAAAAGGTGGTCTAATAATGTGTGGAATTAAAGGTGAAAAAAAAGTAATAGTTTTGGATTTCCTTGGAAAAGAAACTTGATTTCCGTGGAAAAGAAAATTGGATTCTAGTTTCTAGTAGAAAGATTTCCTTTAGATTTCCTTTCGAAGGGTTGCTAAAACTCTAGGAAATTTGCTAAGTTTCTTATCTTTGTCTAAGTTACATGGGTTGTAGTTATTGCATTTATTTTATGATTGCAATATATTTGTGGACATAGTTATTGGAATTGGTTCATACTCAATAAGAGAAGATAACAGTTTCATGTGAAATGTTAAAGTGGTGGTTGTAAATAAATGTTTTTTTTTTGGACTCCTACAAGATCAACGGATAAGTAGAAGAGTAACTGATAAGACCTCTTTTTATATGTTATAGATGCATACGGGTGATAATTGGCATATAAATATTGCATATTGTGATGGTTACCGACATAAGATTGCTTATCGTAATTAAAAATGCATGATTAATGCTACGTGATTGGATTTATATTGGATTTTCTTGGAAAAAAAAACAGCTTGTGTATTGTTTTATTGAAAGGAAAAAAAAATAAACAGCTTGGGTCATAAGAGGTTCCTTAGATCTAGATTTGAACTTATTTTTTGTTGGTGGAAGTTAGTGATCAATTTTACAGGTTGGAGCCGTGAAATTACTGGTTGATTTCATTTAGAGCGTGGTTATTTTGTAGCTCATGGATTATCATGGTTGTAAGTAAAAGGTTTTGTGTACTTTATGTTGCAAGTATCTATGCATACACCATGAGATTTGATTGGCTTTGTACGGAAAAATGATTGGCTATTCATTTTCCCGTGTAGTAATTGCCCTATTTAAAGTATCTTAATGGTCACCACTGATTTTAGGGGATTTACAAGTGTCATTGTGGGAGTAACTGTTAGTGGTTTTGAAAGGGAAAAAAAAACACTTAATTCGGCTTTCCTTCTAAGACAAAAGGTTTTATTCTAAAAGATCATGTATATTGCACGGTTAAAGGTTAGTATAACTATTTTGCATATGGGTGGTGAATATTTATGTGGCATTCTTTGGGACTTTATCACTTTAGTGCCCAGGTTCTCAAGTTATTTTCTAACAATAGTCTTCACGGTTTTGATCTGTTAAAACCCAGTGGGGAGAAATTATTTTGGTGGTTACTTGTAGAAGTATGGACAAGGATTTCGTGTTCACCATCAGACATCAGTGGGTTAAAAAGTACTATTGATTTGTGTATGGTTGTCTAAAATCCACATTGTAATAAGCACATGTATGCGATTACTTTTCCAAGTCTTGTGCTGGATTTGGTTTCCCAATTCGGTGGAAAAGATTTATGTCTATAGATGATCTCATTACGGGAAAAATAAATGTCATGTTCAATTTTTCTTCGTAACCAAGTCTATTATCATATTTCGTGACCCTTTCGTTGTCATGAGTAACGTGTTTTGTTTGGGTAGAGAGTTGTAAACTTGGTTTTTCAAAAGGTTTTTGTTTTGAAATAGGTGATTAGTTTTCACATATTATTTTGTAGAAAGGCAAAATAAATTAAAACCACGGCTATTAGGATTAAGCTTTGTTAATAGATGATCGATTTCGGTTGCTACCTCATTAATGAGATTTTAAACTATGGTTATAAATGCTCTTATTATTTTGTGACCGTTTGTGAGCATATGTTTAAATTACTTTTTAGTATGAGTCTCATTGGTTGATTGAAGTTTGAAACTTGTGGGGGATGGTCAAACTTAATTATTTTGTGTAAGTTTCAAAACTTATTATATGAATTTATTGATTCTTAAAACCATTGTATACGTTCTTGAAATAATATTTCAGTAATTGAGTTTTCCCTTTTACAAAAGCTAGTTGTATACCTTTGATTGGAATGTGGGGGTTATTTATAACTAAAAGTAGGTTCTGTATTCTTGGTGAATTTGTGTAATTCTATAAAACTCTCAACAATGTTTGGGCATTTGGAAAAAAAAAGGGGGGAAGAAATAAAGGAATTTTTATCTTTGAAAATGTTTTCTATGTCTAAGGTGGAGAATTCAAGGGTTTTTATCACTTAAAAGGTTTCAAATGTTTTAGTTTTGAGGCTTTAAAAAAGGTTTCCCTTGGACAATATTTATGTAATGATTTGGAAACATGCATTTTCAAGATTTATAACATCAAGAAGAGTCATATCTCTTTTGGTTAAGTTGATTTTTATTCACCATCTATAGAGGAGTACTCTGAGTAACGTATGTCAAAATCCTTGTGTCGATGATGCATATTTTGTGATGAAATAAGTGGTTAGTTAATCCAATTTCATTTATGAAATAAGAAATTTCTAGTTGCATAGGATACAACCCCTATGAGAGTTTTATTGGAGGTGTATTGGCCAAATTCTTTAAAGGTGCACAATACTCTCTTTAATATGCGTGCTACGTGGGTATTAAAATTATAAGTATGCTACTAGTGTTATGTGGGGGCATATTAGTATTGATTGTCTGTGAATTTTGTTTATAAGATTAGCAACCAATTTGATTGCTCATATCAACTTGCCCTTGCTTTATTCCTTTCAAAGGAAAAAAATAAGTGATGCATATGGGGTTTCTAATTTTTGTGAATATCGGTTGGATATTTCTTACTAAGAAATTCATAATACTAATTTTATGTTTGGCGAGTTGTGTTTGAAATTTATACAGGTGCATTTTGTAAGCTAGCAAGACAAAGTTTAAGATCTGCACCGATAAAAGGCTTGAGAAGCCAAAGCATGCATGCAAAGTACAATAAAGGAAAATTTGAGGCATACTGAGAATTATTGACTCCCAAGAGGAGTAATTGCCTCTGGACTAGTACAAAGCTAGATCCTTAAAATTGTCGAGGGGGATGAGCAAAGCCTATAGGAAGTCACCAAGGGAGGTAACCCAATCTCTGTGACTGGAGATCCCATGAAGGAGATTCAATGGGTAAAAATAATCCATATTGCGTGACTTGATACCAGCACTAAAGAAAAATTAGGAGACACTGTATAGAGTTGTTCTCCTGCTCATTCCTAAGGCACAGTGCTGAAGAAGTGACAGGTTGAGGATGAGTTTTAGCTCTTAATGAGTCCAAGGCGAGGATTCTCTCGCAAGGTACATTCCGTCACTGTACCCTTGGAGGATTCACCTAAGTGGGAGTTGTCGTGAGGCCGCGACTATGAGGCTTGGGCTAGCCTATAGAAATTCCCATGAGAATCAAGATCGAGTGCATGGCCGTTAATAGCACTAACCCGCGAACGAAAGTCCAATACCGGTACTGTGTGTGTGATATGTTTAACTCTGACTCAAAGGGTCTAGTTCAAGACATAGTTCACTGTGATCCATCAGAGGTAAACTATTAACACTAAGTGAGGTTCAAGTCCGGAAGACACCTTCACCTATTGCACAGTATATAGTTGCCCAATTTTGTTTATAGTATGTATTTTCAAAGTCATGTGATTTTAAGAGTCAAACTATAAAATATTTATTTTTATTAAAAGTGGGGGATTGTAGGAATATTTTTAATAAAAATAAATATTAGTATTAACTCCTCACCTTTAGTGTTTTACCGTTACAATATTCATGTAATATTGAAATATTGGTTACAAAATTAAGAGTATTTATGCTCTATTATTATCTCTATATTAATGGCTATTACTCCTATATATATGTGTATCTCATACAAGGGAATGAAGAGGAAAATAGAAAAGACATATACACATATTCATATAGATGTATACAAAGAGAGATACAAACATGATTGTGTGAGAGTTCACATTCTATTTTCTATATTTTCTATGTTGATTGGGCAACTCGGTTCGTGACTCGTTCAAACCTCCCGATGGTTGTGAACATCGGATGAGGAATGCTTGTGAGCGCTTGGGTTTAATCTTGGAGCTAGTACACTCCAGTGGAACCTTCACGAGGGGAGGAATATTAGCCTTAAGACAGTGACTACACGACTCTCAATCTCACAGGCAACATCTTTCTTACTCTTAATATTTTCATATTGTCTTATTTCTAACTTATTGTATTTCCATATATTATGTGCTCTAATTCTTTTTGTGATAAATAATATTTGTAAATAAAAATCCTAACACAAAGGTGGTAGAGTTTCGGCAATAGCGTAGCAACAACAGCGGTAACAACAACATAACTTCATACTTCAGCTTCATGCAAATCTAATTTTTTCAAAACCCGATCTTGAGTGGACTTTGTTGATTTTTCACTATTAATGCTGCTGAATTTTTGCAGCTTTTGTCTATGCTTGATTTGTTTCGGTTGCATCTTTTTTTTTAAGTGGTTTTTGTTTTACATGGCCGTGGTATTGTTTTCTAGTTCAACCGTAAGTGCATTTGTCTGTTCATTGAAAAATGAACGCCTTTAATAGTGATGTATGCACACACATGTCCCTATTAACATGTACTCCCTCAATCCTATTTTATTTACTTTTACCGTATGCGTTTGTTAATCGGCGAATATGTTTTTTCAAGTCTCACAAAGATTGTCAATGTAGTCACATCAATGTACAAAAAAGAGTGTGTTTCCTTTCTTGCCCTTCTTTTTTTGTGTAGTCATATCAATATTTAAAACTTCACTTTTGAGCCAAAGTTTTGATCGAAGGGAAAAAAAGAAATTTATCTTACAAAAAGCTAGTATTATTTTGTGTAAGCAATATTATTTTTTATCTGTTCATTAATTAGACATAACTGCATCATAAAATATCAACTTAATCCGATAACTACAAGATGGGAATGATGACTAGTATTTACATAACTAAAGTGTAAAGTAAGTTTTGTTAATTGGCTAAACTTAGAACAGAGCTGCTATGAATTAATACAGACAGGCCAGGGGTACATATTCTGTGTACATACGTCTCTGAGACACCCGTCCTTGCAAACAGCTTGCGAAATTCAAAATATTAAGTTCGCAATTTTGCTCGAACAGAGCTATTCCTCCTTCTCTTTCTTCCTCCTCTCGTTTTTTCTGGCCCCCTCCCCTACAAATCTGTAATATTTCAGTATTGTACCAACTATTGGTTGTGCTGCCCTCTCTCGGCCGAGTAGTTTATACTTTAAATGATTTCTGGTTGGTTTGTTCCTGGACAACCGGCTTTGTAGCCTAACGGCGTGGTGATTAGGTGGAGTATCGAAGCTTGGTCAATGTTGCCTCCCCCCGTGTTTCACTGTTGGGTGGCGCGGTCTTCGCCTAACGGCTTTGGTTGAGGCTCGCGTCCAAATTTTTGGGTTGCATCAAGGTTTTTGATCATTGGCATGGGTTGGCTTGTGGCGGCCTGTTGTGGGCTGGGGATTGTTGGTACTAGCGGTTGACTGGCGGAGTGTGGTGGTGCGGCCGGTTTCCGGTACAGTTCTGAAATTGTATAGACTTTTTAGGGCTAGGTTTTGGGCTTCTTGATGAGCACGTAAATATTCACATACGCGCCCCTTAATTTATCCTTGCTAAGTCTATTTTTATATTATTACTTGGAGTTTTATGCTTTATTTTTATGTTGTAGGTATTTGGAGAGTTTGATACAAGAAGTGCAAAAATTGGAATATTGAATGATGTTCGAAGTTGGGTCGTTCGAGTTCAATCGAGTGGAAGTTCTAAATTGCAATATGGAGCCAAAGAGTAAAACTCTCACTGTAAGAAGAAATTAAGAATTGGGCTTGGATTTATTCTATTACATAGTGGGCCCAATGGCTAAATGGTAGACCAGGGCTTAATAAGTACTCCCTCCGTCCGGATTTAATAGTCATTTTTGGGAGTTCGTGTCATTTTTCAATCGATTATATCTTCCAATTTATAATGTTTTACGTGATTTCGAATATATTGTATTATAGAACTAATCGAGATCTATCAAACAAAATCCATATTCGATATAAAATTCATTACGGATTTTAAGATATAACCCATTTTTTAGCCGGTTAAAATAGAACTAGGGACAATTAAATCCGGACGGAGGTAGTAAGAGTCGGCTGGGAGTAATAAAGGAAGAAAAAGAAAATAGGGCTGCCAGGGGGATCACGGTGACAGCACTTATAAAAGGGGGGATTTCCACAGACGAGTGCTTGACTCCCGCAGCACGACTGGGTTTTTCCGCGGACAAAAAAACGAAGAAAGGGGCTGCCGACTGCCGTGATATCTTCTTGGAATCACGCGGAACCAGGCGACGCAAAAAGATTCGGGGGCTGTCAAGACCGGGGGCTATGCTGGGATATCTTCTTGGATTCTCACGTGCGCCGAAAGAGAAGAGGGGGCTGTCGAGATCAGGAGGTTTTGTTCCGAATATTGTTTATGCAGTTTTAGATCTTACGTTTTTACTTCTGTTTCTTTTCCTATCAAGTTATTTGAAGTTTTGTTTAATTACTCGCATTCTGGTAACTCGTTTTAATTTGCGTTCTTGTTAAAAGTTGCTCGTTTATTTTTGTTTGGTTTAGATCTCTTGTTTATTTTCTTTCTCCAGTTTTAGAAGCATGATTCAAATTAGGGTTTCTTTTGCTTTTTGTTTAATAATATGTGAGTAGTTGTTTGGGTAGGGTCGCGGGGTGATTAGCACACTGTGGCTAGTCCGGGCACTGCTCCTTTTATCAAACAATGAAAAAACGATTTTAGATTGAAAAATACTTCCCGCGGACGAATCTGGGCATCGTCGGAGCCCATGTGAACGGGGGAATGGGGGTCCAAAACTCATTTTTCGCTGCGCATGGGTATACGGCGACCATAGGGTCTCGCATCTTGCGGGTTTCTTTTTGAATCTAAAATTAAACGTTTTTAAGAACTCCAAACAAAGCAGGTTAATCTGGACTAGTTACAAGTGCTATGAACTCTACGACCGTACCTTGCTTTTTAATCAGGTAGTTATTTTTTTATTTGTTTTCTTTGTAGTTCTTTATTTTTTTAATTGTTGAAAAGCAGAGAAAAAAATGGCCGATTTTGCAAGGTGGTTTGGAGGTTATATAAAACAATTTGATTGTTCAGTATCACTTCCAATATTTTATGGTATGGTATCAGAAAATCCTTTTTCGCATTTTCATGACATTGAGAATGCTTTTGGTAGCGATGAAGTGACTCTTTTACATGTATTTTCAGCATCTTTGCGTGATAGTGCTCTAAATTGGTTTAATTGTTTGAGTCCAAGATTGACATGGAGTGAGATTGTAATACAGTTTTTCAAAACTTTCAATCCCTCGTATGAGACTCATATGCTTTTACAAGAACTATCAGATTTCTCTCAACAAGATGATGAGTCTTTGTCACAGTGTTGGGAGCGATTTAAAAATACCATATTCTCTTGGTCGAGTTATAATTGTGAGCTTGGCAGTCTTCTGGTTATCTTTTGCCGTAGTTTAAATCCTAAGCCATGCCAGGTGGATTTTAGTTCTACTGATGAATTTCTGGATAAAAACCCTGAAGAGGCTTGGGATTACTTAGATGACTTAACCCAAAAGCTCCAATTTTGTGAGTTGACTGAAAGTTCTGAGGGTACCAATTTTGATGGGAGGGAAAAAGAGGAAATAGAGCTACCTTATTTTGATCAATTAGCTAATTCTCTTTCTTGCAATCAAGTTGAAAATTTTCAAATGATTAATTCATGTATAATGGAAGATGAAACAACTAAGTCACTTGTAACTAAGGAAATAGTTGGTTCACCTGAACTGCAACAATTTTCTCGAGAGCATTCTAGTACACTTAAGATGGATTTTCATGACGCGACTCCTGAGGAGTCGTTGCTAATAATTGTGCAAAGTCCACTTATTCTTGATGATCAAATATCCCCAACCACAGATATTGATGTCATCACTCCTATTGAGCATCCACCATTACAAGAGATTATCACGTTAGGACAAATTGACTTTCTTGGTGTTGATAATTTTAATATGGTTTACCATCCATTTTTTCTGACACTCATCAACAACTTAGAAGTTAATTTGGTTCGGAATATGCAATTGCTGGAATTTAAATTTCAAATGCGGCTAAGGCAATTAAGATATTCTAAGTATTTGGTTTTGTGGAATGGCCGCGTACAATTTTTAACGGAGTGCTTGAAGTGGAATGAGTTGTTGATTTTGATTGCTCTTCATAATGTGATGAATGATTGGGTTTCGCATGATTGGAGTGAATGTCACTAATTTTTTGTATAGTTTTTTTTTTTTCTTTCCTTTTCTCTTTCCTAGTTTAGCTACTTTATTTTATTTTATTTTATCCTTTTTTTGTGAGGACTAACATTGCAGGATGCTTCGTTCAAGTTGGGGGGGTCTTCTTCCCACTATGTTATTTCTTGTGTAGTTCTCCATTTCGAGGTGATACATTTCCCTTCTTTTTCTTTTATGTCCTATATTTTTATTCTTTTGCATTCAATGAGGACATCGAATGGTTCAAGTTGGGGGGAGGGATTACTTTGGTAAGCTTTTCACTCTTAGAGTCTTAAAAATTCTATATAAAAAAATTTCAAAAATTTTAAAAATAGTGGGACTCTTTTTGCATGCGATTTGGTACTTGTTGTGATTACTTGTTGAATAATTGAGTTGAGGTGTGTTGCCTACCATAGTGATATCTGTTTTTGGCTTGGTAATTCTACTTGCCAGCTTGTCTTAAGAAGTTGATCATGGCACTTTTGTATAGCTCTATTGCACATCACGTTTATTTGGGCCTTGACCACTTGTGAGCTGTGACTTAACCAATCTTGATGGCTAGATTAGTGGAGACTTATGCCTTAGTGAGCTTTTGGGCCTATCTTTTATTGGAGTGGTGTCACTTTAACTCTTAGTTTGTAATGGAAAGAGTCTATTTGTTGTGGTCTCATTATTTTTGATTGTTGAGTATTGGAACTTGAATTCATAACAATATCTCTTGGATTTTGGTTAGTCGCATGGATGTTACACCCCCGGGAAAGGATTATAGGCATTTTCTTGATACTTGAGCCGGTTCGTTCTTTTGTTTTTCCCTTTATCCATTGCGAGCCACTTTGAGCCTTATATATTTAGCCTTTTCTTGGTTAGCTCCACCTTTCATATTGTTTTGGAGAAAGGCAAAAGTATAAACGTGTAATTTTTGGATGAACTGTGAATTTTTGTGCTTGAATTGGTGGTGCCCTTAAAAAAAAGAAAAGAAAATAGAAAGAAATAAAAGAAAAGAAAAAAATAGAAGGGGCGCCGATATAGATGAAAAGGAGGAGTCATGCTTTCTTGTTGAAAAATATCAAAAGGTTAGAAGGAGAGATAAGGTGGAGTTGAAAAGAGCAGAAAAAATGGGCACGCATTGTTAAATTAGCTCCAAGTTGTTTGCCTTTTCTCAAACACGTGATGTTTTACCTCAGCCTTTACACACTTTCAATTAGCCAACGTTACAACCAAAATTAAAAGTCCTATTTGATCCTTGGGGTGATGGAAAGTGGATTGAAGGATGTGAGATAGAGTTCCAATGCTTTGTAGTTTGTTCTTGAGATTGTGTGACCACTATATAAAGCGTTCTTTTCTTGTCATAGTGTGCGAGTGTTTTGATTTCATTTATATAACTTCTAACCGCATACTTGAGAGTTCATACAATGCACCTTATTTCGAGTGATTTTAATTGTGAGTGCATGACACTGTGAGGATTGAAGTCGAGACTCGGTCCGGAGAGGGCGGTTAGTCATTGCACACTTTTGGTTGAGGCCCATGTCAAACACACATGCTAAGCCTAGGTGCCATAGTTTATTTCTTGACTTGATAGCGTTTGGAACTATTTTTGCCTTCTTATATGCGCATTCTTTGCTTGATGTATCAATGAGTTGTATGACAAGTCTTGGATTCCATGTGAAAAGGTTCAATGTGTTTTGTGGGTAATCACTGCTGAAAACCCTCACGAGACTTCACTCGTCCTACTGGGGCCGCCTGGGGGTTTAAAAGAACTATCGGTTCTAATTTGTTTTATTTAGTTGCATTTTGTTTTCTTTGCTCGGGACTAGCAAAGTATAAGTTGGAGGGTGTGATGAGCGCGTAAATGTTCACATACGCGCCCCTTAATTTATCCTTGCTAAGTCTATTTTTATATTATTACTTGGAGTTTTATGCTTTATTTTTATGTTGTAGGTATTTGGAGAGTTTGATACAAAAAGTGCAAAAATTGGAATATTGAATGATGTTCGAAGTTGGGTCGTTCAAGTTCAATCGAGTGGAAGTTCTAAATTGCAATATGGAGCCAAAGAGTAAAACTCTCACTGTAAGAAGAAATTAAGAATTGGGCTTGGATTTATTCTATTACATAGTGGGCCCAATGGCTAAATGGTAGACCAGGGCTTAATAAGTAAGAGTCGGCTGGGAGTAATAAAGGAAGAAAAAGAAAATAGGGCTGCCAGGGGGATCACGGTGACAGCACTTGTAAAAGGGGGGATTTCCACAGACGAGTGCTTGTTTCCCGCAGCACGACTGGGTTTTTCCGCGGACAAAAAAACGAAGAAAGGGGCTGCCGACTGCCGTGACATCTTCTTGGAATCACGCGGAACCAGGCGACGCAAAAAGATTCGGGGGCTGCCAAGACCGGGGGCTACGCTGGGATATCTTCTTGGATTCTCACGTGCGCCGAAAGAGAAGAGGGGGCTGTCGAGATCAGGAGGTTTTGTTCCGAATATTGTTTATGCAGCTTTAGATCTTACGTTTTTACTTCTGTTTCTTTTCCTATCAAGTTATTTGAAGTTTTGTTTAATTACTCGCATTCTGGTAACTCGTTTTAATTTGCGTTCTTATTAAAAGTTGCTCGTTTATTTTTGTTTGGTTTAGATCTCTTGTTTATTTTCTTTCTCCAGTTTTAGAAGCATGATTCAAATTAGGATTTCTTTTGCTTTTTGTTTAATAATATGTGAGTAGTTGTTTGGGTAGGGTCGCGGGGTGATTAGCACACTGTGTCTAGTCCGGGCACTGCTCCTTTTATCAAACAATGAAAAAACGATTTTAGATTGAAAAATACTTCCCGCGGACGAATCTGGGCATCGTCGGAGCCCATGTGAACGGGGGAATGGGGGTCCAAAACTCATTCTTCGCTGCGCATGGGTATACGGCGACCATAGGGTCTCGCATCTTGCGGGGTATCTTTTTGAATCTAAAATTAAACGTTTTTAAGAACTCCAAACAGAGCAGGTTAATCTGGACTAGTTACAAGTGCTATGAACTCTACGACCGTACCTTGTTTTTTAATTATTTAAAAAGAATAGTTATTTTATAGGTTTTAGTTAAATCTCAATCAATTGTCAAGGGGTGGCTACCTAAGAGCCCATTTAAATTATAACAACCCGAGTTATTAGTCAGCACACATCACCGTCTCTGTGGATTCGATTCCGGACTTACCGGATATTATGCTGCATCGGTTTCTGCCATACGCTTGGGGCAACCCATTAATTTAGGTATAGGAATCGGTCAAGCACTTCTTTGAGTGTGTGCTTAATTGTAATATTTAGACTTTTTAGACCATCAGGAGTGTGCTTCAATGTTTTATCTAGGCTTTTTGGCCCTTAGGTGTTGAGAGCTTTGTCCCTCTTTGTATTTTCAACTTTTGATTGGAATCACTTTCCCTTGACCCCTTTAATAAAATTTAATTTTGCCGATCAAAAAAATTTGCTCGAATTCTTGTAAAATTAGCGAGTTCACGATTCTGATGCGTGTACGTTACCAGCGAGTGAACTATGTGACTAAATAGGTTTTGGGCCTTGCTACATATTGGCCTATCGCTGTTGATGGAAACATTTTATTTTCAGCCCACCACTAACGCATTCAAGAATTGTAGGAACAGGCGACCTAATTCTGGACCTAAACATTGGGCCTAAAGCAGCTGCTTTATCGGCTTCCCGTCGGACCAATCAAGTAGGATTTTTTATTTTTTTTTTTTACTTTTATCCCCTAAAATATCGACATTTTTTCTACATCATCCTTAAACTATGTAACAAAAAATTTTGTCCACTCAACTTTCTGTTCTGCAATCTATTTTGTCCAAAATTTTACCTATAAACCAAGGGCGGACCCAGGATTTGGTTGCAGTGGGGTCAAATATGTACCACATATAATTTTTTGGGATCTTCAATGCAAAAATATTATCTTTTTGGACAAAATTACAAAATACTCCTCAAAACTATACCTGCTCTAGGGGTATTTTGAAACTCAGCGGGGTCGCGTGACCCCGCTTGCCATAGTGTGGTTCCGCCACTGCTAGAAACTGGACGAAATAAATTGCAATCAATAAATTTAGGGACAAAATTGTTGTTTACATAGTTGATGAACGAAGTAGACAAAATCTGAATAATTCAGGGGATAAAAGCAAATTTAACTCAGTAAACACCGTAACTATTATGTAGTCATGATGCATTAGTGAGCTCTTTGTATCAACGGTTTGTCAGATATTCTCATGTCTATCAATGAGAATGAAATAGATAAAACTACACAGTATGCATCACATCATTGATCATAAACAAATGTTACAAGGGCGACGGGAACAAGAGTAACAATACAATTTATAAAGCTCCAACAGCGGGCCGGTATAGTAAGCAAAAATTATACGAAAAGAAAAGGGGGGGTACGAAATAACCATAGCGGATGCATCGGATGGACATCAAGTGATTGATACTATCCCCCAGATATTATCCCGAAACTTCTTAGTTTTCAAAGGGAAATCTATCAAATTTGATCAACCATTAACGAGTAATCCTAATGTGTGCAGATTTTGTGTGGGTGTGTGTGTGTGGGAGGGGGGACTATTTAATCACACCATGCTAAAAGGGGAATTGATAATTTAAGGACAATATTTGTTATTTTCAAGGCTATTTATTATCCATTGCAGTTAAAGGAAATAAGGAGCAACACAACCAGGGGTAGCCCTCCCTCAATTATTTTCCTAACACTTCATTTCGGTGAAGGATGGAAGAGTCTACCTTCACTTATTTGAATACAAAGACACGAAAACAGAAATCGTTGAGCTAAGTCATGGGGAGGACTACGGAAAACGAAACATAAAACCAACAGCAAAGAAGAATAATTCATTTGCCGGGAACAAGAAGTTGTTTTTTGAGGGCTTCGGGATCCTTATCGTTGAGGAAATTCATGTACCATATGGCCGATCCTTTAGGATACCTTGTGAAATTTCCATCTCTGAACTCAATATAAATCATTCCAAAACGATTAGTATAACCAGCAGACCATTCGAAGTTGTCAAACAACGACCACACAAAGTAACCCTTCACCCTAACGCCGTCGCTGCCAAAATAAATAAGATTTGCACATGAAATAAGGTTTTTATATTTTAGTTATTACTCGAAACAGATCTTATACAAAGTTATTGGAGTGAGTACGTACTCAATTGATTCCCGAAGGCAACGGAGATGATCAATGTGGTAATTTGTCCTCATGTCATCCACTCTTGCTTCTGTGAATCTGTTTTTTAAAATACTCTCTTTGCCCAACCCTACAAAAAAGGGAAGGATATTTAGGACGCAACCAAGAGAGAGAAATCTCTTCTTGTTTTTTATCATTTCTCCACAGTATTGAAAATTCTAAGAAAAAAAATATTCGGATAGATAGGGGAGTAATCACTTACCATTCTCTGTGATATAAATGATCGGATTTTTGTACTTTTTCTTTATGTACATCATAATTTCATAAATTCCTTGTGGGTACACGTAGATCCAACCACAACTAGCCTGCGACATTATTGTCAAAAAAAGATATCTTATCATTTCAGAACTAAACATTTTGTTTACTAATACTAGAAGCTAGTTTTTTTTTTTTTTTTTCGGAACAGCGATGAAAAAATTAAATGATAACCGAAGAAGGTTACAATGGATAAAGAGAGAGATTTTTCAGTGTGTCGAGCGGGTATTTCCTACGCGGTACCCGCTCAGCGCATCCGAGCCATCCGATACACTTTTGAACGGCTCGGATTGAAACCCTTTTTATCCTCTCACCCAACACTTTCTCGCTCTTTTTTCTCTCTCCAAATCTTAGCCGTTCAAACACGGAATGGACTACTCGAATACGCGAGCAGGCATCACGTGGTACCTGCTCAGCAATGAAAAAAAATTCGGATAAAGGACTAGTATATAAACATCCCAGTGAGAGTGTCGCTCAAATCTCACGACAAACATATGCCATATGCGCAGTCCTATTTCGGTGAACTTTTAGTTGAAGTTATATAGAAGCCTGACCTGTGGACCAATCGGAACCCCATTCCGCACACCTGGAAAAGTTATCACATACCACCTTAGTAAAAGTATCGGAAGTCAGTTTAATGATTGAATAAGAACTTACAGAGTTAATAATTCTGGGCTTACTTGAGTACTTAACCTTAGGATCTGTGACGTAGCTTAACTTTTCAACTTGACTCTGTGATGCATCTGCTACATACTGGGCAGTATAGTAATTTATTCCGAGAAAATCGTATGATCCTTTCAATTTCTCAGATTCAGTATCTGAGAATTCGGGTAGTCGGTTTCCTACAAGTTTTCTCATGGATTGCGGATAACGACCATTTACCACTGGATCCACAAACCTGATCAAACACATAAGATGTCAAAAAATCATAAGTACGTTGCCGTCATTATATATATATATATATATGTGTGTGTGTGTGTGTGTCAAAAGTTTCCATATCAACTGTAAACTTAATCTCATCGAAAAGAACCTAGGAAGGACATGGAAACTGTACGTCAACTAATCTTGAGTAACAGGAATCAAAATGTATTTTACTTGTTTTGCTTGGCCCCAAATAAGTATGCATTTTCCCTAGCTAGAATGTATAGTATGGAGTAGTACTCACCATCCCAACATGAAATCTAGTGCTCGTTCTGCAGCATCGATATCAATTTTTGAATCAGTGTAAGGCTCCATCCAGTTTACCACATTAGTGATTCCAATCTTCCCCTTTTGGCATGCCTATTAATGATCAAACATGTTCCATATTCAATTCATCAGAGCCATTTCCAAATCTCTAAAGTTTTGAGACGAGACAGAAGTCAATAATTTTATATCAATTAATAATTCTAGGTTATCATACTAGTGCGGGAATGGGGACCTATAGTACTAAAACCGATCGAACCTGATATTTTTTCCTATAGATATCTACTGCAGCTGCATGAGCAAGAAGAAGGTTGTGCGTGACTATGTAAGGTTCTGTAGCAGGATTCCCATTGTCAAATGGTTCCGATGGAGTGCTTGTATTAGATCGATGCGACTGGTGGAAACTCCATGTGCTATCTTCTGTCGAAGATGTAAGAGGCGTTACGGCAGTAGTGCCTCGACCTGGTGCGTTCGTGCCAGTTACATACCCACACTTACTGAAGCTCCATGGCTCATTTAGTGTGATCCAATGTTTCACTCGATCACCAAACTCCCAAAAGCAAAGATCCACGTAGTCACAAAAGTCGGCCCTAACATTTGATAGCCCACCAAAGCTCATTTGATTACTTCAGCTAATAAATAATACTCGTTAATTATATATAGCTAATTAATAAAATTGGATTCGATCACTCACACTATTTTAGAACTTAGAAAACCGCCATATGCATCTTCCAAAGCTTGGGGAACATCCCAATGGAACAGAGTCGCAAATGGTGTTATACCTACGTACGTATACCAATACAAATTATGTTGGCATGCAAACTTTTTGAGACTAAATGAAAACATGATTTACTATAATTCATATCAAAATCCATTAAGATGATCATGATTAATTTGAGAGACATAACCATTTGCTATAAGCTCGTCAATTAGATCATTGTAAAATCGGATCCCTTCCTTGTTAATACCCAAGTTTAGCTGTCCACCTGACAATTGCATTATAGTACTAATAACATTAGAAACATGCCCAAAAAATTAAATTAAATACTACATTAATTAAACTGGTTGAAGGAATGTCAAAAGCAATTTCATAAATTGATGTTGTTTGCAATTCCATAAGTGATTGCATAAAGCCAGCAAAAAATACTGAAACAATCAAATCTTACAAGGCAAGATTCTGGACCATGAGATTGAGAATCTAAAGCCCTCCAAACCCATTTTCTTCATGATCTTCACATCTTCCTACAATTTCATGTGTTCCAAAACCAAAGGGGTGATTTAAAAAAGACGTTATTGCCACCACTATTCGTAGCATGTACTAGCTACCTCGATTATTCACCTAGATTATTCAAAACAATTTACCTTAAATTGATGATAAAAATCAATTGCCGTGTTTCCGTTACTGCCATCAGTGATCCTACCTGCCATGAACATCCAAAAAGATGAAAAGATGGTTATTGCTCATACTAGCTATTAGTTCTCTTATGCAGATTTGCATGTTAAATATTTGGTAGTGTATTTTTATTTTTTTTTGGAACAGCAAAAAAGGATTTTATTAATCGATCGTTGAAAATAAATTACAAAGATTAATTAAAAGGATCCAAGCATGAAGTATCAAACCAGAGGAAGAGAAAACCACAAGAAATACAACCCCTCACTCCGACAATCACATGCCAAGCCAGTCCCTTGGGGTTAGAATTGGTTTGTTATTTCTATGGACACAAGTGATACAACCATCTAGAGAGAGAGAGAGAGAGAGAGAGAGAGAGAGAGATTACCAGGCCATCTCTTGGTGAAATCATCCCAAATGCTTGGGCCACGACCCCCTTCCTTTGCCGCGCCTTCATACTAAGAAAAAATACCAATATTAGTAGAAGTAGAACGTTCCTCTATTGAAGATTTTAGAAAATTACATATGACCACCAGACCACGGACTCCATTTCAATGGAGAAAGCTACGGGTAGTACCACATGAGTAATTGGGACAGAAGCAAATGAGAAGTGTGCTCCCAGTTTTTTTGTTTTGTTCTTTTTTCCGTGATTTGTAGATGATTAAGCATGGTTTAATTAACGTACACATGCAATTGATTTTTTATTTTTATTCTTTGAACCGCACATGCAATTGACAGTGTGTTCCATGCAAAACTAATTACTCAGTCTGTCCCCCATTCTTGGTTCTTCTGTCCTTTCCGAATGTCGACCCCCACAATTTTTGTTAATTACTATCCAAATGTGATGGTCCTGATGGAGAAGTATGCTCCATGCAGAATTATTTACTCGCTCTGTTATTCTTGATTCTTCTATCGGCCTTTCAGAATGTTCCCGCAATATTGTCCATTTCGGTGGTAGTGAGGTGGTTGCGGCTCCCAGGTTTGTCTGCTCTGGTCGTTTTTGGTGTGCCGAAGTCCGGTGGGCGGCTGTCTGAGATCTCAATCGGGCGAGGGGCTGGTATATCGTTGCTCTGGTGCGGCACTGTTGCTAATGAAGACTGGGTTTTTTGATGTTTGTTTGTGTTGCAGGGGACTGTTTGGGTTTGCTAGTCTAGCCATCAATCCTTGCCTGCTCCGGCCTTCACTGCCGTAGGCCGACTCCCGCCGCCGGCCTCTACATCTGGGCAAGGCCGGCTCGGCTTAACGGCGAGGCTGGGCTCCGGTGATTTGTGCGGTGGTGGTTGCCGGTGTAGTTAGGGTTCTGTGGTTTGGTTAGGGTGGGCCGGCCCAGGTTTGGGCCGGATTTAGGCGGTTGGGCTTTTTTGATTTATTTGGATGCTGGGTTATGCTGTATTGTCTTATTTTGTTATGATCCCTGGTAGACCTTTAGGTGTTTTGGGCATTGTATGCTCCTGTGGTGTATTTTCTAACTCTTTGTTGGATCCCCTCCCCCTTTCCCCGTGTTTTAATAAAATTTCATCTTTCGCCGATCAAAAAAAAATATATATATATATATATATATATTGTCCATTTCGTAAAATCAAATTAAAGCAGCAATTTCTTTTTTACTTTTCGAGACTATCCAAATGTCCGTATCCCCATCTTGGTCATGAATCCCTTACGTATTTACAAATTCCTTTCCCTTTGTTGATAAAATATTACAACTTCTACAAAAGACCTAAATACTATGAGACAGGGGCAAATACCTGAAAAGCAGCTGATGCTGCGCCGAAAACAAAATCGTCAGTGAAAGAGGCACGATGGATTAAAGGAAAGCCATTGCCAATAATTGGCAAGTGGTTTCCATTAGCGTAGCCATTGCCTTGAGCTTCCATTTGCTTACTTTTTGCAAATAATAGCACTCGTTACTGAAGACAAAGGAGCTTATGTATAGCTAGTACTAGTGTTGTGGTTTTTTTGTGCTTACAAACTTGGGTTTATATAGGCGTGCAGATGTATTGCATGTGATTCATGCCTTCAAAAGTTAGAAAATACAGCCAAAAAAACTAAGCCCACACATTTAAAGGCCTAAAAGAACCAAATATACAATAAACAGCTCAAACAAACTCCTAAAGGCCTAAAAAACCTAAATCTTACAATAAAGCACGCACAAAATAACCTAGCCCACCAAAGCCTAGCCCAAGAAAATTCAAAACCTAAACTCTCCCTTCAGAGATATTCAGTCACCGCCGATAGCCACCGTACGCCACCATGATCAGGCAGTCACAACCTACCACCACCAAATCGCCACCTCCAAACACCACCAAGCCACATATAATATGATCAAAGTTTGGGAGCCTTATTTTTTTACTTTTTGCATTTTTCTTTTTACATTTTTGGTTTTTTGTATCCTGACCAAAATGTATTATGAATTTGTAAAATGTTCGAAAAATATGCGCATGATGCATTTTGCAACAGAAGTAGTATTTGTGAGAGAGAGAGAGAGATATATATATATATATATATTACATCTTGTAGATATTAACCAAAATGAAAATAGTAAATATATATTACATCTTGTAGATATTAACCAAAATGAAAATAGTAAATATATATATATATATATATATATATATATATATATATATATTACATCTTGTAGATATTAACCAAAATGAAAATGGTAAAAAATAAGAAATCAAAAAGTTTGTCTCCCTCTATTTCTGACTTTTGTTCACTAAAGTCAAAAACCAAAAATGCATTGTAGAGAACTAGTTTTTAATTGACAATCACTGTTTGGTACAGTTGGTAAGTCTCTGTCTCTCCTTTGTGGTAGGTCTTGGGTTCCAACCCTACAGGGAGCAAGTCATTTGGGGGAAAGAGCTATGGATAACCTCTGAACCCCCCGTGCTAACACTAACACCCCCACTAACCCCACTGATATATGTCGCCTAAAAAAAACTCGTTTTTGTTGACTCCAACCAATCACCTAAAAGTCAAAATCGGAAAAGTAGGTATTCAAATACCCCTTCGGCAAAAGTAGGGTCCCAAATGGGTTAAACAAAGTACGTGCAAGTTTTTTTGCATGTGATTCATGCATGTGAACGATTATTGTAGGTGCAAGTTTTTTCCGTATGAGTTAAAGATTGTTGGACGGTACTGCAGGCGCTTTCATATTTAGGGCAAGGTTGGCTTATGCACGGATATTCACGGAATCATGCGATTTTAACCGTTCATTTCAGCTTTAGACGATCCGAATTTAACTAAAAAAATTATGGGAAAGAGTTAAACTCGTCTTTGAAAAAATTTCATTAACATCTGGACTGTCCAAAACACTATTGGATTGTCGCGATTCACCTCCGTAAACAACTGTTCACAGAACCCTCTATTAAAAAGATTTTCTCATTTAGGGCACATGTTTCTTGTTTGTTTTATGGTAGAACTTGTGGCTCATATGTCAGATATAAAAAGATACTAAGGAGTTTTAGAAAGAGGCCAGTTGCCAGAGTGAAGCGAAGCAGAACAAGTGGAGCGAATATATATATATATATATATATATATATATATATATATATATTTTGGATCAAACAGAAATTCATAAAAACTTACGAAACAAAGAACCACATCAAGAGTATCAATATGATAAACATAGCGTGCAAGGAAGTAAAAAAATTACTAAGCCTAGTCTAAAACTTGTCTAATATTCAGGCTATCTCTAAGCACAAGCTCTCTCATAGAAATGGGCATTTCCATTAGGAATACAAGGTTGACATCTTGTTCAGCACCCCATTGAGCAAGATAATCTGCACACTGGTTGGCTGTTCAGTAAGTATGGCCAATCGTGGCGTTGGTCCGATCCATGAGATGATGGGCTTCATTTTTCATCACGCTTTAGGGGTGTAGGTTTGGATTGCCTTCGTTGATCAGGTTTACAGCATTGAGGGAATTCGATTATATCTTCACATTCTCTAGTTTCCTCTCCAATATTATTTCCAAGCCCTTATGTACACTCCATATCTCAGCTTTCAAACTTGAAGTGAATGCTCCCTTGCTGTAGTATCCCATAATCCAATCTTCGTTATGATCTCTAAATAATCCTCCAAAGCCTCCTCTTCCATTCGCCTCGTACCAGCATCCGTTCGTGTTAAGTTTGATATCACCTGCATGTTGTTTGGACCAAGAGTTTTTAGGCATGTTGTATGAGGGCCACTAAGGAGAGGGGACTTGAAAGATTGAACAATTTCCTGTGATCTAAGATATCCGCATAAAGGCCATATACCTGGATAATTAGGAATAAAGTGGGATATAAATACTCTATGTAAACCCTGTTGCATTGATAATAAGAAAACATACCGCTCTCGTTCTCTTGAACGTATTCGATTTTTGAGGAACTACGTAAATTCTATGTGTCTTGATTCTTTACTGTTTTCATATTAGTATATCGTGGTGCGTTTTGTCATGCATTTTATTTTCCATTGCTTGTTGCTTTTCTAATTTGGACCGGTGTACTCAAATTACCGCTAGTCACATCGAAGACAAGATGGGAAAAATCACATATAAGGTGATCAACGTTTGGGACCCTTATTTTTTTATATTTTTGGTTTTTTGTATTATGGCCTGATTGTATTATAAATTTGTCGAGTGTTTGGAAAATATGTATATGATGTATTTTGCAATAGGAATAGTATTTGATATGTATGTGTGCGCGCAGATTACATTCTGTAGATCTTTTATACTAACCAAAATGAGAAAAGTAAAAAATGAGAATCAAAAAGTTTGTCTCCCTCTGTTTCTGGCTTTTTTTCACTAAACTCAAAAACCAAAAATGCATTATAGAGCACTCATTTTTGGTGACTCCAACCAATTAATCATCTAAAAGTCAAAATGGGAAAAGTAGGTATCCAAAGACAAAAGTAGTGTCCCAAATGGGTAAAAGTGTTAAACAAATTTGGGACTCATATACCTCATGCATTGTCTGCGTTATGCTCTCTTATTAGTTTTTCTCTAAAGAATATCTTTGAACAAGGATACAAATATTAAATGAACCAAGGGCATAGTGACAATCGCAGCCCAAGATCTAAAATCAAAAGACAAGATGCGAGCTCTTATGTTCAAGTGCTCAAAACTTTGATTGTACTCTTAATGTGGTACTCTTTTCCTTAAGTTTATTGAATTTCCGTTTGACCGAGAAAAAAAGACAAAATACCAATCAAAATAAAAATAATAATAATAACCATCATTAATAGAACTCCCAAACCTAACTATACCAAGCACCTTCAATCCTCAAAACCCAAACCGCCGAGAAAATCAAACCAAACCCAGAGGGCACCACACCGTAAAGAAAACCAACTCAAACTATAGTCAGACAACAAACTCACAACCCGAACTGGTGTTTTACCAGGGAAAAAATTTTGACGAATTGATCACGCATTTTTGATATCCAAATGAGCTAATGTTTTATTAGGACCAATATTAAAATAACTTTTTAAATAAATTGAACGACTCCAATTATTAGCGTGAGACCCAAAAAAGAGAGTTCCATATAATCTGATTTACAACAATGACCACTGATGTACTCATAATTGGGCTCTTTATAAATGGATGCAACATATATAGCTGTTTCAATTCCCTCGTCATCAGAAAGTCAAATGTTCAATGGGTATGGTGAATGATCGATGAACACCCGCTAAGATGTAATCAGGCGATGGGTAGGATTGCAAATGATCGGAGTTATTTGCGACGAGCTCGAAACTCAGAGAAAAAGAACTATTTTCAAACTCGAGTCGATAGGTAAACGAACGAGCTCGAACTATTTTGTTCAGCTCGTTTCAATTGCGAGCCGAGCACGAGCTACAGCTCGGCTCGAAGGAGCTCGCCCAGACGCCCATATACTACATTCGATCTCTATACTAAATATCTGTAATAATGTTTAATTTTGTGGACTACAAAGTTACACGATAAACAGCTGCCAAGTGTTGGAGTTCTTTGCCCACACATCTCGTATTGTCGAGTCGTGGCATATTCAATTCGTGTAAAAAAATGGACTAATTATTATCCAAACCCTCTAACTTTGTATAATGTTAACAAGTTGTGTACAGAATTACCGCCCATTAATATAAATTGTCTGTATTAACTTTTGTGGGCTACAAATTTAGTTCACACGTACGATAAACAGTTGCCAAGTGCCAGAGTTGTGTAGCAAACTAGCAATTACTCCTACCAAAAAGGTTGGTGAGTCTTTTTCCTATTCGATTTCGGAGAAAAATTTACTCCCTCTTTCCCTTATTTATGATCCTGTATTTTATTTTGGGTTGTCCCTTAATAAGTGTCCATTTTGTAAAGTTAGTGGGTAAAAGTTGGTGAATTGTCTATTTTGTCCTTAAAAGTAGATTCCTTTTTGAAAAGTAAGTGAGTAAAAGTGTAATGATAATGGGTAAGTAGGGAAAGTGGAGGAAAAAGTTGATGTGAAAGGTATAATGATGATGTCTTTTTAATAAGTTGGAGTTACGAAGTAGGACACTTAAAAAGAGACGGAGGGAGTACATCATACTCAAAATTAGTTGGCAACGAACGGAGACGTTTCAATATTATATTAAATGATCACTTATTCTACTCTCAAACAATGTGAGACTAGATGGGGTTCGATTGCCGTAAGCAGTCATTTCCCTCCTCAAATTCCCAAGGATAGAGTAGATTAGGTCTAACGAATGGCAAAAAGAAATGAATATTGGTGAATATGCTCAAGAAACCAAGTATATTGCTTCCAATTATAATATTTCCACAAATAGGGAAGGTTTTCTTCAATTTAATTTTCTTTTATTTGTATATTACTCGGTAAAATTATGACATTACAATTGGGATATTTGGAGAAAGAAAGAAAATTTTAACACAAGTGGGAATTAAGAAGATATCAATTTGAGAGGAAAAGATACGCTTTACCACACTAATTATTGCACCCTTTTAATCGCCTTCAATTTATAACATTTGTATAAAACTCATAACTTTTGCATGACACTTCGCAACATGTCGACTTGACTTTTTAAAAGGGTCAAGAATCAATATAGTAAATGTCATAAATTTAAAGTGATCCAAGAGGGTGCATGCAAATTGTAACCATCCAAATTGGAATGTGCATCGTAGCATTTCTCGCTATTAGGTCATCTACAGTGGTATAATCAAAAGCTAATTATTTTTAAAGTTAACAATGTTTGTTTAAAAAATGGCTCACAATGATATAATCAAATTTAGCAACATCTTTAGAAATAATCAAATTTTAGGCTTTGGATAACCAAAACTAGCAACATTTTTCAATAATCAAAATTTGTCGACCCACATCAAATAAATTAACTTGTTCCAAAATTTGCATACACGCATGTTTCCATTGGTATTTTATTCTTCTATCTTCTCCACTTTACCTACATACTATTTCTCTTTCTTTTCCTCCAAAAGTGAAGTTCATATTTGTCGATCATCTACCATTTAACCCATTGTCGCCGGATTAAGGTATTTCACTCTTCTTTCCCGTTTCTATTTTTCCCTAAAAAAAAAAAAATCATGATAGGAGGGAATGAAGTCACCGATTTTTTTCCAAAATTAAGGAAGGAATCGATATATTTTTGCCCAAAAAAACGCAAATGAAGAGAAGTGAATGACAGGAAACAAAGGGTGAGAGAGAGTGAAATTGTTGTGAATCCCTTATTTTGGTTATGGACTAGAAGTGACCAATATGAACCTCAACATTGATAAGCTTAACAATTTCTTAAATGAATAGTCAAAAGCTGATATATCAACTTTTGATTATTCAGTTTTTTTTATACCACTGTGGATGACCTTACGTACCTTCCGTGAATGTTAGGTCCGTACCTGGAATTTAATGTTTAGATCTCAACAAATCTTTTCAAGGTGCAAGTTGTTTGGCAAGTAATTTTCATTATAAACACGCCAAAAAAAAGGACAGGCAAGGGGATGGGTCATTAATTGGCACCACACACACACAAAAGACAAGATCCTCTGAAACAATCTTTATATTTTGTTTCCTGATGAGATTTGTCTTATTCACATAGACATTCACGGGGCCCGCGATCTAGGCTGTCCGTTTCGGTTTTGGACGGCGCACAATTTGGGTCGTCCGTTTCTCCAGAAAAGTTACATTTAAATCCGAACCATCTAAAACCGAAACGGACACTCGCGATTCACTTACGAAAGCTCCGTTAAAAAAAAGAAATTCCTTTCCTGATAAGTCCTCTAAAACAATTTACTCCACAAAATCTGAAAGTAACTTTGCCCACCGCCAAACTGCTCCCTATACTGTGCATGCACCCATATATCATGTTTAATTTGTTAATTTGGAGACTTTGACGATCAAGTTGGAAGCCTGCAGTAGATGATGAGAGTAGAAGAATGAATGGCTCCAGCAGATAAGATAAACTTTGGCAAAATGGATCAGTGTCCGCAACCATTAATTGGTTCGCACGTTCTTCTCGTACACGAACTGACCAATCCGAGTTCGAAAACACCACATATAGGGGGTGTTTGAGAGCCTACTTTTTGGCTTTTCATTTTCAGCTTTTTGGCTTTTTGACTTTTGGGATTATAATTAACCAGAATGTATTTTGAGTATGGTAGAGTGTTTGAGAGATTTGTGCAGAATGTATTTTAAAATTGTAGTAGTGTTTGGTAGATGATGGTTGAAAATGAATTGTGGGTTGCATTATGTCTTTATTACGTTGTTATAACAGGAGTAAAATGCCACATGCGTTTTTTTATTTTTTTAATTTATTACAGTATTCAATATTATTGAAGTCTTCTCTCTCTCTCTCTCTCTCTCTGGGTATCCACTTGGCCGCCTGCTTATGTGTGAACAGTTGGAAGAAGTGGAAAAGAGGAGGGAGGGGCAAAATTAATAAAATGAAGGGAGGAATGTGGGTATTTTGGTAATTGTGGCAAAATGGGAAAAGCCAAAATGTGAAAAGCTCCTCCAACTGAGATTCTCTGTTTTTGCTTCTAAACCCAAAAACCAAAAATCCATTCTCCCCTAATCCATTCTCATAATGAGTTGCCAAACACTCAAAATGAGAAAATGAGAACCTAAAAATGCAAAAATTGAGTTGCCAAACACCCCCATAGTTCTCCAGCTTTGATAGTTTGATTAATTGATTCACATGTCGATCGACACCGATGGTGCGTACCTTCAAGGTTGACTCTCGGACAGGAATGACGGATGGATTAATCCGTCCGGACCACAAGGCCCAAAGGGTACTGACTGCAGGTTTTCGCATAAACACGTGTCGGGGTCCAAAAGCTAGCTTTTTTAGTTGAACCCACAACCTCGGCTATACAATCGTTGGATCAACTGTCTCAGTCATATTTTCCTTGGGGCATATTTTCTGATTTCAAGAGAAAATATTTGGGTGCTTCGAGGCTGGTGGTCTCCTTGTTGTGGTGAATCGGAGGGTTTTCAATTTGGGGTTATCTGTAGTGGTGTTGGGGTTTACAAACTCTAACCATTCATTGTTTGAATGAAAATTCAATCCATGTAGTACTCCCCAACAATCAGGTGTCGCCATCTCAACTTAATGGCAGTGAGCTGTCCTCGTTGCCTTTTGAATTAATGAAGCCTTTTCATGTTAATTGGCGTTAATGTTTTTCCTCAATCCCAAAAATTTCATTTACCAGCCCAAAATTGAAACACCCCCAATTTTCATAACGTGCTCTACTCCCGCCACTTCTCTCTCTACATCATCCATTGCCGAACGTCGAAGATGTACACCACTTTTGTCAAAGACACGGAAGGAGGAGATTGACAAAGTAACAAATGTAGATTCATTACAATAGGTGAAAACATTTCTCATTTCCCCTTGTGTATGCGAGAATCCTAGGATGTCTTTGGGACTGTTGTTCCTTTGTTGATATTATAGCTTTGTTTATGCATTCCTGAGCTAAAAATAATACTTTATCCAGCTATTGATGTTTCATTTTTTTATACAAGTTATTTTGTTAGTAATTTATTTTAATCAACAGGTATCTGTAATCTTAACGTGGGGAGATTAATAAGTATTTAATATCATGGAGCTCGTAATATAATTGAGATAAAGACAGAAGTGCAATTATAATTCTGTAGTGGAGTGAATTATAATTAGTAAAATAAGAAATAGAATCCTAGTGGAAATAGGTTTTCTTATTTACACTAGGAGCCCAGGCTTATTACTCCTTAGGTCCCTATCGAAGTCCTATATATTCGCGTTATGCTCTCTAGGTCAGATTGGACATTTTTCTATTATTCACTAGATAGAGACAGGCTTAGAGAGAGCAAACAGATCACGAAAGAGTCCACACTCGATTCGTGTTCTAGACGTGAGGGGAATACGGTAGAAGATCGTAAGGTACGATCGAGCAGTATTCGTGGTTTATAGCAAGGCGTGCCATAACAAGTTCAATCAGCGTTCGTGTCGCAGGGAATTGAGGTAGAATCCTAATTCTGCTTTATAGGGTTTTACAATTTTTGTTGTCTAATCTGTACGCATCATTACTGGATCTTGGGGATTCGGTTTTCCAACAATTGATAGTTTAAGTGACGTTGAAAGAAGCGAACTGATAATATTTTTGTTCCGCAAGAACAAAATAGTAATGATAATTTGTTGGATAAGGTGGCCATGATGACGAAGTATATGCTCGATCTATACAATGGTTATGCGTTACGAACAGGTTTTAGTGTACGAAAAAGAAAGACTCGATATTATAGCTAGTCGAAGAATATAAAACAACATGATTTTTTATGTTATAAGGAGGGTTTTGAATTGGATGAAGATCCATTAGAAGAGAAAAAGTTGAATAGATCGATTGGAGACTAGAACTGGTTGCAAAGCCTTTATTCGATCGTTTCACTGTGGAAGATATTGTTTGGAGGGTTACTACCTTTTTTTTTTTTTTGAAACAGTCATTCATTCAAGCCCATCGGGCAGCAAAAGATTTCAGAACAAATACAGGAGAGAACCAAAGCAACCTAAACGTCGATCTCAGGTATCTACTGCCGAAGCAGGCCCCGAGATAACGCCGGTACATAAGAACCAATCTCGGTCTAGATTAACAGAGGATCCAAGAGATCCACAACTCAAACCCGTAAACAATAAAGCATCGCTGAAATCTAAAGGCAAAACAACAATAAATCAACTAAAAACCAACAGGTATCCTGGACAACCTGCCTTTTCCAGCCGAAATTGTTGCGCAGCCACACAAACACCACCGGACCACCACAAACCCCAATAACACCACCACCGAAACCCACCAGCCCTAAAAACAGACAAACAAACACGCAAAAACCACCAACACCGGACCATTCCTCAAAAAGGCGCCGAGTTATTAGCCCACCACCATCACCCACCAGATCTGGATCATCCAGACTGGTACAGAACCGGACGGGGGAGACCCGCCAGTAGAAGAGAAAAAGGAAAAACAGAAGAAAAACAAACAAGAAAAACCCCTTGCACCAACCGACACCTTATGAAGCTCGCCGCCGGACCAAGGACACTAGATCTGGAGACGAAGGAAGAGGAGCGGGACAAAGGAGTCACGGCCTGAGGAACCTTCACCGTCCTAGCGAACTGCCACCCGCAACCTGGAGGCCATGGAGAAACCGACAAAGAGAGAGGAGAGGTGAGGAGGGCAGGGGGGGAGGGTGTGAGGAGGGGAGGAGGCGGCGGCCTCCCTCCCAAACGGCAGCCTGAGAAAGGGATTTACTGGAGAGGGGTTTTTTTTCCTAGAGAGAGAGAGTCTCGGATGGGGTTTTTTTTTTTCCTACAACTAGGGTTACTACCTTTAATCCTAAGCATATTCATGATCGTGCATCCATAGTTTTTAATATCGGCCGGTTCGTACCGGAATTTGAGGGTTCCGGTTCGGATATAGGCCTGTATAATGGGGAGACTGGAATTCACAGGTGAACCGGCCGATTTCCGATACGTATCGGTCTGTAACGGATTTTGTGGACCGTAGTGCGTGCGTGCGTGCGGCTCAAATCCTGGATTTGCACCCCCCTTGTGCGAATAACTCGTGACGCGCACCCGGTTAACTAGTTTCCAAATCAATTTTCCAAATTGCCGCCCATTTTTCTAAATGTGCGAGACCTCTTATTGAGTCCTCATTCACAAACCCACTAAAGTGCAAATTCATTTAAAGTAGATAGAAGTTTTGTAACTTGTCAATATGGGACTAGAGAAAAACATCATGTTTTACAAATACACACTAAAGTTCCAACATAAACTAGTTGTGGCTAGTGATTAAGTAATGTAAAACCTCTATGGTATGTTTATTTTAATGTCTTCATCTTACTTTTGTTGCTTATGTCAATTATATCAAAACTCATAATGTTGCATTTTTCTCATATTTGTAAAATCTTATTGACTTGCGGGTTTTGATAAATTATCGGATATTTCACATGAAGAGAATGGGCTATTACATATCTTTAATTAATTAAAATGTGATAATTTAAGCCAATGTTGGGGGCAAAAGCCGCAAAAGTATATTTTTCAAGTTTTATACATATTGATGATTTTTAAAAATTCACAACCGCAACACCCGATTCCCGCGATGTATCACCGATATGCCCCGATACCGATATACCGTGACCAATACTGCGATTTAAAACTATGCTTGCATCGCCAACGGAGAGACAATTGATAAGATCCGGTCGTAATTAAGATTTCAAACGCTAAGGCAGGTACGATAGATTCCATGGTCAATGCTGCAGGTATAAGCACGAAGAATGCTTTATTCATATCTAAGAAAAGAAGAGGCAGGCCATGAGAATGTGGGCTTTACCAAGAGAGATTGTTCCAGTTACGTGAACAACCTGAAGACGACGATGATTAGTGCTGGAGATTCTCAGAGCCTCTTAAATCACTTTAAGCGTAAGCACTCTGAAGATCCTATATTCTTTTACACAGTTCAAGTACATCAAGAAAATCGAATCACTAATTTCTTTTGGAGAGATGGTGATGCAGCGCAGCCTGCCCTCTATGAAACTATTTGCAAGAAGAGATTACGAAGTTGCTTATGTTAAAAATTCTTTTTTTGAAACAGAAACACAAATATGTATGAACTAAAGGTACTCCGGTCCTCTTCGAACGCACGATAATGAGAAAACTCTCAACTTTTTTTTAATTCAATAACAACCACTTAGCCCTTAAGCTTACAACTTAATTTATAATGGAAGAAATCCTACATACTAGGAAATAAAAATAAGGAAATAATAAAATTGGAAACTATCCTTCCTTTTTTACCAAACAATAATTAAAAGGAAACTAAATCTTCTGGAGAATTAGGAAACTAATTACTCTATAATACTTATTTTCCTAATTTGAAGATTTCTAACAGAATATATTTGAAGATTTCTAACAGAATGTTGAAATCAAATATACTACTTCCTAATATCAATATGATTTTTTTTTTTTCTCGGCATCAATATGATATTTTTAATCTGCATCAGATGGGAAGTCAAGGATTGATTATGATTGCTTCATAGATGTTTTGGTATTCGAAATCACTTTTTTTTTTGACAAAAGTATTCGAAATCACTTACCTAGCCAATAAATACAACTTGATTTGTGCTCCATTTGTTGGCGTGAACTGTGAAAACTTTATATCCATCTCAAAACTAATTGGTGGAGAGATTTCAAATGTTATTAAGTGATCACCCATTTCACACCCAAGCAATATGGAACTCGATTTTCTTAACATCCCCCCTCACGTGCGGCCACGTTTGAGATCTGTCACGTGTGGTCACTTTTGGGTTTTATCATCGTGGGGTGTGGATTGTGAATTTTATAAAATGTGGGGTGGAACAGGCCCCGCTCTGATACCATGTAAAAACTTTATATCCATCTCAAAACCAATTATAATTGCTTCAGAGATGTTTTGGTATTCGAAACCACCTACCGCACCAATAAATAGAACTTGATTTGTGCTCCATTTGTTGGCGTGAACCACCATCGCCAAAATGCGTTCTTCGGTTGTGCTTTTCTTTTGGATGAAACAACTGAGTCATTTAAATGGTTGCTTAAGTCGTTCTTGGAGTCGATGGGAAATCGGCCCCCGATAACAACTTTTACTGACCAAGATCAAGCCATGTCTAACGCTATTGAGCAGGATGCTTCCAAATACTCGTCATAGGCTTTGCCTATGGCATATCGGAAAAAATGCACCTTCTCATTTAGGGGAGTTGAATACTGATACAGAGTTCAAGTTCCCATTCAACGATCGGTTTGTATATTCTCGTACACGAACTGACCAATTCGAGTTCGAAAAAACACACATATACTGTTAAAGCATCTAATTTCAAATCAATTGGGAAAGAGTGGAAAGGTCGTCTAAGCTCATATACTAGTTTTGGAGGATATAATTAACTGATATGAGACAAATCCCAACACTCCCCCGCACGTAGGGCTGTAAACAAACCGAGCAGCTCACGAGCTTGGCTTGGTTCTGATCATTAAACGAGCCGAGCTCGAGCTCGAGTTTTTGGCTCATTTACGAAACGAGCTTGGCTCGTTCAACAAAAGTTCGGCTCATTAAGAGAGGCTCGACGCAATTAAAGAGGCTCGTTTAGTAAATGACTAAGCGCGGTTCGTTAGGGGCTCAAGCTGGCTGAAACTCGGTTTGGCTCAGCTCGTTTACACCCCTATCCACACATGCGACCCCTGACCCGCACGTAGAGAGGTAAATAAAAGATCCACAACACTTTGATCATAACAAACAACGGTGCACTTATGGCACAAACAATGAGCACAAAATTTTCAAAAATTTGGCTCCGATACCATGTTAAAGCATTTAATTCTAAACCAATCTATAAAGAGTGGAGAGACTGCCAAAACTCTCATATCTTAGTTTTAGAGGAAATAATTAGGCGATGCGGAACAAATATCAACGTAAACCCATGATGCCTTCAATGTTGACCGTCGGCCAGGAATGACGGATGAATTAAACCGTGACCACTAGGCCCAATGGGTGACTGCAGGTTTTCGGATAAACGTAGGTTGGGTCCCGCTGAGACTTATTTTTCTTTTCTTATTTTGTGCTTATTCAAATTTTGTCTGTATTTGTTAGTTTTGGGCATAATTTTTGGGACGCGGGGCCTCTGCTGCCTGGAGGGGCGCAGTAGCGCCTACCTAGGCCCAGAAACGGCGCCGTTTGATTTAAAAACAAAATTCAATCAATCAATTTGCAATCCTATAGAGCAGAAACGTGATTATGAGAGCCCTAAAGACAAAATTTGATTATGTCTCTTTAGAATAATATGATCAAAATAATAAGATCTTCACACCCATTCAAACGGATTAAAAATTGGAGCACTTAATTTTTTGAGCCCATTTTTTTATTAAAAAATATAATTAAAAAATTAAGTGCTCCAATTTTTAATCCGTTTGAACGGGTGTGAAGATCTTATTATTTTGATCATATTATTCTAAAGAGACATAATCAAATTTTGTCTTTAAGGCTCTCATAATCACGTTTCTGCTCCATAGGATTGCAAATTGGTTGGTTGAATTTTGTTTTTAAATCAAACGGCGCCGTTTCTGGCCCTGGGTAGGCGCTACTGCACCCCTCCGGGCAGCAGAGGTCCCGGGTCCTAATTTTTGTAGTTTCGAGATGAATTAAAAAAGTAAAAATAAATAACTTTTATCCAAATATTTTTAAAATATTCAAGATAAAACCCAAAAGCCGACTTTTTGGGTTGAACTCACAACCTTACTATACTTGAGTACAACTATACAACCCTTGGACCAATTACCCCGGTCTTATTTTCCTTGGGGCTTATTTTTTGATTTTAAGAGAAAATATATATTTGGGTGCTTTCGAGGCGGTTGGTCACCTAGTTGTGGTGGAGGGTTTTCAATTTGGGGTTATCTGTAGTGGTGTTGGAGTTAGCTCTATGGCTGTTTATTTATTTTTTCATTTTTTTCCGTGTTTTTTCCTTTTTGAAACTGGAATTGGGGTGCTTTTGGATTGAATCAGATTTTAGATTCTAAACATTTTGCAAGCTGTTTTTCAGCTCTTTGCAATACAGAGTTCTAGTTTTTATCGCTACAGTCATAGTAAACAATTTTATCTGTTTCTACCACAATTTAAAATCTATGATTAAATTGCGGGACACGTGGCCAAAAGTCCCTCATATTTACATTTTTTGAGCTCAAGGACAATCACATTTTGCAATCAAACATAAGGAAAAATGTGCTTATGAAAGTGCGTAAAGTTCTAAAGTACCCTATATATGAAATTGTCTAAAACTCTAAGCTACCATATGAAAGTGCCTAAATCAATAAAGCCCTATAATAGGAAAGTGCACCCTAAAATCCTATGAAAATGCCTAAATATGTTTTGACTTTATGTGTAATACCCCGTATAAAAAAAAAAAGGTATGTGAGAAGAATAAAATACTAGTTGCATGCACATTGGTGTTAATTTTATGGGAGGTTAACACGTGAAGCACATGTGTGTTGATGTGGGTTGTATTGTGTGTTGAAGATAAGCTTGTAGAGAAACAAAAGAAGCAAAAGACAAACAATAAATATAAGGGACAAGTGTCCAGTTTGTAGATTAATTTGATGAGTTAGCCTGTTGTATAAAAAAGGAAATGTTACAATTTATGATGGGGGCCGGGAGGGAAAGAAAGAAGCGGCAAGAAAAAGAAAGAGTGTCCTGGCAGTGGCTCCTTAGTCTACGGTGGTGGGTTTTAGGTAATTGATTTGGTGAAAGCGGAGCTTATGCGTTATATGGTTGATCTTTAATTGAGAGGTGTTTGAGGATTCGGATCGTTACATTATGGCTAAAAATTTCAAAAAGTTGAAGCACCTCCACTGAAAACTATTTTTCCTGCATTCTTCCTCTAAATGAAAAATATTTTACCATCTTTATGACTAATTTTCCATTAAAGGGTACTAGTCAAACCAAATTGACGTTCAATCAAAACTTTCCAAATTGAAAACATTGAGTAACGTTCAATGCCCTAGGATTTCCATGTCCAAAAATTTGATTAAACCTAATGACTTGAATCTACGGCCAACTTGGAAAGAAAATCTCTTTACTAAGATTTACCTCTCTACTTTATGCATGAGGTGATGCCTGCTTTACCGGAAATCCCAATTGAATTTAACGTATAAAGGGAAAGAAAATCGTGAGAAATTTTCAATGCAACGGGGTATTCATAACGCCTCTCTCATATGGTGCGGGACCTACACATTCGTAGAGCCTATATCATGTGAGAGAGCGTTGCATTGAAGATTTTTTTTCGCACAGAAAATGAAATGGTTAATGTGTATTTGAGAAGGACAGAAACTTAAGAACCCAACTGCGAAGGGTTTTTTTGAATTTTTCCCTAAAAATATGTAATTAATGAAACACAAGGGAGGTAACAACCCAAAAAAGGAAAACAATGAGTAACAGCTAGTATAATTCCAGTGTATTTATACACCATTCTAAACATCCTTCAGAGAGACCAAATGAGAGGAAAAGAGATGGCAGCACTGGCAACAATTGTATACCTCTGCTCAATCGTCGTAGCTACGGCCATGCCGGCGGTGGGTTGCATCGATGAATCGCCGGAAGGGGTGGCAAAGTGGTTCAAAAACTTGGGCCATAGGAAGGAAAAGTTAACGACGTTTAAGTTGTATTTGCATGACCAGGTAAGTGGCAAGAACCCAACTGCGGTTGTAGTGGCCCGAGCCAACTTCACTTCCAAGACTCCCGCCCCCACCCCGTTCGGGACAATCGTCGTGATCGACGATCCATTGACAGTTGGGCCCGAACTCAACTCTACAGTTGTGGCCCGGGCCCAAGGGATTTATCTATCGGATGGGTTAGAGGAATTTGCTCTTAACATCAACGTCAACTTTGTCTTCACGAGTGGGGAGTACAAGGGTAGCACTCTTAGCCTCTTTGGGCGGAATCCGGTATTTCATCCATACCGTGAATTGTCTATTGTCGGAGGGACTGGTATTTTTCGACTAGCACGAGGAATCCTCACCGTGAAAACATACCAGTTCAATGGCACCTCCAATGATGCTACCCTTCAGTATTATTTTGCTGTCCTTCACTATTGAAATGATTGATCATTGGTCCGATTAAACAAGAACTATTATTGTTCGTAATAAGACACAGACAATTTATTCGTCTTGCAACTATAATGTTAATATTCCAAGCTTAATTTCTAGAGCTGCATCTTGATTCTCGTGTTGTATTTGAATCTTATTATTTCAAAGGAAAATAGCTTTTTAATTTATTTATTCGTGTGGCATATATATAGAAAAGAATAATTTGTTATTGTGGTATAAAAAAGGAAGAATCTTAACATAATTTGCAATAAATCCCAAGTCCTAAAATGATGAAGACCACAAGTTTGAAGACATATTTGGACTGAGAGACTTTTTGAAACCATGTTTAAAAACTTTCAATGGACCTTTTTAGTAATTTATTTATATATTGTTGTGCCAATTATAGACAAAATAGTTTCGTTATTTTGGGCTTAAAAAGGGAAGAATCCCATGATAATTTTGTGCAATTAATCAGTAATTTATACACTGTTGTGCCAATTATAGACAAAATGGTTTCGTTATTTTGGGCTTAAAAAGGGAAGAATCCCAACATAATTATGGGCAATTAATCCCAATTAAGTCTAGTCCAAATTAGGACCACGAGTATGTAGATAAGGTCATATGGAGTTCACATATTTCAATAGGGACATGCCTCCAACACCAGCAGAATGCCAAGTGCCAACAGCTCAAGGGTGGGACTTGGCCCACTTAGCTTTTGGCCTGACAGTATGCTAAATTTGGCCTACCTGGCTTCCGCCCAAACATTTTGATTTGAAAATGATTTAATGATCAAAAGGCTAGAGGTATACCATATTAACACTCCACACATGGGATTAAGATTGGAAACACCAGATCGACATTAAACCGAGGATTTTTGCATAAAATTAAATAAAAGAGTTGTTAGTAACTAAATTTATTCAGAAAAGTGATGCAAAGGTCTTAATAACATCATTATTGTCGAAGAAATAAAATGATGCTATTAAGTCTATCAAAAGGGGACAAAACTCTTCGGCCTGATGGTTTCAATTCTGTATTCTGCTAACGAAAGTTGCGAAGTTTTTCTTCTAATTGGAAAGGGAATGGGGCTTCAATTGCTCTGGTGGTCTGGTCCCTAAAACGCAAACCCTTCATCTATTAGCTAGGACATCTAGGCTGATAGCCATTGTATATTGCGAGTTGTACTCCCAAGAATCATTGGCCAAAACCAATCAATCTTTCTTGAAGGCAGGCAGATCAATCATGGGCAACATTTTTCAATGCAAGCATTTATAAGGGATATCATACACTGAAAGGGGACGGTTCTGATGGCACTTTCGCAAGATGCTTGTTAAGACAATGACGAAAATATTTAACCTGAGGTTTGGCCCAAAACTCTATCAAGGTGGTTGCAGGAAATTGTAATTCAACTTTCTTCGTCTTGACAACTAGCATCCCATAGGGCCTCGATGTCAATAACCGGGAGAGAGAGTGATTTTTAAGGGTAGATTTGTAGTTGCTTAAGTATCTTCTGTCGTTACCATTGGTGGCTAGAATTGGGCTACGATGAGGAACCAAGTGATGAGAAATTCTAAAAACCCACTGCTTACTTTGTTCTCCATTTAGAAGGTGGAGGATAGTGTGGCGTGGTTCCTTGCAGCAAACAAGGAGTAAAGCATTCGATCAACTTGGAAATGCATCATTACGGGAGAGTATTCCTTTCCTTGGGTGCGTCTGGTTTCGTTCAAGCATCGTGTGCCTAACTAGTCTTCCATTATTGCTTAAATTTTGTAATATGTGATTTTTGACCCCATAGTGCAGAGTGTACAAAGAGAGCCAACTCCTCTAGCAAACTTGGTTACATGTATACAATCCTACCTTCTCTCCATTCCTCCAACTCGAGCCAGACCCCAGCCACAAAATTGATGTTCTGTTGGGATGGGTTCCTCCAAGAGAGAATTTGTATATCTCAAACACGGATGGAGCTTTCAACCCGATAATGGGCAGGGCATGACATAACATGTACAAGAGTGCTATTACGTGATCACTTTGAATGATGGTAAGTAGAAATGATGACAACAAGGCAGATTAGGGCGGATATGGGTATATTCGTACCTGATACCCGAAAACATTACCCTATCTGAATCTGCTCTATCTGATAACCGAACGGGGTTCGGGGTATTCTTCGAACCGAATGGATAACTGAATTTAGATAGTACAAAATTAGGGAGTCAACCACCAGAATTTTCTCTGCTCTTTGATTTTTCTCGCTTTTCTCAGCATCCAAACAGCAGATGAAGCAAACTAAACTCAAGTCCACACAGACATAGAAACACATACCATAGACCCACATTTATACATGTCTTAAGGCTCCGTTCCGCTTTCTTCAAAAACCTTTTTTTCAAAAAGAAGGTAATTTCAAACTCAAATATAATGAAAATGAAAAATAATTTTTGAATTTTTTTGCACAATTTAAAAGATCTTAATGAGATCTATCAAACAAGATCCATATTGATAAGAAAATTATTTGCGTAAACAAATAATTTTTTACTTTGAAATTTACCTTTTTTTTCAAAAAATTACTTTTTGAAAAAGTGAAACGACCTCTAAGTCAGGGGCTGTTTGATAAAACTGAAAACTGAAACTGAAAGCTGAAAAATTAAGTACTGGAAACTGAATGCTGAAATTTTTAAGTTGAAAAGCTGTTTGATAAATATATTAAGTACTGAATTAAGAAAATGATGAATTAATTTTGTTCCAATTCTATCTTAATTTACTAACGGTCACAATATATTTTTGGTAGTGGTGGGGGAGTGGTGGAGGTAGTAAGAGTGCTGGTAGTGGTGGTGGTGGAGTGGTGGTGTAGTGATGGTGGAGTGGCGGTGGTGGTGATGGTTGTGATGATGGTGGAGGTGGTGGTATGAGCGGTGGTGGTGTAATGATGGTAATGGTGGAGTGGTGGTGATGTGGTGGTGGTGGTGGTGGTGGTGGAGCTGGTGGTGGTGGTGGTGGTGGAGGAAGTGGTGGTGATGGTGGAGTGGTGGTGGTGGTGTAGTTATGGTAGTGGTGGGGGAGTGGCGGTGGTGGTGATGGTGGTGGAGCAGTGGTGGTGGTGTAGTGATGGTAGTGGTGGTGGTTGTGGTGGAGTTGTGGTGGTGGTTGTGAAGTGGTGGAGCTGGTGGTGGTGATGTGGTGGTGGTGGTGGTGGTGGTGGTGGAGCTGCTAGTGGTGGTGGTGATGGTGGTGGAGTTGGTGGTGGTGGTAGTAGAGGGAGTTGTAGTGGTGGTGATGTGGTGGAGGAGGAGTGGTGGTAGTGGAGGTGGTGGTGGTGGAGTGGTGGAGGTGGTGGTAGTGGTGGTGGTGGTGGTGGTGGAGTGGTGGAGGTTTTGGTGAAAGCGGTTGTGGTGGTGGTATGACGGTTGAATATAAGTACACAAAAATTCAGCCAAAATTAAGTAGCTCAAAGCTACTTATTTTTTTTCAACTTTTTAGCCTATATTTTAAGTGGTACTTAATTTGTTAAGTAATATGAAATATGGTTATCAAACCTACTGAATCACTTATTACTTAATTGATTCAGTATTAAGTGCTGAATTTAGGTTATCAAACAAGCCCTCAGTAAGAGATATACCAGCAAGAACAAATGGAGACGATTTTGCACAAGAAGGATCTAAAAAGTAGCAATTCAATCAGCAATTTTTGTTTGGCATATACAGACGATTTTATTTTTTTTTGTACTCAAAGATTGAAACCTCAGCCTCAAGTCTTCAAAAATAAAACCAGCTCTATGGCAATAATGAGAGAGAGAGAGAGAGAGAGAGAGAGAGAGAGAGTATAACATTACGTTTCAAAAATAAAACCAGATCTATAACAATGAAAAACAAACGATCGGACTTCTTTGAGGGAGCAACGAACGAAGATCAAAGAAGAGGGAGGAAATCAATCGGCATGGACGGAGGGAACCAATCAGCAACGTTGAGTTCTTTTCTTTTCTTTTCTTGACATTCATTATACTTAATCTCCTCTATCCTCGGAAACTTAGGGAGAGGGAGGAGTGCCATTTATCTGAAATCCTAAACTTTGCAAGTACTTAAAATCCTCATATTTATATAAAGGGGTAATTTTGTTTTTGCTGGTAAGTCTGATCGTTTGTTTTCCTGGGGATGGCACTTAAGACATGTCTTTTCCTGGGGATGGCATTTGTTTTCCTGGGGATGGCACTTAAGACATGTCTGTCTTAAACTCTACAACGATAAACTCAATCACCCCTCTTTTATCAGGTAGGCAAACATAGAAAATAGACACACAAGAAATAAGCCAAGAAATACGCCAAGAAATACGACATATTTATAGGGTAGCAAAAAAACAGAACTTCCCATCACGATGGCTTTAAGAGAATCAAATGGGTAATAAGATCAATACATGAGAAGTAGTAGCAACAATATTTCTTAAAGAATAGGGTGTAAATTCAAAGAATAACAAACATTTGGTACCACATCTCAATGATTTTAATGAAGTACAGAATTACAGACACTAAACAAAATCCTCAACAGCTGGCAATGAATCTGTTTGCAGTCTTGGAAATTTCTCTCGCAAAGCAAAAACGGGTTCTTCCCCGGATAAGCCTTGGGCTGCCAAGGCTGGGCATATCTGAGCGCCCGAGAAACTGGAACAGCAACCGTATTCCCGACTTGAATGTACCTAGAGCATTCGGAATTAGATTACGTAAAGAACAATGTTAAAAAAGGAAATAGAGGTTTTGTCTTTTTGTTTTTTTTTCTAAACTTACATGACGGGCAAGCAATGGTAATTTCAAAAAAAAATTAAAGTTTAATTTATCCCGAGGAAAAAAAAAAAAAACAATGTTAAATCGAAAAATACTATGTCATTTATCATAAAGCACATACAAACAGGGACACAAAACGTGACAAATGTTAATAGTCAGAATTTGTAAAACAACCGAATTAGTGCTTAATAGACTAAGATCCATGGCTACGTTGACCTTGACAGAACTTAATAATATTATTCCAATCTCCGAATGTGTCCCCCAACTTGTCCTAGCATTTTGGCATTGATAAGTGAGGTCATATGTGCCGATGTGTGTGTCTGTGCTTCTTCGCTTTCAATTTGCATTGCTACACTAACGTTCAAATACACAACTTCAACATTTAAATGTAGTGGAATTTATCACGTCACATGTTGGACGCATCAAAGGTGCTATATACAAAATAGTAAGACAATCATCTACGCATAAATGTTCCACGCATGTAAAAGCCGTTTATTTCATATCATATACAAAATAAAAGAATATATGGAACTTCAAAATTTTACAATATCCCCGCGCCTTGAGACAATGAGTTTGGCACTTATATCACAGAATAGGTTTACAGTGTTTTCAGGCAAGTAAAAAGAAAAAGCACATCAGACGACAACTACTTCACTTATTAGGTTAGTATTAACCCCTTACCCCGGAACGGAATGGAAAGAACGTGAAAAGCTAGCGCACTAAAGGGGTTTTTTTTTTTTTTTTTTTTTGGGGGGGGGGGGGGGGGGGGGGGGGGGGGGGGGTGTTGTTGTGGTTAAGCTTGTGAAGAAGCAAGTTTATCCCCACTCTGATAGGTAGCTACTGGGTCTCCCCATCTCTCCTAAACTTCCCCCGATCTTCAGCCTAATCTGTATGAGGCAAAAACTCGTCTCACGTATTGTTCGGAGGCCGAGCCGCACCCCAGTAGTAAGAGTGCAGCTTAGGTCTACTAACACAATATCAATTTTATAAAACTGTTGGACTGCTCGAAATCTATTCAAGCCCTTATCTCGAATACATCTGATATTTGTCCAACATTTGAAGCAGAAAATTCTATAAGATACATATTTATCAAATGAGCCTACTGCAGTGACATATAGAAACTATACCAAAAAAAAAAAAGAACTCTCTTATTATGCTTAAAATTACCTAACACATTTTAAACGCTTTTTACGCTTGAAAACAATATATTATTGAGCAATGTTGATGTAATGTTATGTCCAAATAGCACTTAATACTTTAGGCCTATACTCGTTGCTTTACTCCAGTTGCCCGCCCTTATGTTGTAAATTGTCCAAACTAGAATTCGTTTATGTGGAAACGATTAATACAACCGTCAAGGGGTTGTTTCAATGTAAATGATCGAAGTTTCCTAAAACCTTCATTGTTTCTATTTGATAAGACTATAAGAGGCTTCCGCCTCAAAACCATTCAACAACTCCCGAATAGATAACCCAAACTCTTCGCCAAAACTAAACACATCAAGGAGCCCAAACAAGTAGCAGCAAGGTCAAAACTGTTTTGCTACTGAACTAAAAGAACTTACACAAACAACAGGTTTTTTCCTAACTGGAGATTGGGCCACAGCTAGCTGGACAATACGGGCCAACGAATTATCTAAAAAGGCTATTCTCAAGAAGCCCAGTTGCCGGTTGAGGTTAAATCCCAATGTTCTTTCCTTTAGGTGTGGGTGTAAATTGAAACTTCATTGACACCGAGCAACCCAAACAAATTTGCTGAAACTAGGTACGGAATCTCACCAGAATCAATGAATACCCAAACCCATCTTCACTCGTTGGGGTCGTCTTGAGACGATCTTTCAAGAGTAGGTTCGATTAAAGTTGTTAACTAGGAAAACCAGTGGTAAGGTTATGGTTTAGGTGAAAGAAAATTCATCTAGTTCCAGTTCTGCTTTGGTTATAGTATATTCAAGTTCGGTTTAGGCAAGAAAAAGAAGGGCCGAAAACCAACCTCCTTGCTGAAACCAAACCTAAAAAATAAGCCAAAACAGGTAGAAACGGGATTAAATCTGTATCAACATTGTTTCAACGAGATTTAGTACGGCATGTGTCGTGTTGTATAGTCACTTTTGCATCATGTATTTGCGTTGTTTAGCTTTGTATGTACACTCCATCTATACACCTATATACGTATTTACAAACAATGGTAAAGATAGTTTACTTGGCGTATATAGGATCAGATCTAAGCACAACAAAAGAGAGACGATTTATACCTTCTCCGTGTACCGATGAGGCCACCTACGCCGGCCTTCATCGTCGGGAACCTGCTCGCCGATGAACCGGGAGCCGTCTTCTTCCGGATTTTCATCGAGTTGCAAACCGACGGCAGCGTCACGAGGTTCAACTGTCAGAGCTGCTTCTTCGTCTGTCTTAGGCTTCTTGCTCCGCGACGACTCTGCTTTCAAAGACAGCATCGACTTGCACTTCCTCGGCATTGCGGTGGAGGGAGGAGAGAGACAGAGTGGAGAGGAGAGAGAGAGAGTATGGGAAGAGGGTAGTGGAGGAAGAGGCTAGTGGCGGGGATAGGATAGGGTTCAACGTCCGATCGGGTCGGGAATAATAAAGGAGAGAGAGAGAGAGAGAGAGGGGTTGGAATTATCCATTATTGTAGCAGCCACCGTTTCGGATCTTATTCCTCTGCAATTTCTGCCCCATATTCTGGCTGTGCCATGGGGGAATATTTCCGCGATAATGGAATACACGCATTAATAATCTATGATGATCTTAGTAAACAGGCGGTGGCATATCGATAAATGTCATTATTGTTACGCCGACCACCAGGCCATTAGGCTTTCCCGGGGGATGTTCTCTATTTACATTTCGGTCTCTTAGAAAAAGCCGTGAAACGATCAGACCATACAAGCACAGGTAGCTTGACCGCCTTACCCGCCATTGAAAGTTGAAACACAAGCTGGGGGGAGGGCGAGGAACGGTTTTGAAGAAGGGAAGTTTGAGGTTGAGCGGGAAGAAGCGGAATTTTTATTTTTTTTTGGGGGTGGTGTTTCGGGAGTTGTATTTGAATTTTGGGTTGAAGTCCGGGAATGTTTTTTTTCCTTTTTTCCCTTTATTTAAGGCCAGAGAATGTGAAACATTGTGAAGCACTCCGTAGTAAACTACTGTACTTTGATCCTTTCAAAAAAATTACTGTACTTTATAATAGAGGGGTTTTTTGGGCTTTTTCTTAATTTTCATCAGATTAGGTTTGAATTTATTGGATTTCTGTTTGTGACGACAAGAATCGAAAATTTTAAAACATAGACCAAAATAAAAAATATATCATTAATTATTAAAAACATGTACATTTTTTAGCACCCGTTTGTCAGACGGATAATGTTTTTGGCAGATAAAGAACAATGGTGAGGGGATATGTTGTGAGGAGGAATATGCTAACAAGGAGGATTAACTTATACAAAAATGATACTCACACAACAATCCAAACACAACAACTTATACAACCTCTCATATGCATGTGGGCTCCACACACACTACTATGTGTGGGCCCCACATATATGTGAGAGGTTGTGTAAGTTGTTGTGTTTGGATCGTTGTATGAGTAGCATTATCCTAACTTATACATGGTTTGCCTTTGAGTAAAAGACAACTCAACTTATGTGGACTCTTTTCCACATTAATTTATATTTTGCACTTCTTTGATTATTTTGTGAAAGTGTGTTGGAGTAAATCACTAGTTGTTTTACATTAAATTTGCAGTCTTTCCCAAAAATAAGTCTTTCTATGTTTCTCTCTTCATTTTTATATTTTTTTTAACTTTGTTAAATATTTTTATATGTTTTCGTCGGCATGAAACGACACTATGTTAAAATTTGATCCAAATTTATATTAAAAAAAACTCTTAAAAAAACAAACCATTAGAAAGTTAGGCAATGCCCTTTGCATACAACTAAAAGCACTTGGGCATAGGCTTTTGGGTTGGTAAAAATGATCAATAAAATTTAAGAGATTTTTTTTTTCCGGCCGTCGTTTGGAGAATTTTGACAAATGCATACTCACTTCAATTTATATTCAATAAATTTTTTGGGTCTAGTACTTTTTCCTAAATTTTTATATTTTGTAATTTTTTTTTAGTTTTTTGAATTAATTATTCATCTTGACAAGAAAAGTAAAAAAATGTAAAGCAATTTTGAAATCTATATTTTAAAATAGAGCAGCTTTTTAAAAAATATCTATGAATAAATAAAGTAACTTCTACGACCGTCCGATTATATTTTCATGTTAAGTTATACATGTTACCGTTAGATCATTTCTTTTTTAAAAGATATAGACCGCTCTATCTTCTCACTTTTTAGGTAATCTATTTCTATTTAAATTTTTTTTTATGACGGGTAGTTTTTTTAAGTTCGGACAATATTACAACTCAACGTGTCATCCGCTGGTCAATTTATATAAACGCCACTTAAGATAAAGACTATTGTTTGATGAAAAATTGGTGAGAAACATGAACATTTTTCATGAAAATGAACGTGAAACTAGGATGAACAACTGAAATTCAAACAATTGTGAATCTCTGTCCATCTTAATTTCATGTTTACTTTGACGGAAAATATAATATATAATAGGAGTATTTAATACTAGGAATTTTTTTTTGTCCTAATTTATAGAGAAGTAGTAGTAGAGTATCAAAAGTAGTCAAAGCGGTCGTCGGAGAAAGAAACACTCATTCATCCAACACGTTTTCCTCCTCGCCCTCTCGTCTCCGCAAGTGGGTGGGTGGCCGCAGCGTCTTCCGTCGCAATTTCCGATATTTCCATCGCCAAATTTCGCTTCCAATCGGGGCTATTAACTTACACCCGGCCTTTGATCTTGCTGAATCGCTTCAGATTCAGTTATGCTCGGGGTTTCAGGGCACCGTTGACGTTGAGTGAAGAAAGATAATGGTCGGTTCACTTATTAGGGTTTGCGCTTCTTGTATGGGTACAGAATGCCTGAGCTTCGGAGTGGACCAGACCGAGGCCGCGGTGCTCCGGTAGACCAGCGGCGGCGTCGGAAACCCGTGCCTTTGGTCGGGAATTACGTCAAGACTAGGGCGGCGGTAGCGAAGGAAGCGGCCGAAGCTAAGGCTGCTGCCACGGCGGCTGGGAGGAAGCGGGGAGGGGCAAGGGCGAGGGCGAAGAAGAAGAGGGAGGAGGAGGAGGAGAAGGTGATTGTGATTTTGGAGGATAAGGAGGAAAAAGGAAGGGAGGGTTTGATTGAGGAGAGAGAGAATTTGGTTGAGGAGAGAGAGAGGATGGCGGATGAGAGTGGTGGTTCGAGTGCTAATAAGGTTACTGGGAAGGAAGAAGAGGGTACCACTCCCCCTTTCCCTGACAAGGTATGAATTTGTACTTCTTACCCTCTATAATTATTATTACTCGTGCCCGGGCACGCCTGGCGTGTGCAAATTGTATTATGCAGAAGAGGGAGGTGAAAGTAGTGTTTTTCCTTGGCAGTTTCTTTAGGCAGTTAAAAGGAGTAGTTAGGGAAGAAAGGTTTGAGTGACGTTCACCCAGTGTGCTCCCTTTGTAATAGTTATAGATGGATAATAGATAATGGTTGGGCTGGCCAGTTCATGTGCGCCTCAACTTCCCTGCATCCAATCATATGGTCCACTAATAGGAGCCCGACAGAGTCCAGCAAAACCCAGTGTAGACTTGTCTCACGAGAGTTGATAGCAAGCCCATGCCTTGACCACTGCCACTGTGCGAACCTTTTATGTTCCCTCTCTGGTTATTACTATATGAACATGTTTATCTTCTTTCCAAGCGTCCTTTTTGTCCAAGTCTCAGATCGAAGTGCATGTAGATATATTCGAATTTCTTTCAATTAGTTTCACTTATGTCAAAAGCCTAAGATGTTTACGTGGTGTCGTATGTCATTTCATACATGGAGTATACATCATATGAGACTATGAGAGTTATATGCATAGTATTATTGTAAACTTGGATTACTAAATGTTCCCTTGAGGAATATCCATTCATATCCTCAGTCAAGTTCATACATTTGGAAGGGAACATGTAGCTTAGAGTTGTATATGTGGGTATGGAAGTTTGTGTGGAGTGCATTTTGAGGAATGGTCGTGTATAATGGATTACATATTTCTGTATTTTGTTGTTCTTCTCATGGGCGATGTTGCCTATATTGTTGACTTGAAAAAGTTTTGGCTTTCGTTCCTAGCAGCTTTTCAACTATTTTTTAATAAGTTCCACAGTTCCCTATGGGCTTCTTCAGCGCAACTCACCATTAAAGGCAAAAGTGACCTGCATGTATCCAAGAAGATCCCATATGCAAGAAAATTGGTCATCCTGAATGACTACCTGGAACAGTCAATAAAATGGAATTGTTAACAAGTTTTTTTTCCCTTGTCAGTTGAGTAGTTGATTTGTAATGAATGTCTATTTGAAATAAGTGAACATGATGGAAGTTGTGCATATGCTAATGTCCGTGTTGCTTTCAGTACTACTTATGCATTTATCATTTTGTTTATGGACTTTTGCTTTGGGTGGATGTTTAGGTTCAAGTAGGAGGATCTCCAATGTACAAAGTTGATAGGAAGTTGGGTAAAGGTGGGTTTGGTCAGGTATTTGTTGGTCGCCGTGTTTCCGGTGGAAATGGGCGGAGCGGAGACCCTGGGGCTGCGGAGGTAAGTTTATATTGAGTTCCAATACGTTACCAATTACATTCACTGAGTCAGTTATTTTCTTTTCCTTTTTGGGTGAGCGGTGTTTTCTCTTATTACTCATGAGAAAAGAGGTTGGTTTCACTTTGTTTTGTTGTGATTATAGGTCGCTCTGAAATTTGAGCATAGAAATAGCAAGGGGTGTAACTACGGTCCTCCATATGAGTGGCAAGTGTACAAGTAAGGATGATAACCTCCTCAGTATGTTTTATGTATGTTAGGATCTTATATATGTTGATTTGAACTTTTCATTCTTTGGGTGAACAGTACTCTTGGTGGTAGTCATGGAGTGCCTAGAGTACATTATAAAGGAAAGCAAGGAGACTATTACGTAATGGTATGTTGAACAACTTCATGACCATTCGTGCAACGTTTTTCAAATAGCATAACTTGTTTGCAAATGTAGGTTATGGACATGCTAGGGCCTAGCTTATGGGATGTATGGAATTCGTCAGGACAATCGTGAGTATCCCATGGTTGTTAATTCAGCAGGCTTTGCTTTTTATGGGATATGTATATTCATTTTATCATGGAGTGATTAAATTATACTTCAGTGTGTGCATTGTTTAGGAGTTTGGTATTTGTAGGTTTGGTTTCCCCTTTCATGTTTACAAAGTGTGTTTTGCTTACTTCATAGTCACTCATGCAACACTTTTATACATTAAAAGGAAATATAATCAATCTCACAGCTGGTTTGCTCAGTTATAATGCAAGCTCATTACTCTCTTTTTTTAAAACAAAATTCTACAGACAGTGTTTCACTCTTATTTTCAATTAAATACTTTTTTTTCCATTCAGTTACTTATGATTTTATACGCTTGTGTGATCCCTATTGAATCATTTGGTGCTGGTGTCTGTTTCTGACGCATTAGATGATTATTTTGATAGAAAGCGGGCTTGTTGGCTCTGGGCATCATAGTCTTTCGAATTAACCTATTATCTGCACAGGATGTCATCTGATATGGTGGCGTGCATTGCAGTTGAGTCATTATCAATCCTAGAGAAGATGCACTCTCGGGGGTATGATTTAGTAAATTTCTAATTGTCTCACTCTATAATTTTACTGGTCAACATCCATAGTATACTGCCGATGGGATGCAGATGATGGGGTTTTTTTCCCAAAGTACTTTCTAGTTTTCATTTTGCTTTTTGTATGCCAAATGTTTCCATCATAACTTTTCTTTGTTATAGTTATGTGCACGGAGATGTAAAGCCAGAAAACTTTTTACTTGGTCAGCCATCTACACTGCAAGCAAAGAAGTTGTTTCTCGTTGACCTCGGGTTAGGTAGGCAAATAAGCATCACGACTTCATGTATCTTTTTCATGTAGGTACTTCTGTAGTCTTTCCTAACTTTCTATCACCACATAAATTGCAGCAACAAAGTGGAGAGAAAGCTCAAGCGGGCAGCATATTGATTATGACCAACGTCCTGATATGTTCAGGTGAACTATTACTTGATCTCTTGGTCATGGCTTGGCAAATTTAACTATTCTTCAATCATCTATAAGCCTTTATTGCATTTTCAGAGGAACCGTCCGATATGCTAGTGCTCATGCTCACTTGGGTAGAACTGCCAGTAGAAGAGATGATCTAGAATCTCTTGCATATACACTCATATTTCTTCACCGGGGCAGACTTCCATGGCAAGGGTATCAGGTAGTGCTGGAATTACCATTTTTAACTTGCATATTTCTAGGCCCATGTTACCGTTGCCAGTGTTGCTCTATAGATAGCTATTCAATTTTCCTTATGTGCACCTTGTTCTTGTTTTCCTTTTCCTGTTAGGGGGATAACAAATCATTCCTAGTTTGCAAGAAAAAGATGTCAACGTCTCCTGAAGTGATGTGCTCCCTCTGCCCTGCTCCACTAAAACAATTTCTTGAGGTTGTGGTGAACATGAAATTTGATGAAGAGCCAAACTATTCCAAGCTGATCTCTCTGTTCGAGGGACTGATTGGATCAAATCCTGCTATAAGGCCAATAAACACCGATGGTGCTCAAAAGGTAATTCTCTTAATCTTTGAACTTATGACATCAGGATCTTTTGTTGGTTTTTGTATTAACAGTCCGTTTGTGCAATCATTTGTAGATTATATGTCAAGTTGGTCAAAAGCGAAGTAGATTGAATGTTGAGCAGGAGGAGGATGGGGTGCCTACGAAGAAGGTTCGTTTAGGGGTTCCAGCAACGCAATGGATTTCAATTTACAATGCAAGACAACCTATGAAACAGAGGTAGAATTGTGTTTCATTATTTTTTGGTACATCTTAATTTCACTTGTAAACTATCAATTTGTCTTATGTTTAAGCGGGTGTTTACAATAACTGGTGCTGTGTTTTCAAAAGATTAGAATGAACTGCTGATTTCCATGTTGCTGGTGGAAAGCTGTGGCTTGGAGTCACGTGTTTCAGTTGTGAATGTTGATAGGACTCTTTTGTGTGAAATGATATGATTATCACTTTCAATCATGGGAATTGAATGTCTCTTAAGTATTGATTTAGTGGCTTGAAGATGTATCTTAGATCCTCATACAGTTGTGATCAAATTATCAATCCTTCATTCTGATACTTTTTTTTTTTGGGTCAAACGGAAATACCATGTTTTGATACTTTGCCAGATTGCTAGGGGCTTCTGTGTGTTGAGTGTTGACTTTTGGGCATTTTGGGATTTTCTCCTGAATGGTGGTAGAGATTGTTAGTGGGGAAAATTGGAGTTTTCTGGCTAAGCAAAGCAATGAAAATCAAAGAAACAGGCACTCTGTGAAGGCATTGCAAATTCTCTTGTGGCCACTTTAAGTAGATTGTTAAGTTTTGTTTGGTTGTTAAGTTTTGAGTTTGTGGACACGTTGGAGTAAAGAGTGTACAAGTGCTTATTTTGGATACCCCGTTGGTGCTTTTTTGTATCAAGAATTCGAGATTATTTTTAAAAAATGAGGAAATATTGAACTCAATTCTGGTAGGATTGTAGGATTTTGCTCTTTCATGAAATCGATGAATCCCTTGTAGCTCTATTCCGGTTTTGAAGTGTGCAAAAGACTTCGGTAGTTTGAAGGGAGTCATACTTTTTGCTCTCTTCTCCCTCCCTTTCCCTCCTCTAGGTAGTTACTACAGAGTGCTTTAAATTGTCAGTTAAGAACTAGTGCAAATTTTTTCTTCTTCTCGATATTTTGTGAATGATGCAGCATTTTGCTGTCGATTTCAAAGTTCCTAATTGCTTATTGAGCTTGATCTTGTAAGGTGCAGTGGTGCACCGTGCATCAAATTAAACTTTTGAGCAGCAAGAGATTCTGTACGCCAAATCTACTACCAATAGTTCAATAAAAAAGAAGATATGCCCTCAATAAGCTTTTTTCATTTTTGGGGGGCTGATCGGTGTGGTGTGGGCTGCTGGCTCAAGTGATTCCTTATGGTTTCTTTGACTTCAGAGTGTACTTGATATTTAGAGTTGAATGCTACTGTGCATGGAAGTGCTGTTGTTGTTTGGATAATGCTCTGATAATTGTGTTTTCTTGACACGTGATTCATTTTTATGTTACCTACTTGTCAACCTTCTTCTGTCATTAGGTACCATTACAATGTGGCAGATGCAAGACTGGCCCAACATGTGGAGAGAGGAAATGCAGATGGTCTATTCATTACTTGTGTAGCATCTTGTTCCAATTTATGGGCACTTATTATGGATGCCCGAACTGGTTTTACAAACCAAGTGTATGAGCTGTCGCCTTTCTTCTTACACAAGGTGGCTTTTTTCTTCCATATTTGTATGTAGTTTGTTTTCTGCATTGATATCACAGTTCCTTGAAAAAAGTAGCATAACCTTTTTTCTTGTTTTTAGGAATGGATCATGGAACAATGGGAGAAGAACTTTTACATAAGCTCTATCGCTGGTGCTAACAATGGAAGTTCCCTTGTGGTGATGTCCAAAGGCATGTTTGCTGTTCCTTGTAGTTCTTCATATTGATGGATGATTCGACTACATTGTAATGGAAAGAAGTGCAACTTGTGTTATGCTCAACTTGTATTGGTTTCATTCTGTGTACATGATGTCCCATGGCTATTTGCTCTAGTATGAATACTTCTTTTTATGTTCATTTCAAATCTAAGCCTAATCTCTTGGTACTTCATGTAACCCCTTTACATTTTGAGAGAACTGCAGAAACGACGTCGGGATTTTTCATTATGTGTAAATTGGTCAAGCTGAGGTGAGTATATGACTGTTTGAGAGCTCGGCTAGGTGGATGCTTCATCATCTTTGTTTAGCTCTAGCTAGCCTCATGCTTGGCCCAAACTTCAGAAGTGAAGTTTGACTCTCATGTGCTTGGTGCTCATTTTCTATAGGGTGAGGGCTATTGTGTTATTCTGCTTGTGAAGCGAAGGGTGCAGGTTTTGGTGTAATATGGTAATCTGTAACTAGGTGTCACTTATTATGGCATTGAGCTGTCAAATCAATTAGAACAGCTTTAAGGAAGTCACTGCACAAACTACGAATTTAGTGCCTGAGGATTTGATTTTGGAATGCAAAGGTTTTCATGTTTTGACCACTCATTTCATGAATAAAGCTGCTAGATTGTGATGGATTCACATTTTTAACACTACTTGCATGTAACTGCATGCTTGCTGTCCTCATCCCATGTTCCCAAGATCATCCAGATGACCACTTTCCGCTCAGGTTTGCTTGTTCCAGAAAAAAGCGCAGTGAATGTGCGGAAACTCTGTTTGATATGTAATTACTGGAGGATTGGAGTTTGAGCTCTTCTCATCTTGAGTCAAGCTTGACCTTCTTGATTCTTTTAGCAGCTCTGGCATCTATTTTATTTTTGGTAATGGTGACAAGGGAACACCTGGATACCTGCAACCACCACAAGCTTAGCAGCTAAGTCAGTTTTGCCAAAGTGATTTGGACACAATTTTCCCAATTTTGTGTCTTTTGACTTGTTGATTTTTGTTCATGTTGGGTGGAAGATTTATCCACTATGGATGGGGACTTCTTTTTAAACTTCAATAGTGATTTGCTTAAAGGTGCATCATCTTTCTTGTGACGGTTGTTTCTTTGCAGACGCGTGCTTTTCTCTTCTTTTTCTTGTACTTTTGTTCTTTCTTTGTTTGATTATTAGCTAGTCTTACAGTTAATGCAGGATATTTCTTTCTCAACGTTGTTGTGGTCGTTTCAATACTAATATGCTAGTTTCTGTTTATGAGTTGTCTTTCCTTCTGAACTTTCTTGGTTGATACACTAAGCGTTGACTTTATTATAGGCATGCAATTCACGCAACAGTCTTATAAAGTAAGTGACTCTTTTCCCTTCAAGTGGATAAACAAGAAGTGGAAAGAAGGGTTTTATGTGACATCCATGGCAACTTCTGGTAGCCGATGGGCTGTCGTCATGTCTCGCAATGCTGGCTTCAGTAATCAGGTTGAGTTTCACACCTTCACTTATTCTTGTCTTTGTTCTCTCGCAAAAAGCTAGCCCAGCCTTTTCTTAAAAAATAAATGTTTCCTCTTTTTGGAAACGAGAAAGAATTATACAGAAAGACAGATTAAGCATATTATTTAATCTGTTTCCTAAATTATCATGATGGCTGATTGTTAACAAAAACTCCTTATTAATATGAACCATGGCTTTATCTGCCAATCTGCATTTCGAGAGCAGGTCTGCTGGCTACCTTTAACGAATCCTGTCACTGGGGTCTTAAGAATTGAGGGGTCTCTTCAAGTATTTAGGTTGATGTGGAAGTATATGATTGAAGATCTTCCATGCAGTTCCTGATTTATGGCTTTTGGAAAGTATCATGCTGATTTAGTTTGGAGACTCTAATTTTGGAGCTTGGGGTTTATAGTTTCTTGGATCATCTATATCACCGGTTTGCTGTTTACGGTGTTGTAGATCCTGTGGGCAATTGGTGTAAAAGGGTGGAGTTACCATCTCTGCTGTTGTGTTGGTCTCATTTAACATGAAACTGGGACTCAGGAATGGGTCTTTGTTTAATACTAGAGTTATTTGTTGAGGCGACGTTAGATCAATCTTCCTTTTCCACGCCTGGATGGATTCACTCGGTACCTCCTTGCCAGTTCAGCCATGTGATATAACAAAAAATGATGATATTATGATGTTTTCTGATATTTGCAGATGATTTTGTCATATTTCTGTTCCATTTGGCATGTATTTAACGTGAGCACTCTATATCTGACATGTTCCTGGCTTCATAGGTGGTTGAGCTTGATTTTCTCTATCCAAGCGAGGGCATCCACAAACGTTGGGATAATGGTTACCGGATTACATCAACAGCTGCTACTTGCGATCAAACTGCTCTTATCTTGAGTGTGCCCAGGCGTAAATGCACCGATGAAACGCAGGAGACTTTGCGTACATCTCAGTTTCCAAGCACACATGTTAAGGTAAAAACTCTGGTGGACATTTAACTCGTGGGAACTAGTATTGTTGATCCATATATTCATTTTCATAATTCAACTCGTATTTGTTCTAGGATTTGTCTCAATACATGATCATGATAGAAGTATCGAGTCCATTTACTTTCATTTGCGTACAAGAAATGAGAAACACTTGGTTTCTTTAATTTTGGCTGGCCTTTGAGGCTGTATCCTCACCATTCTTAGCTGGTGTTTTCTAATTTTCTTTTTTCCCCCTCCTGTAGTTTTTTTCCCCGCCCTTGGGTTGGAAGAGCTGGTTAACAGGCCATTTGACTGCTACTTTGTGGCAATTGGTTGACAGCTCTGCTAGGTGGTTGTCGTTGTATTGTCATTTCATGCTACACATATTACACAACTTTAAAACAAAACTTCAGACAAGTAGACAACTGCGTTTGCAACCGTTTGATGCACATGGATCCACATGCATGGAACGGTGCATCGAATGGTTCTGGACATTTTTTTCCAAAATTGTGTTTTAAAGTTACGTAGACTTTCTATTTGCTTCAGTGAGGTGGCTGGAGTGGAACCTTATGGGACTTAGTAGACACAGGTGACATAAAATTACTGGAGGTGGCACGGAAGTCTTAGTCAGAGAGAGGGAGGTTGTTAAGGAAATGTAGTCCCACGTTGATTGGGAGTGGAATGAGTGATCACTAACCTCTCCACTTATTGCCAATTAGTTTTGAGATAGACAAAGTTTTCACATGGTATCAGAGCTGGGTTTTCGGAAGCTTTTAGACAAACTTTATTTCGTGATGGTTGGTTCCCCCTTGTTTTTCATTGATGTTGATTGTTGTCGTACGTGTTGAATCGTTTGTCTACCTCACCACGTGCTAGTAAGGGGTCGCACATGCAGGGTAGTGTGATAGCTCGTCACACATTGGTTAAATATAACCTGCAAATTGGTTTTGAATTGGATATAAAGCTTTCACATGGTACACGAGTGGGGCATATTCCACTCCACATTTTTAAAAATTCACAATCCACACCCCACGATGACGGACCCAGCAAAAAGACTGCACAATGATAGACCCAAAAAGAGTCTACACGTGACAAATCTCAAATGTGGCTGCCCATGAGGAGGGATGTTAAGGAAAATATAGTCCCACATTGTTTGGGAGTGGAATGGTGATTACTTGATAACATTTGGGACCTCTTCTGACCTTGTTTGTGAAGGTGATAGTAAATGAAGAAACTTTATTCAGCCCAAAGCTTAACTATAATTTTTTTTTCCGGGTAAGTAAAGCTTAACTATTGAGTGGAGAGAACATTATATTAATAATTAAGTGATCACACATTCATACTCGACGAAGATGAGACTTATAGTTAATGAAGAAACTTTAGATTCAGCTCAAAAGCTTTAGCTAGAAACACTCATCCACACTGATGCTAGGTAATTAATCTTTGCTATTTTCTTCAGCCCTAGGTATTTTACTTTACATAACTCCTGTATTAAAATTTTCTAAAGACCAACTTATTATATTCAAAATTTGTGTTTAAATTTGTAAATACGCGCTCCCGCTCTTGTGATATTTTCGCTTTCACGCTCTCACCCTCGCGCCCGCACCCGCTCATGCTCGTGGATTATGGGGCTTAGGTTGTTTCCTTGAATTCTTTTTGGGCCGAATTGTCAAGATTGATTTACAGATTCAGGTCACCCTAGTGTTGCAGTACTTTTTAATATTTAAAAGTATGCACTGGACTGCATCATGTGAATCAACAAAACATATATTGGCTTATCAGAGTTGCTCGTGCATGCTGTTTCTCTTCGATGGAATTTTTGGTATAGTTTTAATGACCCCTTTGTTAATCTTTATGTGCAGGAAAAATGGGCAAAGAATCTCTACCTAGCTTGCGTGTGCTATGGACGAACTGTATCATGATTCCTGTTGTATTTTCTTGTACTTTGCCCCCTTTGTTGTTGCAAAATAGATGGTAGGATTTAGCTCCATATTTGTTTTTGAGCTGTACTTTTGGCTTTTTGCTCACAGCTCACACTTTCCAGCATTCATTGAACTCTTACATTCAGCTTCTCTAAAACTAACTTAAAAGTGCAGACTATGAACGCTGTTTGTAGCCGGAGGACACTGTGGTCGAGATTGAAGGATTACTGGACTATGTTTTTAAGCTGAATGGGGCGTGTAAAGTATTATTTTTATACCAAATTCCTTTGTTTTCCACCGAAACATGTGAAATTCTCAGTTGTCAATTCCTTGATAGGTGAAAATTTTCATGACTATGCAAGGGACTGTTATAACTATCATACGATAGAAGCCACAAACAGAAGGATGAGCGGAGTAGTGAAAGAATACGCGGTATTCATAAAACTGGCATAGAATTAGTATTATTGACACAAACACTTTTTTTTATTGGATTACTGGCACAAGCTGACCATCATGATATGGTTGATTGTATCTTTTGAATACGTTATTGACTCTGACTTGATTGCACCCTATATCGTTTCTTCTTTATTTTGGTTGTGGGTTCAATTGTGATGTGGCCAAGCATATTTTTTCTGGAGGTTAGAAAGTACAAATTCTACCTAGGGTGGCAATTGTGCTTATGCTTTATACTGTTAGGCTGTTGTATCAAGAATGTTTAATGTTGTCTTCAAAGGGGCTCTTGGGTGATGGGCTTTTACGGCAGGATTCCACAGTGTGGAAGTCTTGAGGCGGAAACTTCGGGGAATCTATGAGATTGAAGATTATCTTGTGACACAAAATGGCTGAAGTTGGAATTCAATATGGCTGGAACTGGAAGTAGCAATCAACATCATTGAAGACGGTCTGCTGCTGAACCCGCCCCTGATGGTCCTAGAGGAAGACTACGGAGATATGTTGACAAGAGCAAATTGCTCAGTGGATCAAAAATAAAAATAAAAATTTGCTCGGTGGTATACACTCTTTGAATACCTTTCTCAGCCTTCTGGCTCAGATCAAGCACACACTCTTTATGCGCTAGAAAAAAAAGGAAATTGACCAGATACTCAGCTCGTTGCCAATGTGATGCCCTGATGAAGTTCATGAGATGCTTGCAGCTGTTATGGCTACTGTGGCCTTGGTGAGGGGAGTTAGTCCTTAGTTAGTTGTTCTTGTTCTAATGGTGGAGGGATTCGTTGAGGGTGCCCACTTGTTGGAGGGACAGGAGGAGGTGATGTCTAAGATTAAGATAAGGATCTATTTAGAACTTGTGGAAAGAAATGGTAAAAGGAGAGAATAGTAAATAAGTGAAAGAGAGAGAGTTAAAAAGAAACTAGGGGAAAATTTGCATTTTGCAGTTGCATTGGAAATTTTTCTTTCTTTCTTTAAGAACCAAATAAGAGAAGAGAGCTTTCTTTAAATTTTCGTTAAAAAAATTTACGAGCGAATGGATGCGGAGGGGTGCGAATAGAACAATGACTCATGAGCGAGACACAATGAGCACAATAAGCAAATATTAAACAACACCCCCCACCCCACCCCACCCCACCCCACACCACACACAGCATATTACCGAACTCATGATAATAAAAAAAAATGAAAAGAAAAGAAGCAAATTTTGCCAAACAAGGCCTTATAGGTTTTCATTAAAGAAAGTGCCACATCATCACTATAGGAGTGGATTCTCTACAGTTGTGCTTATACTCTAGGGTGACAGTTGGTTTCTCGCACATCACACGATCCAACGGTCAACTTTTTTCCCACGTTAACCGAAAAAAATCCTGATTTTCACTTGCCAAATAATCCCCCTTCAAGTCTCCAACGATAAGAGAGAGAGAGAGAGAGAGAGAGAGAGAGAGGAGAGCGAGAGATGGCGTGTCATCTCTCCTCCACTGCATCCTCAGCTTTCCCACTCTGCTCTGTACCCTCAAGGAACTCCGCAAGACTCCGTGAGTATCTCTATTTGTTCTTACCCATCAAATGCAAAATTTTCATTTTCTTTTCAAATTTGCAAAATTCCGGCTCTTTCTTTCGTTTATGCCACGAATTTTTTGTTTTGATAATATTGTAATTGTTATTTAGTTCGAAATAAAAGCATAGAATTTCTTTCTGAAGGCCGTGGATTTGATTGCTTTGATTCATTTTGCGAGCTGTGTGTATCGGGAGAGAGAGAGAGCCTGAATTGAACTCAATAATTTCTTTCATAGAATGAATGTCCAATGGTGCTCATTCTTTTTGGATAACTTAAGTGTCCGGTGTTGGGTTTTGCCCATGTAGTGTTAATACTGTTTGGAAAAAGAAAAAGAGATTTTAATGGAATTAGTTGGTTGAAGAAGTAAGTGTTTTTTTTGAATTAATGATTTGGTGGCTGGCAGTGCATTAAAGAGCATTTGTTGAGCTTGGCTCTAGATAATTCTCGGCAGTGGAAGAGTCACCTGTGCTAGTGCCAATTCTAGGTGTATTTAAAGTAGTGCATAGTGTGTGCCTTGTGTTAAAAGAAAAAAAGAAAAAAAAGGCAGAGAGCATAGTGTGGGGAGAAAGAAAGAGAGACTGAGCAGAGAGGAGAGTCAGTCCGGGAACCCCTTTGGGGGGTCTCCCCCACCGTGAGGTTTTGTGTGAGAGAGAGAAAAGATGTGAGCGAAAAATGGAGTTGTGGGGGTGAGTGTAAAACATGTATAGAGCCATGTGTTAGAAGCTTGGGAGGGTTTTACATCTCACATTGTAATCTCTATTTTTCATATAGTGGAAGATTTCTCTCTCTCCCGTGGATGTACCCGAGTTTGGGGAACCACGTATTTTGGATTGTGTTCTCTTGTGTGTGATTTCGTTTTTTGTTTGTTGCGCTTCCATTGCGGGTGGGATTACCGGGCCTAATCCCAACAACATCCGGGATAGCTTACACACACCTTGATTAATCCCGGGGGCCAATCCCACTGCCCACTTGCAGGGAGCCCAATTAAAGCCGGAGTAAAGCTCCATATGGACTGGTCTTTGGAGAGTTGATAGCACCTGATATATTTCGAGCCTAAGACCTTAGGAGGGAGCAAACCACTTAGTTTTGACTCCCAAGCTTTGAGGTCAACCCTTGGGGTTAATGGTGCTCCTTTTTGCAATCATAATGTCCTCAGTGCACATATTTTGCTTGAATTCTGGATTATCGTCTTGGCTATTTGTTACTGAGATTTGCATTCACTTGTGTGCTTATAATCCTTCATATGAATAACAGCAAATGCAAAGTCAGTTGTGTTTCAAGTAAGATCCAGCTCGGAGAACGAGAGCTGTTCTCCTGGTGTCTCGGACCAGTCGCCTGAACCGATCCAAAAAAAGGTATATCTGTTTTCATGAGTATTGGAAAGTTGCTGGCAACTTCATTTTTCACTATCTTCATGCTTTCTGGTTTGTAATGAGTGTGTACATGATGGACAATCTTAATGTCTTGCATGTGCTATGTGATATGTGGTGCCTATTATTTTAGAAGCACAAAACCATTTATATGCAGCATACTGCCCTCCTATCAATTGTGATGTGATTTTTATGATGCTTTTGTTTAGGAAGGTGTCTTTAGTTGGTAAAAACTGGTAAATGGGTCCTTCTCTTGATATCAATCTCATGTGATACTTCTTCTTGTGAATCACATCCAGTTGCATCTCCATTAATAGGGGTCTATAAGAGCTAGATTGAGTCCTAATGTTTTGTAACAGTTTATCAACAACCGAAAAAAGAAACAAGTGTTTGATTGTGTGTTCTGCAAAGTGCATATGGATTGCGTGTCTTGCAAAGTGCATGTGGATTGTGTGTCCTATCGGAGTGTTATGATTTTAAAGGTTAGTTGACATTGAAAAGAGGGTTTGTTACTTACCTACAACAACAGCTGAAAGTATTTCAATGAGTTTCTTTTTTTTAATTTTACCATAGAGGTGCTAGTGATTTTCGTAATGTTTATTATTTACAATACAGGGATCTGAGTTGACCTCACGACGACAGTGCATGACGTGTTTATGTTCAGCTATGGTTTTGATAAATATTGGCAATTCAGTTTCTGAGTCAAAGGCAATTTCTATGGATGGAAGACCAGTGTGCCGGAATTGTCTGGGTAGCGGTGCTATAATTTGTGAGTACATTTTAATTCTCTTTTCTGGTTTTGTTCATTACTTTGTTTCTTGCTGGATAGAAAAGGTGTATTGCTTGCACTTGAAGTGTACCTCCAGTTGGTTCATATCCCTATATTGCCACAGCTGGATTTTTTTTTTTAACTTACTAAAACTTGCTCACCTTATGAAGACTACAAACTCCTACCTAACTAATAAACATTTTAAAGTTGCTCGGGTTATATCATGTAGTAGTTCATCTTTTTCCTAAGAGATTGGTGTTACTTAGACTAAGCAAGGTGAAAGAAATGTCATCTCCCTTCTTCCCCTTCAATTCCCTATCCTTGAAGTGGTAGATTGCTCCTAATGACTGAATCACTGAATAGAGAAGGGAAAGCCCTTCCAAGTTTCTATCATCTATCAACCACATGCTTTACGTTTTCCGATTACTTCCCTTTCTTGGGTGCAATCCTTTTGGAATTTAGTCAATTGAATGGATATTTGAGTTTCTTGCAATTGTTGAATCCAACATCATCTCTAGTTTTATTTTATCAGCTCTTTAATGTTTCTCTGGTCTATGAGATGTTCATTTTCCTTTTATTTAGGTGAAATGTGTGGTGGTACAGGAAAATGGAAGGCTCTCAACAGAAAACGTGCGAAAGATGTTTATGAATTCACCGAATGTCCAAATTGTTATGGTATGTACTGTTTCATTGATGCTCCTGAATGCTGGTGATAATTTTGCTATATGTTGACTATACTCTACGGGACTTTCAAGTGACACGGTGGCATTTGTAATTTATTTCGCATACTAATTGAAGAAGGCCAAAATCACGTACAGAAGGAAAAAATCATTGACGATGATGGTAAATATAAGAAGTTAAACACAATTAACAAGATTTGTTGATACATATTTTATTTCTCTACCATTTTTCGATGACTCAAATGCTGCCTTAGATGTGGTAAAATGTACAAGCTGAAGTTCAAGTAGGAGAGTTAAAGTCAGCTGAGCTTTGAACCCTAAATCGTTTGTGGTTGGTACAGCCTGTCCAATAGCATTTAATTATAATACCCAATACCAATTTATGAGCCTAAGTGGTCTCTCCACTCATTGTCCATTGGTTAGTTGTAAGCTGGATGCTTTAACATGGTATGGTAATTTATGGTAATTAGGCTTTCGAAACTTTTTGGACAAGTCTCTCTTGATTGATTTTCTCTTTGTGTGTGCCTATTTGCTATTGGTTCATAGTAATTCCTAAGTTACGAATCAATTGTTTACCTCTCTATGTGTGAACTAGGGTTTACACGGGGAAGTGTTAGAGTTTGTCCCATTAAGGTTAACTATAACATGGAATATTAGTATATGAGCCTAGGCGGTCTTTCTAACTATTGTTAGTAGTTTTGGATTAGATACTTTAACAGTAGTATGAACGTTTGTACTAAAAGTTGGTTGTGATTATCCAGACGGTTTCATTACTTGGTTGCTCACGGAAGGTGATTCATTCTGTTTGTAACTTCTTGTGCAGGTAGAGGGAAACTTGTGTGTCCTGTTTGTTTGGGTACTGGTTTACCAAATAACAAAGGCCTTCTTAGGAGGCCTGACGCGAAGCAACTGCTTGATAAGATGTACAATGGTCGGCTATTACCAAACTCGTAAGAAACTTTTCTCCAGCTTTGGAAAAGTACGTAACAGCAGATTCATTTGGTGTTTCATATCAAAATGAGCTTGTTATCAGCTACGAACTTTTCAAAATGAGCTTGCTATCCCTTGGGGAAAAAAGAAGTTTTTTTTTTTTTTTTTTGTGTGTGTGTTCTGCAAGATGTTTTTCAAATTGTATTTGGCAAATGGCATCGTGCCATATCGTATTTGAATTTGTTTATTTCTAATTTCTTGTCAAAACACAACTTACTAACCCGATCTACTGAAAACCGTGTTGTGTTCAGGTTGTCACTGTTAACGCCTTTAATTAAAAATCTTTAAGATGCACATAAATACTACAACACGTAGTAATGTTATACACGAACAATTTGTGTAATCTATGAATAAATGAACACATTTCCTATACCATCATAATTGCATAAATGATAACTGACAAAAAGATTAACCAACAATAGGCAAACCATGGCATATAGTTGATGTCGCGCATCTGGCTGTGTCAGGTTGTGTTCAAGTCTGTGTTAAAGGGTCGACATGGAAAATTAAACGCTTGCTCATGGCCATAATGAGTTACACGAGTCCAACTCTCATATCGTCCCGTTTAATTTTCGTGTTGTCTGGTTGTGCCATATTCATATTCATGTCAAAAAGTAGTCAACCCAAAGCCTCTTTGTGTTGGATTCATGTCGTATTGACAGGTCATGTGAATTTCCCACCTCTAATTGTAGTAGTTTCTTCGGTTCTAATTCCTCATTATCATCCTCTTAATTTTGTTCTTCTCTGTTACTTTCCACAAATGCAGGTGACGGGCGTCCTGACTTTGAGATTATACTTCAAGAAAATTGGGCAAAGGGCATGAATTGTGCACATAATGGTTGTATACAGTGCACCGCATGCCTGGAGATGGAAAGTTGAACGGCAATTTTGTAGTTTGGCTGTCAAATCGTATTTATGTAGTTTACATCATATTCACATCATCTATTTTGCTGAAGCAATGAGATGATTCATATGTAAGTCCTTGTTTACGTGATACATAACTTCCTGGATTTTCCAGGAAAACAATATGAAACAAACCCGAGTGCATAACCTTTCTTGTCTCACCACTTAAAATCCACAATGTGGTATTTGTATCTGGAAATACTCATGTTAAATTCGAGGACGGTAGGTAAAATTCTTTGCGCTGCCTATATTTGTGTGCGTGAGAGAGAGAGAGAGAGAGAGAGAGAGAGAGAGAGAGAGACCTTTGTTCATCACTGCTAACAATCATGGTTATATTACTAGATTCATTGCCACCAAGAAGTTGAAGCTATATCATTGCAATTCCATATAATTATCGATAGAAGCATTTTGAATTGCTAGGCACTGTTTGGCAAGCTAGACGGGGAAACAAAACAAGTACCATCACCAAATAGTGCCAGTTATCTGTTGAATACCAAAATCCATGAACATCTGTTAAACACCATAGCCATACGAAAGCAACACCGATGATGTAGATCCTCTAGAACTCATTCATGATCAGTCCAAAAAAGTTGTTCCCTATCAAAGAAACCAAGTACATCGACTAGTCATCGTGTGCAACCGCATGATATTACCGCAGAAAAATGGGAACTAGAAATCGCTCAACTTCCTCAAATAGAGCGCGCCCAAACCCGATTCGAGTCTTGAAAGCTTCCCCAAACTATGGTTCCTAATATACTAAAAAAAAGGTGTTTCCCGCCCGTTTTGGAGATGCCTATTGGTGAGTGAAACCACGATGGATCGTGTAATTGTCATACCCAAATTCAGGTGCATGTATCCAAGTCACTAACTTGAAACATTAATCCTGGTTTCTGGGCAGCCTGCTGAGAACAGAGTGTTCTGGCTTGTGTTCACATTCATAATCGAGATGAACGAATGCCCGTTCCACTTCAGGTAGTTTCTCTAACTTTATCTGCAGTGTCTCTCCTATGGTATGTGCTTCTTTCAAGGGTAGTTCTTCAGGAAGTTCAATGTCAACCTGTTTCAACAATTAAAAGAAAATGCACTGAATTAGTAAGCGCTGTCTATGTTTGTGTGTGTGAGTTAAAAATTCTTGGTTTCGACAGTGGTGGATCCAGGAATATGGGTAAGGGGCATTATTTTTCTTAAGGGTATGTTCATACATACAAGATAGCAATGCATTTATCTGATAAAAACTTATCAGCCACAAGCATATTATTTGTTTACCGAGTATGCATACTTATAAATGAGAGGATTCTCTTAATGAAGTACTATTGTAGATTGAAACCATTAACAATGCACAAGGAACCACTTCGAGGAGCCTCAAAACCAATGTGCAAGGTACATGACAAAATGTGAAGGCTATAAGTTGCGTTTTAGGGGCCATCTATAAATGTTCACAGTAGGCAAATTGCAACGAGTATCCAAAACCCATGCAATACTGAAATTTTGACACACAAAAGGGTGGGCAGCTGCCCATCTAGTCCTCCTGTTCTGCCACTGGATTTTGATGATGTTTTGCACCTTATGAATTGAAATGGAGATCTCCACTCTCCCCCAAATGGAGAGGATCAAGATCCGAGTTATAAGTATAGCTAATTATTGGTAAAACGAAACCCCCAAGGAGAGCTCTACCATGTCCACATACCTCTACAAAATACAGAACACCAAAAGTGTATGCTCGGACTGTGTCGATACGCTTTACTTGTGGATGCCTTATGACAAGATATGTCAATTTCTGCAAGACTTCGGGCGGAGCTGATTGTCCCACAAGCGACACTGCAACAAGAAGTCCACAACTTCAATTAAGAGTCATGGAAAAGAGAAATTGGGGCACGTAAACGGGAAGTAATTTAAATAATGAAGCTTTCTACCTTCATTTTATATCAGCTATATAAATAGACATTAAGTTTTTTTTCTTCTTTTTTTTTGATAAGTAAATATATTAGATACCACGCATTAAGGGAATGCTGCCCGTATACAAAAAGAGGGATGACAAAAAGGTACCCTGCAAGTTTTTTTCACCTAAATTCCTCAATCATAATTTTTTCCAACAACTAATACTTTCAACTTATGGTCTCCATACTCCTTATTCAGCAGAAAGTACATCATCAGTACCTTATTCTTGTTCTAGTTGCAGTTTCAAGCACAAGCAGATTTAGAAGGCACTAAGTATGACATTCCCCAACCTTACCTTCTACCGTCAATTCTCTTTCCTTCAGTTATGGCAACATATAGATCCCTAGGAATATAATTTGCTTTAAAGCTAGTCATTACCAAAGTGGACATAGAACAACAATAATAATATCCATGTAATTCCCAGTAGATGGGGGCATGGGCAATGAAAGAACAAAGACAGACCTAACTATTGACAATACATGAACAACGTGGTGGCTTTCGGAAAGATTGACCACTAAAATGTCTGCCCTCCTGTACCTCCAAAAATTGAGGAACTCAAGGGACGTTAAATTGTAGAACCATGCCCCCAAATCAAAGCCGGAAGGCATCAAAGTGGAGATAATACCCCAACTATCAGTAACATGATTATGCAACAGGGATTAAATACCATGGACTCAATAAATATAGATAGAGAGAAAGGTATCTAGAGCCAAACAACGAAACATACTATTGTTTCTTTTACAGTTACTCAGAAATTGAGACTACTAGCAGATCCAAAAATACCAAGACAAGGGAAGCAGAAGCTACCTGCATTTTCGAAAACAGTTCCTGACCAATTAGAGATGGTATAAATTGCAAGGACAATAGCACCAACAGGGTCAATCCACCAACGCACCTTGTCACCAAGAATCGCAGCGACTAACCCCACTACGTTCGTTATCACATCAAAGTAGTGATCCTGACAATAAACATACATCGAAAAGGTTACACAACCAAAAGGGAAAAAGCAAGATCAAGATTTGTTGTACCATACCTTTGCATAGGCACGGACAATGTCACTGCCTGAGCTTCTGCAGTAAAGCCAGAGGGCAAGTTTTATCACAGTAGCAGAAAGCATAATAGTGCACAACCATATCAATTGACTTGCGGTCAGATTTTCAGAACCCTCGTCTTCAACCAATTGTTCCACAGCCTGGACCAATATCTGAAAGCCTATAAAAACGTGTAAATATAACCACTAATATCATACTGTTAGACAAATGTTATAGTCTTTTAATTTTTCGCAGACAAATGTTATTGTCTTTTAATTTTTTGCTAAGCTAGACAAAGGTTATTGTTATTCTGTAATGGGAAAAAAGTGGAGAAGAAGACCAATTTTCCTCTCGTGGTGATCAAGATAAATGTATAGCTTCCAAATAAGCAACTGTAGAAAATCTGACCATTGTAAGGGAACTGGGTTTGAATAAAACATTACGTACCAAGTGTGGCCATAATAGCAGCAAAGATGATTATGCCTACTGGTTGCACCCTCAATTTCCCAATAGGATACTTGTAGATATTAATGTTCGTCATTGACAGGTGAGTGAACCAAAGTATGCCGCCGGCCATAAGATCAAGTAAGGAATCCAGTGTCGATGCAGCAATGGCTATTGATCCACTCTTTATAGTAGCGTAAATCTGCAGAACAAATTGCCCATATAGAATATTAAATAAAGCGATATCACGCTTTGTAATCCTCATAAGCTTATCACCCAAAGTCATACAAAAAGCCTATTTTGATATGCAATGACGTCCTTTAGATTTTCATTTTTTCTTGTGTTGAACAAGACAAAATGGAGAACTGGCAATCTGGCATATATGAAAGGAGCACAGCACTATATATAAAGGAAAAAAACAAAACAAAAAAAATACAGAAAAGTGAATTGTTATCCCGAATCATATCTTGCATCAGACTTAATTAAAACGATTAGTCGAACTCAGTAATTATCATCAAATTCCAAACAAATGATTACAACTCACCTTAAATGCCAACAGTAGAATATTTGCAAAATTAGATATCTGCATTGCTCGTTCCTGTTGTTCTAGTTCTGCCACGTCTTCCTCAATCACATCAGATTGCAACATAGAATCGACTTGCTCGAATGATTTTAGCGTTGCAACTTGTTTTTCATAGTACTCTTTCTCCCCTATAAGCAGGAAATGCCAGATTAGGAAAGAGGAAATAGAGAAGTTTAGAAAAAGGGTGAAGATAGAGAGTGAATTTAGTTATCCTTATGCCTTACTATATTATATCCTTTCTAACATCAAAAAGCTAGTATTTTGTGCAAAAAAACTTGCACAAAATAGCACCGGAAGAGGCTCCGGTTTATGGTTCCTTCTCACCAAGGGTGAGTTTGGACAATATTTTTAGGGAGTTTTTGACTGCCTTTTTGGTTGTTTTTACTTTTTTCTAATAGACACGGAGAGAGAGAGAGAGAGAGAGAGAGAGAGAGAGTAGACCAGGAGTTAAGGCAGAGGTTTTGGAGAAATCGATGAGGGAAACAGACTCAGGATCGACAGCAGCTCGGACCTTATCAGGCAGCCTCGACACAAACTCTCGTCTCAACGAGTTAACCGAGTTCCCCCGACTCAGACTTCTGCTCCGCCGCCCGCTCCCTCCCAGCATCTTCCCGGCCACCGCCAACAGCGGCGTTTTCGCTTCCGAATCCCCGTCCATTGATTCACACACCTCACTTTCGCAAAACCTTCACAACCCACCAAACAAAATCTCTCACCAAATTATATGGTAAAGACCCTCTACTCCAAGTTGCATGTCTGAGTATATAGTGTGTGTATGTGCGTCCTCCATCTGTCTCTGTGTATCCCTGAATTGAGTGAGTTGTCAGGTTCCGGAAGCATAGAGTGATCAGTGGTGCTAGAGGTACAGCAATAGCTGTACAAACAGTTTGCACAGATCCGTTTTGAACCCGATTTGGATTCAAAAAAGATAATCGAAGCCGCTCATTTTGTTTAAAATTTATTTTTTAGGGTCCACATAAAAAATCATCTCAATCCGATATCGGTAAGGATGCTTACAAATGGTCCAACTTTGCTTCAGAATTGAGCCACTTTTGAAGCAAAGTTGGACGATTCGTAAACATCCTTACCAATATCGGATTGCGATGATTTTTTACAGAGACCCTAAAAAACATATTTTGAATAAAATGAGCTGCTCCGATCATCTTTGTTGGACCCAAATCGGGTCCAAAACAGATCTGTGCAAGCTGTTTGTACAGCTATTGCTGTACTTATATCATTCCTGTAGAGCGATACCGCCAAATATTACTAATATATACTCGTGGGACATTGCCGCGTAGTGCCTCATGCCTTTTTTGTATCTCATATCGTGATGGACCGATCACAATATGTGATAGAAAAAGAGTATGCGCTGCCCAGAGATACTTTCTGTTAAAATTAATTTTGAAAGAGATTGTTTAAAATAATAAATAAAAAGTAGTAATTAAATAAAAATTTTGAAATCCAAAACGAATTACTCCCGTAATATTCTATTAATGGATACACAGTCACGACAATACCTACCGGTAGTATTTTTCTATTTTCTGCCGACCCTATTTGACCGGATGTTAGTGGGGAACCACTAACATGTGGAGATTACTGAGGTTTCCATTTTCGTTAATCGGACACCACAGTTCAAAGAATTCAATCAAGAAAACAAAGTAAAGAAGTACAGTACTAAAAATGTAAATTATTGATCAAAGAAAGAAAGTACAGAGAACTCTTATATATAAATGATAAAGCGTACTTTTTTAGGATTATGAATATGTACTATATATATAGAGAGAGAGAGAGTGAATTATCATAAGCTTCAAGCAAGCTCGCGTTAGGTACATGCCGTAATTGCTTCTTTGAGTGACGTCATCCATGATTTCTAAGTGCCATGCGACAGTCACGTGACCGAGCTGAACCTCATTTGTTGGAAGACAAATAACTTCTTTATCAAATATTACATACTAGTAAACAATTGCCATTTGGTTTACTGAAGCAAAAGAGACCATGCAAGCAAAAATGTAGGGATTTTGGCTAATTAACATTCGTTTGGCGTGATAATTTTTATGGGTCTCACTTTTATAAATTGTTTGCACAAAATGGAGAATGCTCTTGATAGTTCATTGAGTGCATATATACACACTCTCTAAAATAACAAGCTTCTAGGAGTGAAATTTGGACCTAAAATTGTGTAAAGCTTATTATTCAATTTAGAAGCCATTTTAAGGGAGCGTGAGTAAATAAATGGACACTAATACGAGTGTGTTTTATTAAATAAAATAAGTACTTATTTTTTAAATTTAAGGTGATGTATTATGAGAGAATTATCTGTCTCGTAAAACAGAAAATAAAAACTTACCATAAAAAACAAGAACCTTATATAGCGGAACAGGGCCTAAGCAAGTGTAGCCGAATAATTTAATTTGGTCATGGATTTTGCTTAAGAAATAAGCAATAGAAAACAATAGGCAAAGGGGCGGAATTATTTGATTCTCATTTCTTTTTTAGTTTACTTTATTGTTTGTTTAAACTCAGATAATTAGTTGATGCCAAAATGTGAGGACCCCATCAGCTTGAAAAGTCTCTAGAAAAAGAGATTTGACTCGATCTCGTGAAACAGTTTGGCCTTGTCCTTATTTGGTGATGTGCACAAGTGAGAATGAAATTGTAAGTATTGTATATTCTAACGTGCCCCACAATTCCGCCATATGGGAGACCAATTCAATTAGGTATCCACGGGAGCTAGGATATTAATGATCAGTATGCCTGCCCTAAATAAACTAACGTACCGGCGGCCGCTAGTGCGAGAACGCGAGAATGAAAATGTCTTTCGTCAATCTCCCAGATTAATTAAAACTCGTATATGCGAGGGCCGAAAGCATAATCCCAGATCTCTCATTCCTTCGAAATTATAGGTCACAACGAGAGACTGCTGAAAGGTGATAATTTTGTAGAGTAATTTTTTTTTTTTTCCCTTGCCTTGGTTGAATTCTCGCCAGGTCAACTACTGAAAAAAAAAATGTTAATTAACCATGTGGGCATTACTGAGGATGAAATTGAAAATCGATAATTCAATTAATTTAAATTGATTTGAAAAGGGTGAGATATGACACTGAAATTTGAAAATCTATTAAAAAAGACATTGTCTGAAGTCTTGGCGGAATGGCACTGCATCATCAGGATTCAAAATAAATATAGAATGATAAAATCTTTCTTACATTTTCTGATTTATTATAAGCGAATTACTATTTTTTAATATTAAGAGACAGATTTGCATGTGGACATGAAGTTTTAAAAACTAAGATGGAATTGAAGCCTCCTGAGTTTCCCTATTTGGTTGACCGTTGGACCCTGGCCATTTGCAGCCACTTTTTGATTTATCGGACTCATTCATATTGTAAAATTCGTTTATAAACACTACCACATCAAAAATAAATTTGATCGGATACTTACCAATACCTAAACGGGGCACATTTATATGTTAAAAATGGGTTCTTCAAGTTATAATCCAGTGAGGTCATGTAATTTTTTTTTTTGGATAATTTTTTTCTAATTTCAAGTATCTATAGGTATTCGATCAACTTAATTTTCTGTATGGTTGTTGATCTTATCAATAAGTTCTATAATAAGAACAAAACCGATCATCAAAGTGGGTTCGAAAAGTTGTCGAAAATGACTCAACTGCACCTGGTGTCTGTTTCAAAAATATTAGTAACAAAAACAAAAGCAAAAACCGAAAATAAAAACTTTTCCAAATAGGGCTTAAAAAAGATAAAGCGATACCATAAGGCATAAGTTGTTAGGGTGAAAGAAAATTAGTGGAGTAGTTGAAAAGGCTCGGAGTAGCTTTCGAATTTGGGAATTTGGTTTAATGCAATGACAGAATTTAGATTTCCCAATTTGGTTTTAAAAAATAATGGCACTATGTTTGATGTGACATTGACATTTAACTCCTCCCCTTCAATGCATTAGGACATCGTCATCAGTGGGGAATTGTTTTCTTGGATCTGACTTTAATATACGATCTTTGGATAGATTTTTATCCTTTTAATTTGGTGATTAGACAAATGAACAGAACAAGCACCCAAGATTAGTTTAAACATTTTAATAAGGAGAATAGTAGTAGAAGGGAACCACCCCAAATTATTGACTGATGAAACCAACACTTGGATAGAATTTGGAGTCCGATCTGGATCCTTTCACACTCCTCCTCCGAATTCTCATTTTGCTGAGTTGTTTTCGAGCTCGAAACAATGATTCGAACCGTTCAACTCATAAAATCCCTTGAAACAAGCGAATCTTGCGAAATCAATTTAGACAGATGTCATTCTGTAAAATAGACGGTTTGAGTTCAAATATTTACTTGCCATCAATTTTACACATTGAAATTGACCTTGTTCACGTGCCTATCAATATCTAATGAAGTAGCTTTTATACAAACACATTCTTATTAGCAAGTTGTAAAAAGAGTTTATCCCATTGTCGTTGGTCCCGAGTAGGCTCACAAAATGAGAATCTAAAGGAGTATGAAGGAATGGACGATGTAGAGAAGCTGATCCTGTGAAGTAGAGGGCGAGAAATCTCATCCAAAAATCCATCAAAACTTTCAAAGGGTGAATTGGCCAATTTGGAAAATAATTACCCACTCTCCCTCCATTGTATTTTCTCTCGTGAAATTGAACCATTTCTCTTTCTTTTCTGTCTGTGGCCTTCATATTACCCGATTGTCAATTGTGATTTCAAAAAAGTCAATCAGCACATTACGGAGTAGTTAATAATCACAAAATTGACTGTTTAGTGGTAGTTTATGGGAGAATCCCAGTTTATGACTGCTGGGACTTACTGGATATCTTTTTAAACTCGGGGGTTCGGGCTAGCTTACGCATCATATCTCGAATAATTCTGGGATACTAATCCCACCAGAGGGATCCCAATTAAAACTAGAGCAAAACTTCATATGAATTGACCCCAAAAAAGTTGATAGCATCTACGAGATTTCGAACACCTTACGAATAAGCAAATCCCTATTCCAGGGCTTGACCACCAAACTTATCAATTTGAAAGCCAATTTCAGCAATTTTGTTCCAGTTACTATAAGCAATGGCTTTCTGCCCTTTAGCCACTCAACTACGTGTAGATATTAGAGCCATTCCCTTTCTTCTTGTCATAGCCAGATTAGTATCAAAGCAGCACCTGTCATTTTCAGATGCTTTTATGAAATGCAATAATTTGTTTAACCTGGAATTCCCATACATCCACAAACACAAATGGTTAGTCATGTAATCCATATATGTAATCCATATAAATATGCAATCAGAAAGATATTGTAATATCACGAGGCAATATACGAGAACACCCAATAAATTTTTTTCATGGTTTAGTCGACACATCACATCACATGTAATGATGATCGTGTCTAATTATATCAATGCTAGGAAATGTAATCAAAATCTCCTTTTAGGAAAAATCTCCTAAAGCAGTTAATTGCGGTTTGGGGTATCATATAAGTTGTTTCTTTTAGAAGAAAAAGAGATACTACTAATTTAGTAGGTGAAACAAAAGAAATTGAAAGAATGGTTGGTTGGACAAATGGTAGTTGGAAAGAGGAATGAAGGGTGGCTAGGCTAAACTTCAGCATTGAAGTTTGTTGTAATACTACCAAATTACAACACTGGGGTTTGATTTTACTCCGTTCTCTTTTCCACTTTCCCTTTTTCTCTTTCCTTCACGAATCTAAGATCCAATTATAATCACTCCCGAGTCAAGCCCCTGATCGTTACGTGAGTTTCTAAGTTACCATACGTGTCGGTGAAACATGAAAACTCGTGTTGTCTACGTAAAATACGGAATTTGATCCTCTCCCATCGATACAAGAACATTAAGGTAATCATGTTAATAATCATTTCAATATCGGAGTCGGCCCGAAAAAGAGCTCACATATAGGCAGATAGGACCGTCCAATCCGTCACCAGATTCAACTCCCATGAAAAGAGAGTCCTCCAAGTCCTTTCAGCAATAACTTTGTGCAAGGGGAGAAAAAAAGAGGTGATTTATGAAGGTATTCCACTATCCTAGGCTAGACGCACTTTCATATATAATGTATAATCATTTTGGAAAAGAACCAAATTTTCAGAAAGCATTTCACAGCAATTTTTAAATCATCTATAAAACAATTTATCTGCTAAAAAATGACGTAACCATGATTGTTTTTGTTTTTGAAAATAATTGCAGAAAAGTGCTCTACAAGACGCCTTCGGCATCCAGGGGTCACGGACTGACCATAGAACCTTGCTCAACAAGTAGAACGCATTAGCTGTCACCTCTCAGGTTGGACAGTAAGGGTCGGAGAAGGGCGATCACTCATTCTTAAAACCGAAAACATCAATCAAACAAGAAACGCCTCAAAAAAACCCACAAAAATATGGTCTTAGATCAAAGCTAGCTTTGCTGTATTACTGAATCTTAAGTAATCCTGTAATCCAAGGCTATGTTGAAAACTACTGGGCAACTAAATCCGACCCACTTACATATCCATAACGAGTCCAAAAATAAAAATAAGAAAGATAAATACTGTCTAGAGAAGGTTTTACCATATCATCTTTATAGGAATGAAGATTACAGTTGTTCTTTCCATATTCGGCCGGCAATTTTTAGCTTCAGCTCCTGTCCATCACCACCAGAGAAGAAAAGCGCCAATTTTCTCTGGATTATCAGTCCATCTAGGCTATCTCTAACTGTCTTGTGACTATCGCGAATGCTCCTTGGAACGCCATGCCATTGCATCTTCCTCCCACCACCAGAGACTTCCAAACTGTAACTGAACCTTTTGGCCTCATGATCATCACCCATGAAGCGCAAGAAGGCCATGTAGACCGGAGCCATTCCTATATTGAAAGCCTCAAAGTGCAAGCAAAACTGGTGGCCGAAACAGTTGAAAACCTGTAACCAGATCACAGTATCATAATGTTTCTTAATCTTCTTAGTAACGAGTGAATACACTTGCCAGTTGCCACCCAAGGAGAGATGATGTAAAATGAAAAAACTATTATGGGGAAAGCAAGATGGCATACATAAAGATGCACCAAGCATATTCTTTTGATGGGTTCTTGAGTAAACCCCAAAGAAATGGACTAACAATGTGAAATCAATGTCAATGCAAATTACACATCTACCATTGCATAAACAATGCTCAAACAAATTAGACAACTTAGTCTCTCCTAAAAATTTGTGTTTGATGGAATTAAAGCTATGGACTGGTGAAATGCACTAACTAATTGGACAGGAAAAAGTAGCTACCTCTTTCTTTAACCAAAGCACCAGGACAAATTTCAGATTTAAAAAAATGTTTCATCAAGGAAGTAATTATCAGATAACTATTAAAACTAAAGAATGAAATCGAACAAAGTGGGTGTAAAGGGTACTAACATATGAAGAAAAATTATTACTTCCAGAAGTTAAGTGACATGGGTTGGATCAATGCCGATGGCCAAGAAAAAACCCCTAATCTATGGTTATTGGAAAGGATTGAACTTCTCTCTGGACTGGACGGTGTTGTTGGTCCCCATCAGCCCCATCTTGATAAACCATTAGTTCACTTTTTAACCCTCGATGTGTATATCATCTATAAGAAAAAACAGATTGATCTGGTAATTGCTGCGATATGGTTTCATCACATCCATATGGAAATAGAACAGATGGTCCATTTTCATTATCATACTTGTCTTCCAATTTTTCTCAGGCAAATGCATTGACAACATCTAGCTAATACTACTGGATCAAGCTGACAGGAGAGAGAAGTCATCTCCAGTTGGAAATATTAACAAGGATTTGGCATATAAATCATTTGAGAGAGATAGAGAGAGAGCTCACAGTTAACATCCATGTAGCGTTCTCCACTTCTTGGGGATTGGACTTCACATAACGGTGGTTAAAAGTAGACCCATCATGCATGTCAACGTTATGATCATCCTTCAGATGTGAAACAAGGAACCGAATATCACCAGTGACAGAGCACTCAGCTCCGGCATAAGGGCAATTGTAAGGGCGAAACCGGCAATTCTGCTCGTGCCTGAGTCTGCTCTGGTAAGGAAATATATCTTGACAGCCCAGGAAATGGTATCTGCATGGCAATTCTAGCAGTTCTGCAACTTTCTCCAGAGCCATACACCTTATGTTTCCGAGCTCTTGGTGGCATATTGGGCAAATATTATGTACTTTAGTCTTGCAGTTGAAACATATAGTGTGGCCGCTGGAACACTAGATAGAGGCAAAAGAAAATTTAAAAACACTGATTGTTATAATGCCAATATCAGTTCTGAAATCAACCCGCACATGCTTAATGAACCAATGGGCAGTTGAAAGGAATAAAGAATTATTGTGGACTCCCAGAATACCACGTGGAATTGCCAACATTGTACTCTTGGCAAATGAATGACCACAGCACACCCTACGTGGGTTAGTCATCACATCCCACCAACAAAATTTGTCGATACATTATCGATTAGAAAACCGAGTGAAAACGGCGCATGGTACTTCAGAATCACTGAATAATTACTCGAAATGACACACAATATGATAGATAAAAGCTAGCAATCAGCACAATGTTCAAGCCAAACAATTGGTACATAGGTATGTGTTCTCGCTATGTCCCCTAAAAAACCTAGTTCCTTCTTTCTACAAAAGGAACAAACAGAGAGACAATGACCTAGCTGTTCATAGACACAAGTAGCAGATGATTAATCATGTATTTTGAGTTGTTTCAATTATGCAAAACAACACTTATAATAACCAAAATTGTAAGCGCTTACGCCGAAGTCTATAATTGCCTAATTACAATTAAAGCCAATGACAAGGGGCATTGCTGAAGTCATCTAAGACGAGATAAACGAATAATTTTATCAGCAGGAGATGAACAAGTATTGTAGTGCTAAGCTTATCTTTTTTCGGAAAAAGGGCACAAGAAAGGAAGTAAACTCTTTTTCTTCGATCTCTTGGGATGTTTTACAACCATGGCCCAAATTGACTGCCCCTAGGAGCAACGCAACCTTCATAAATCAAGAAAATGGAGGATATGTGTGGGTTTATAATAACTATTAAGGACGTAGAAGGGGGCTTCAAGCACGCTGAAGATATCTTTCAAAAGACTAAGCTTACTATGAGAGCAACTGGATGTCTACACGCTCATCAGTGTTCTTCGTGATCAATTATTTACACAAGTTGGCAAGTCTAGCTGAGTAGAGGAGATATTTTGTTTTTCCATTGAACTATACCAAATACATGAAATATCATTGCAGCAATGGAACCAAATGAAATTACTCTATACCCAAAATCTTTGTGTCCGTTGGTGATCGTATTTTGCGGACACCCCGAGTATTTTGGCATGAAGTAATATGCGTGCAGCAGTTTGAGCCATGTAACAATAATTACGAATGAGACCCTCATACATGAACAATTTTTTTCATGTTAGTTCCAGACAGACAACATAACTTAGAAAATTTGCAATTGAGAAGCTATACCAGTTAAAAAAACAACTCGAAGTTTTTTTTTTTTAATCAGCAAACAACTAGTAGTAGCATGATCGACAAAAAAATTTGGGGATGATAATTCCTAACAGACAACTTAGCATAGATAAAAATTGAAATTCAGAAGCTAAGTTGTCTGTTAGGAATTATCTGAATTTCAATTTTTATCTATGTGAAGTTGTCTGTTAGGAATTATCTTCCCCAAATTTTGGGAATTATCAGCTAAATTTGGGAATTATCTTATACAAAAAGGAGATCATGCTATTATATTTGTTTACAGATATTGCTATTATATTTGTTGTAAAAGTTACAAGAAGCTGGTATAACAACAAATGTAATAGCAATATCTGTAAACAAATATAATAGCATGATCTCCTTTTTCTATAAACAAACTAGGGAAATGTCATACTATTCCTGGAAATAGTTCGTCAAGAACTAGAATAAGCGGGACGAGTTAGGCTTTGATTGTCTGCTAAACTGATTGGGGAATTTCAAAATTTTCTGAAAAGAAGAACCTTTATTGCTGCGGTTAATTCTGCTATCAGAACACATTAATGCATTGGTCCTGACCCTCAAACACCCCTCCCCAGCCTGTCTCAAATCCTTAGAGACTCATGACATTGCAATACATCAAAACTGCATTAGGAATCAATCTTGAGAGGTGAAATTGTTTGTGAGGACTACGGACAATAAAATTCCACCAAAACAAGTCTTAAATTCAATTGCTCAAGTTGCATGGCTATCTCTAATCTTTAAAATCAAAATATAAAATGCTCTCTTGACAATATAAATTTAACATTTTCAGTGTTATGAGTTCAACTATATAAGAATGTACCTGATGAATGGGAGGGTACATCACACTTCCGCATACGGGGCACTCAAGTAGCTCATGTACCCCAGGTTTCCCACCAACAACAGCAGGAGATTTTCTTGAAGGGGGATTTCTTGAATCCGTTTCAGTAGGTGCTATACCATAATCAGCTAATGCAGTCCGAGACTCAACAACATCCCGGTACATACCACCACCTCCAGGAGCCATGTTTTCTTCTCAAGTGCCAATTTTGCTGATCCCCTCTCTCTGAATCTACAACAAAGATACTTTTGTTTCACCTCCCGATGTTTAAACTCATCAACATTAGAGCATCACCAAAAGATGCTTCAAATGTCAGCGACAAAAAAGAAAACAAGTATTTCAAGGTTTTATGCACTCCACTCCAGCTGACTTTTAGAACACCCAACCATCCTTCAAATTCTCTCCCACTCTTCAAATTCGACATATAGGAACTCAGGAAGCATACTTCACACACCAAATTATGTTACAGAAAGTGATCCGGTACTTGTCTTAGCAAAATTATATCGCTAGCAACTGCAATCTTTCCTTTTTCAGTTGGCAACAAAAAG